>CM045929.1:15286310-15704151 GCA_025177825.1 Aechmea fasciata | reverse complement strand
AAGATTTTTCTCATTCAACCGAACAAAGAGTGAAACCTAATTATATAGTTCTATTATGCCCTGAGAGTGTATATTGGCAACGTATCGTTGTCTACGTTCACAAGAACCAAAACCGGAACAACATTAGACTACTCAGTTGCGCCTAACAAGATAACTTTCTTAAACAAGATTTTTCTCATTCCACCGAACAAAGAGTAAAACCCAATTATATTGTTCTATTATGCCCCGAGAGTGTATATTGGCAACATATCGTGGTCTACGTTCACAAGAACCAAAACCGGAACAACATTAGACTACTCAGTTGCGCCTAACAAAGATAACTTTAGAAACAAGATTTTTTCTCATTCAACCGAACAAAGAGTGAAACCTAATTATATAGTTCTATTATGCCCCGAGAGTGTATATTGGCAACGTATCGTTGTCTACGTTCACAAGAACCAAAACCGGAACAACATTAGACTACTCAGTTGCGCCCTAACAGTATAAGTTTAAAACTGTACTTTTTCTCATTCAACCGAACAAAGAGTGAAACCTAATTATATAGTTCTATTATGCCCCGAGAGTGTATATTGGCAACGTATCGTCGTCTACGTTCACAAGAACCAAAACCGAACAACATAAGACTACTCGCTTGCGCCCTAACAAGATAACTTTGGAAACAAGATTTTTCTCAATCCCCCGAACAAAGAGTAAAACCCAATTATATTGTTCTATTATGCCCCGAGAGTGTATATTGGCAACGTATCGTTGTCTACGTTCACAAGAACCAAAACCGGAACAACATTAGACTACTCAGTTGCGCCCTAACAGTATAACTTTAGAAATAGTACTTTTTCTAATTCAACCGAACAAAGAGTGAAACCTAATTATATAGTTCTATTATGCCCCGAGAGTGTATATTGGCAACGTATCGTTGTCTACGTTCACAAGAACCAAAACCGGAACAACATTAGACTACTCAGTTGCGCCCTAACAGTATAACTTTAGAAACAGTACTTTTTCTCATTCAACCGAACAAAGAGTGAAACCTAATTATATTGTTCTATTATGCCCTGAGAGTGTATATTGGCAACGTATCGTTCTCTAAGTTCACAAGAACCAAAACCGGAACAACATTAGACTACTCAGTTGCGCCCTAACAGTATAACTTTAGAAACAGTACTTTTTCTCATTCAACCGAACAAAGAGTGAAACCTAATTATATAGTTCTATTTTGCCCCGGGAGTGTATATTGGCAACGTATCGTTGTCTACGTTCACAAGAACCAAAACCGGAACAACATAAGACTACTCAGTTGCGCCCTAACAGTATAACTTTGGAAACAGATTTTTCTCATTCCACCGAACAAAGAGTAAAACCCAATTATATTGTTCTATTATGCCCCAGGAGTGTATATTGGCAACGTATCGTTGTCTACGTTCACAAGAACCAAAACCGGAACAACATTAGACTACACATTTGCGCCCTAACAGTATAACTTTAGAAACAGTACTTTTTCTCATTCAACCGAACAAAGAGTGAAACCTAATTATATAGTTCTATTATGCCCCGAGAGTGTATATTGGCAACGTATCGTTGTCTACGTTCACAAGAACAAAAACCGGAACAACATTACACTACTCAGTTGCGCCCTAACAGTATAACTTTAGAAACAGTACTTTTTCTCATTCAACCGAACAAAGAGTGAAACCTAATTATATTGTTCTATTATGCCCCGAGAGTGTATATTGGCAACGTATCGTTGTCTAAGTTCACAAGAACCAAAACCGAACAACATTAGACTACTCGCTTGCGCCTAACAAAGATAACTTTAGAAACAAGATTTTTCACATTCAACCGAACAAAGAGTGAAACCTAATTATATAGTTCTATTATGCCCCGAGAGTGTATATTGGCAACGTATCGTTGTCTAAGTTCACAAGAACCAAAACCGGAACAACATTAGACTACTCAGTTGCGCCCTAACAGTATAACTTTAGAAACAGTACTGTTTCTAATTTCACCGAACAAAGAGTAAAACCCAATTATATTGTTCTATTATGCCCCGAGAGTGTATATTGGCAACGTATCGTTGTCTACGTTCACAAGAACCAAATCCGGAACAGCATTAGACTACTCAGTTGCGCCCTAACACTATAACTTTAGAAACAGTACTTTTTTCTCATTCAACCGAACAAAGAGTGAAACCTAATTATATAGTTCTATTATGCCCCGAGAGTGTATATTGGCAACGTATCGTTGTCTACGTTCACAAGAACCAAAACCGGAACAACATAAGACTACTCAGTTGCGCCCTAACAGTATAAGTTTAGAAACAGTACTTTTTCTCATTCCACCGAACAAAGAGTAAAACCCAATTATATTGTTCTATTATGCCCCGGGAGTGTATATTGGCAACGTATCGTTGTCTACGTTCACAAGAACCAAAACCGGAACAACATAAGACTACTCAGTTGCGCCCTAACAGTATAACTTTGGAAACAGTACTTTTTCTCATTCCACCGAACAAAGAGTAAAACCCAATTATATTGTTCTATTATGCCCCAGGAGTGTATATTGGCAACGTATCGTTGTCTACGTTCACAAGAACCAAAACCGGAACAACATTAGACTACTCATTTGCGCCCTAACAGTATAACTTTAGAAACCGTACTTTTTCTCATTCAACCGAACAAAGAGTGAAACCTAATTATATAGTTCTATTATGCCCCGAGAGTGTATATTGGCAACGTATCGTTGTCTACGTTCACAAGAACCAAAACCGGAACAACATTACACTACTCAGTTGCGCCCTAACAGTATAACTTTAGAGATAGTACTTTTTCTCATTCAACCGAACAAAGAGTGAAACCTATTTATATTGTTCTATTATGCCCTGAGAGAGTATATTGGCAACATATCGTTGTCTAAGTTCACAAGAACCAAAACCGGAACAACATTAGACTACTCAGTTGCGCCCTAACAAGATAACTTTAGAAACAAAGATTTTTCTCATTCCACCGAACAAAGAGTAAAACCTAATTATATAGTTCTATTATGCCCCGAGAGTGTATATTGGCAACGTATCGTTGTCTACGTTCACAAGAACCAAAACCGGAACAACATTAGACTACTCTTGCGCCTAACAAAGATAACTTTAGAAACAAGATTTTTCTCATTCAACCGAACAAAGAGTAAAACCCAATTATATTGTTCTATTATGCCCCGAGAGTGTATATTGGCAACGTATCGTTGTCTACGTTCACAAGAACCAAAACCGGAACAACATTACACTACTCAGTTGCGCCCTAACAGTATAACTTTAGAAACAGTACTTTTTCTCATTCAACCGAACAAAGAGTGAAACCTATTTATATTGTTCTATTATGCCCTGAGAGTGTATATTGGCAACGTATCGTTGTCTAAGTTCACAAGAACCAAAACCGGAACAACATTAGACTACTGCGCCTAACAAGATAACTTTAGAAACAAGATTTCTTTTCACATTCAACCGAACAAAGAGTAAAACCCAATTATATTGTTCTATTATGCCCCGAGAGTGTATATTGGCAACGTATCGTTGTCTAAGTTCACAAGAACCAAAACCGGAACAACATTAGACTACTCCGTTGCGCCCTAACAAAGATAACTTTCGAAACAAGATTTTTCTCATTTCACCGAACAAAGAGTAAAACCCAATTATATTGTTCTATTATGCCCCGAGAGTGTATATTGGCAACATATCGTTGTCTACGTTCACAAGAACCAAAACCGGAACAACATTAGACTACTCAGTTGCGCCCTAACAGTATAACTTTAGAAACAGTACTTTTTCTCATTCAACCGAACAAAGAGTGAAACCTAATTATATAGTTCTATTATGCCCCGAGAGTGTATATTGGCAACGTATCGTTGTCTACGTTCATAAGAACCAAAACCGGAACAACATAAGACTACTCAGTTGCGCCCTAACAGTATAACTTTAGAAACAGTACTTTTTCTCATTCAACCGAACAAAGAGTGAAACCTAATTATATTGTTCTATTATGCCCCGAGAGTGTATATTGGCAACGTATCGTTGTCTACGTTCACAAGAACCAAAACCGGAACAACATTAGACTACTCAGTTGCGCCCTAACAAAGATAACTTTAGAAACAAGATTTTTCTCATTCAACCGAACAAAGAGTGAAACCTAATTATATAGTTCTATTATGCCCCGAGAGTGTATATTGGCAACGTATCGTTGTCTACGTCCACAAGAACAAAAACGGAACAACATTACACTACTGCTTGCGCCCTAATGTAATAACTTTGGAAACAAGATTTTTTTCTCATTCCACCGAACAAAGAGTAAAACCTAATTATATTGTTCTATTATGCCCCGAGAGTGTATATTGGCAACGTATCGTTGTCTACGTTCACAAGAACCAAAACCGGAACAACATTAGACTACTCGCTTGCGCCCTAACAAAGATAACTTTAGAAACAAAGATTTTTTTCTCATTCAACCGAACAAAGAGTGAAACCTAATTATATAGTTCTATTTTGCCCCGAGAGTGTATATTGGCAACGTATCGTTGTCTACGTTCACAAGAACCAAAACCGGAACAACATTAGACTACTCTTGCGCCTAACAAAGATAACTTTAGAAACAAGATTTTTCTCATTCAACCGAACAAAGAGTGAAACCTAATTATATAGTTCTATTTTGCCCCGAGAGTGTATATTGGCAACGTATCGTTGTCTACGTTCACAAGAACCAAAACCGGAACAACATAAGACTACTCAGTTGCGCCCTAACAGAATAACTTTGGAAACAGTACTTTTTCTCATTCCACCGAACAAAGAGTAAAACCCAATTATATTGTTCTATTATGCCCCAGGAGTGTATATTGGCAACGTATCGTTGTCTACGTTCACAAGAACCAAAACCGGAACAACATTAGACTACTCATTTGCGCCTAACAAAGATAACTTTAGAAACAGTACTTTTTCTCATTCAACCGAACAAAGAGTGAAACCTAATTATATAGTTCTATTATGCCCCGAGAGTGTATATTGGCAACGTATCGTTGTCTACGTTCACAAGAACAAAAACCGAACAACATTACACTACTCGTGCGCCTAACAATATAACTTTTGAAATAGTACTTTTTCTCATTCAACCGAACAAAGAGAGAAACCCAATTATTTTGTTCTATTATGCCCCGAGAGTGTAAATTTGCAACGTATCGTTGTCTAAGTTCACAAGAACCAAAACCGGAACAACATTAGACTACTCGCCTGCGCCTAACAAAGATAACTTTAGAAACAAGATTTTTTTCACATTCAACCGAACAAAGAGTGAAACCTAATTATATAGTTCTATTATGCCCCGAGAGTGTATATTGGCAACGTATCGTTGTCTAAGTTCACAAGAACCAAAACCGGAACAACATTAGACTACTCTGCGCCTAACAAAGATAAGTTTAGAAACAAGATTTTTCTCATTCCACCGAACAAAGAGTAAAACCCAATTATATTGTTCTATTATGCCCCTAGAGTGTATATTGGCAACGTATCGTTGTCTACGTTCACAAGAACCAAAACCGGAACAACATTAGACTACTCAGTTGCGCCCTAACAGTATAACTTTAGAAACAAGATTTTTCTCATTCAACCGAACAAAGAGTGAAACCTAATTATATAGTTCTATTTTGCCCCGAGAGTGTATATTGGCAACGTATCGTTGTCTACGTTCACAAGAACCAAAACCGAACAACATAAGACTACTCATTGCGCCTAACAAAGATAAGTTTAGAAACAAGATTTTTCTCATTCCACCGAACAAAGAGTGAAACCTAATTATATTGTTCTATTATGCCCCGAGAGTGTATATTGGCAACGTATCGTTGTCTACGTTCACAAGAACCAAAACCGGAACAACATTAGACTACTCAGTTGCGCCCTAACAGTATAACTTTCGAAACAGTACTTTTTCTCATTCAACCGAACAAAGAGTGAAACCTAATTATATAGTTCTATTATGCCCCGAGAGTGTATATTGGCAACGTATCGTTGTCTACGTCCACAAGAACAAAAACCGGAACAACATTACACTACTCAGTTGCGCCTAACGAATAACTTTGGAAACAAGATTTTTCTCATTCCACCGAACAAAGAGTAAAACCCAATTATATTGTTCTATTATGCCCCGAGAGTGTATATTGGCAACGTATCGTTGTCTACGTTCACAAGAACCAAAACCGAACAACATTAGACTACTCACTTGCGCCTAACAAAGATAACTTTAGAAACAAGATTTTTCTCATTCAACCGAACAAAGAGTGAAACCTAATTATATAGTTCTATTTTGCCCCGAGAGTGTATATTGGCAACGTATCGTTGTCTACGTTCACAAGAACCAAAACCGGAACAACATTAGACTACTCAGTTGCGCCCTAACAGTATAACTTTAGAAACAGTACTTTTTCTCATTCAACCGAACAAAGAGTGAAACCTAATTATATAGCTCTATTTTGCCCCGAGAGTGTATATTGGCAACGTATCGTTGTCTACGTTCACAAGAACCAAAACCGGAACAACATTAGACTACTCGCTTGCGCCTAACAAAGATAACTTTGGAAACAAGATTTTTCACATTCCACCGAACAAAGAGTAAAACCCAATTATATTGTTCTATTATGCCCCAGGAGTGTATATTGGCAACGTATCGTTGTCTACGTTCACAAGAACCAAAACCGGAACAACATTAGACTACTCATTTGCGCCCTAACAGTATAACTTTAGAAACAGTACTTTTTCTCATTCAACCGAACAAAGAGTGAAACCTAATTATATAGTTCTATTATGCCCCGAGAGTGTATATTGGCAACGTATCGTTGTCTACGTTCACAAGAACCAAAACCGGAACAACATTACACTACTCCTGCGCCTAACAAAGATAAGTTTAGAAATAGTACTTTTTCTCATTCAACCGAACAAAGAGTGAAACCTATTTATATTGTTCTATTATGCCCTGAGAGTGTATATTGGCAACGTATCGTTGTCTAAGTTCACAAGAACCAAAACCGGAACAACATTAGACTACTCAGTTGCGCCCTAACAGTATAACTTTAGAAACAGTACTTTTTCTCATTCAACCGAACAAAGAGTGAAACCTAATTTTATAGTTCTATTATACCCCGAGAGTGTATATTGGCAACGTATCGTTGTCTAAGTTCACAAGAACCAAAACCGGAACAACATTAGACTACTCAGTTGCGCCCTAACAGTATAACTTTCGAAACAGTACTTTTTCTCATTTCACCGAACAAAGAGTAAAACCCAATTATATTGTTCTATTATGCCCCGAGAGTGTATATTGGCAACATATCGTGGTCTACGTTCACAAGAACCAAAACCGGAACAACATTAGACTACTCAGTTGCGCCCTAACAGAATAACTTTAGAAACAGTACTTTTTCTCATTCAACCGAACAAAGAGTGAAACCTAATTATATTGTTCTATTATGCCCCGAGAGTGTATATTGGCACCGTATCGTTGTCTACGTTCACAAGAACCAAAACCGGAACAACATTAGACTACTCAGTTGCGCCCTAACAGTATAACTTTAGAAACAGTACTTTTTCTCATTCCACCGAACAAAGAGTAAAACCCAATTATATTGTTCTATTATGCCCCGGGAGTGTATATTGGCAACGTATCGTTGTCTACGTTCACAAGAACCAAAACCGGAACAACATTAGACTACTCATTTGCGCCCTAACAGTATAACTTTAGAAACAGTACTTTTTCTCATTCAACCGAACAAAGAGTGAAACCTAATTATATAGTTCTATTATGCCCCGAGAGTGTATATTGGCAACGTATCGTTGTCTACGTCCACAAGAACCAAAACCGGAACAACATTAGACTACTCAGTTGCGCCCTAACAGTAATAACTTTGGAAACAAGATTTTTCTCTCATTCAACCGAACAAAGAGTGAAACCCAATTATATTGTTCTATTATGCCCCGAGAGTGTATATTGGCAACGAATCGTTGTCTACGTTCACAAGAACCAAAACCGGAACAACATTAGACTACTCAGTTGCGCCCTAACAGTATAACTTTAGAAACAGTACTTTTTCTCATTCAACCGAACAAAGAGTGAAACCTAATTATATAGTTCTATTTTGCCCCGAGAGTGTATATTGGCAACGTATCGTTGTCTACGTTCACAAGAACCAAAACCGGAACAACATTAGACTACTCAGTTGCGCCCTAAAAGGATAACTTTAGAAACAAGATTTTTCTCATTCAACCGAACAAAGAGTGAAACCTAATTATATAGTTCTATTTTGCCCCGAGAGTGTATATTGGCAACGTATCGTTGTCTACGTTCACAAGAACCAAAACCGAACAACATTAGACTACTCGCTTGCGCCTAACAAAGATAACTTTAGAAACAAGATTTTTCTCATTCAACCGAACAAAGAGTGAAACCTAATTATATAGTTCTATTATGCCCCGAGAGTGTATATTGGCAACGTATCGTTGTCTACGTTCACAAGAACCAAAACCGGAACAACATAAGACTACTCAGTTGCGCCCTAACAGTATAACTTTGGAAACAGTACCTTTTCTCATTCCACCGAACAAAGAGTAAAACCCAATTATATTGTTCTATTATGCCCCAGGAGTGTATATTGGCAACGTATCGTTGTCTACGTTCACAAGAACCAAAACCGGAACAACAATAGACTACTCATTTGCGCCCTAACAGTATAACTTTAGAAACCGTACTTTTTCTCATTCAACCGAACAAAGAGTGAAACCTAATTATATAGTTCTATTATGCCCCGAGAGTGTATATTGGCAACGTATCGTTGTCTACGTTCACAAGAACCAAAACCGAACAACATTAGACTACTCAGTTGCGCCCTAACAGTATAACTTTAGAAACAGTACTTTTTCTCATTCAACCGAACAAAGAGTGAAACCTAATTATATTGTTCTATTATGCCCTGAGAGTGTATATTGGCAACGTATCGTTGTCTAAGTTCACAAGAACCAAAACCGGAACAACATTAGACTACTCAGTTGCGCCCTAACAGTATAACTTTAGAAACAGTACTTTTTCTCATTCAACCGAACAAAGAGTGAAACCTAATTATATAGTTCTATTATGCCGCGAGAGTGTATATTGGCAACGTATCGTTGTCTACGTTCACAAGAACCAAAACCGGAACAACATAAGACTACTCAGTTGCGCCCTAACAGTATAACTTTAGAAACAGTACTTTTTCTCATTCAACCGAACAAAGAGTGAAACCTAATTATATAGTTCTATTATGCCCCGAGAGTGTATATTGGCAACGTATCGTTGTCTACGTCCACAAGAACAAAAACCGTAACAACATTACACTACTCCTTGCGCCCTACCTAATAACTTTGGAAACAAAGATTTTTCTCATTCCACCGAACAAAGAGTAAAACCCAATTATATTGTTCTATTATGCCCCGAGAGTGTATATTGGCAACGTATCGTTGTCTACGTTCACAAGAACCAAAACCGGAACAACATTAGACTACTCAGTTGCGCCCTAACAGTATAACTTTAGAAACAGTACTTTTTCTCATTCAACCGAACAAAGAATGAAACCTAATTATATAGTTCTATTATGCCCCGAGAGTGTATATTGGCAACGTATCGTTGTCTACGTTCACAAGAACCAAAACCGGAACAACATTACACTACTCCCTTGCGCCCTAACAAAGATAACTTTGGAAATAGTACTTTTTCTCATTCAACCGAACAAAGAGTGAAACCTATTTATATTGTTCTATTATGCCCCGAGAGTGTATATTGGCAACGTATCGTTGTCTAAGTTCACAAGAACCAAAACCGAACAACATTAGACTACTCACTTGCGCCTAACAAAGATAACTTTAGAAACAAGATTTTTCACATTCAACCGAACAAAGAGTGAAACCTAATTATATAGTTCTATTATGCCCCGAGAGTGTATATTGGCAACGTATCGTTGTCTAAGTTCACAAGAACCAAAACCGGAACAACATTAGACTACTCGATGCGCCTAACAAAGATAACTTTCGAAACAAGATTTTTCTCATTTCACCGAACAAAGAGTAAAACCCAATTATATTGTTCTATTATGCCCCGAGAGTGTATATTGGCAACATATCGTTGTCTACGTTCACAAGAACCAAAACCGGAACAACATTAGACTACTCAGTTGCGCCCTAACAGTATAACTTTAGAAACAGTACTTTTTCTCATTCAACCGAACAAAGAGTGAAAACTAATTATATAGTTCTATTATGCCCCGAGAGTGTATATTGGCAACGTATCGTTGTCTACGTTCACAAGAACCAAAACCGGAACAACATAAGACTACTACCTTGCGCCTAACGTATAAGTTTAGAAACAAGATTTTTCACATATCACCGAACAAAGAGTAAAACCCAATTATATAGTTCTATTATGCCCCTGGAGTGAATATTGGCAACGTATCGTTGTCTACGTTCACAAGAACCAAAACCGGAACAACATTAGACTACTCAGTTGCGCCCTAACAGTATAACTTTAGAAACAGTACTTTTTCTAATTCAACCGAACAAAGAGTGAAACCTAATTATATAGTTTTATTATGCCCCGAGAGTGTATATTGGCAACGTATCGTTGTCTACGTTCACAAGAACCAAAACCGGAACAACATAAGACTACTCAGTTGCGCCCTAACAGTATAACTTTAGAAACAAGATTTTTCTCATTCAACCGAACAAAGAGTGAAACCTAATTATATTGTTCTATTATGCCCGAGAGTGTACATTGGCAACGTATCGTTGTCTAAGTTCACAAGAACCAAAACCGGAACAACATTAGACTACTCAGTTGCGCCCTAACAGTATAACTTTAGAAACAGTACTTTTTCTCATTCAACCGAACAAAGAGTGAAACCTAATTATATAGTTCTATTATGCCCCGAGAGTGAATATTGGCAACGTATCGTTGTCTACGTTCACAAGAACCAAAACCGGAACAACATTAGACTACTCAGTTGCGCCCAAACAAAGATAACTTTGGAAACAAAGATTTTTTCTCATTCCACCGAACAAACAAGAAAACCCAATTATATTGTTCTATTATGCCCCGAGAGTGTATATTGGCAACGTATCATTGTCTACGTTCACAAGAACCAAAACCGAACAACATTAGACTACTCGCTTGCGCCCTAACAAAGATAACTTTAGAAATGATTTTTCTCATTCAACCGAACAAAGAGTGAAACCTAATTATATAGTTCTATTATGCCCCGAGAGTGTATATTGGCAACGTATCGTTGTCTAAGTTCACAAGAACCAAAACCGGAACAACATTAGACTACTCAGTTGCGCCCTAACAAAGATAACTTTCAAACAAGATTTTTCTCATTTCCCCGAACAAAGAGTAAAACCCAATTATATTGTTCTATTATGCCCCGAGAGTGTATATTGGCAACATATCGTGGTCTAGGTTCACAAGAACCAAAACCGGAACAACATTAGACTACTCAGTTGCGCCCATACAGTATAACTTTAGAAACAGTACTTTTTCTCATTGCACCGAACAAAGAGTGAAACCTAATTATATTGTTCTATTATGCCCCGAGAGTGTATATTGGCAACGTATCGTTGTCTACGTTCACAAGAACCAAAACCGGAACAACATTAGACTACTCGCTTGCGCCTAACAAGATAACTTTGGAAACAAGATTTTTCTCATTCCACCGAACCAAGAGTAAAACCCAATTATATTGTTCTATTATGCCCCGAGAGTGTATATTGGCAACGTATCGTTGTCTACGTTCACAAGAACCAAAACCGGAACAACATTAGACTACTCATTTGCGCCCTAACTGTATAACTTTAGAAACAGTACTTTTTCTCATTCAACCGAACAAAGAGTGAAACCCAATTATATTGTTCTATTATGCCCCGAGAGTGTATATTGGCAACGTATCGTTGTCTACGTTCACAAGAACCACAACCGGAACAACATTAGACTACTCAGTTGCGCCCTAACAGTATAACTTTAGAAACAGTACTTTTTCTCATTCAACCGAACAAAGAGTGAAACCTAATTATATAGTTCTATTATGCCACGAGAGTGTATATTGGCAACGTATCGTTGTCTAAGTTCACAAGAACCAAAACCGAACAACATTAGACTACTGCGCCTAACAAAGATAACTTTAGAAACAAGATTTTTCTCATTCAACCGAACAAAGAGTGAAACCTAATTATATAGTTCTATTTTGCCCCGAGAGTGTATATTGGCAACGTATCGTTGTCTACGTTCACAAGAACCAAAACCGAACAACATAAGACTACTCGCTTGCGCCCAAACAAGATAACTTTGGAAACAAGATTTTTTCTCATTCCACCGAACAAACAGTAAAACCCAATTATATTGTTCTATTATGCCCCGAGAGTGTATATTGGCAACGTATCATTGTCTACGTTCACAAGAACCAAAACCGGAACAACATTAGACTACTCTTGCGCCTAACAAAGATAACTTTAGAAACAAGATTTTTTCTCATTCAACCGAACAAAGAGTGAAACCTAATTATATAGTTCTATTATGCCCCGAGAGTGTATATTGGCAACGTATCGTTGTCTACGTTCACAAGAACCAAAACCGGAACAACATAAGACTACTCAGTTGCGCCCTAACAGTATAACTTTAGAAACAGTACTTTTTCTCATTCAACCGAACAAAGAGTGAAACCCAATTATATTGTTCTATTATGCCCCAAGAGTATATATTGGCAACGTATCGTTGTCTACGTTCACAAGAACCAAAACCGGAACAACATTAGACTACTCATTTCCGCCCTAACATTATAACTTTAGAAACAGTACCTTTTTCTCATTCAACCGAACAAAGAGTGAAACCTAATTATATAGTTCTATTATGCCCCGAGAGTGTATATTGGCAACGTATCGTCGTCTACGTCCACAAGAACAAAACCGAACAACATTACACTACTGTTGCGCCCTACCGTAATAACTTTGGAAACAAGATTTTTCTCATTCCACCGAACAAAGAGTAAAACCCAATTATATTGTTCTATTATGCCCCGAGAGTGTATATTGGCAACGTATCGTTGTCTACGTTCACAAGAACCAAAACCGGAACAACATTAGACTACTCAGTTGCGCCCTAACAGTATAACTTTAGAAACAGTACTTTTTCTCATTCAACCGAACAAAGAGTGAAACCTAATTATATAGTTCTATTATGCCCCGAGAGTGTATATTGGCAACGTATCGTTGTCTACGTTCACAAGAACAAAAACCGGAACAACATTACACTACTCAGTTGCGCCCTAACAGTATAACTTTAGAAACAGTACTTTTTCTCATTCAACCGAACAAAGAGTGAAACCTATTTATATTGTTCTATTATGCCCTGAGAGTGTATATTGGCAACGTATCGTTGTCTAAGTTCACAAGAACCAAAACCGGAACAACATTAGACTACTCAGTTGCGCCCTAACAGTATAACTTTAGAAACAAGATTTTTCTCATTCAACCGAACAAAGAGTGAAACCTAATTATATAGTTCTATTATGCCCCGAGAGTGTATATTGGCAACGTATCGTTGTCTAAGTTCACAAGAACCAAAACCGAACAACATTAGACTACTCGTATGCGCCCTAACAAAGATAACTTTCAAAACAAGATTTTTTTCTCATTCCACCGAACAAAGAGTAAAACCCAATTATATTGTTCTATTATGCCCCGAGAGTGTATATTGGCAACATATCGTGGTCTACGTTCACAAGAACCAAAACCGGAACAACATTAGACTACTCAGTTGCGCCCTAACAGTATAACTTTAGAAACAATACTTTTTCTCATTCAACCGAACAAAGAGTGAAACCTAATTATATAGTTCTATTATGCCCCGAGAGTGTATATTGGCAACGTATCGTTGTCTACGTTCACAAGAACCAAAACCGGAACAACATTAGACTACTCAGTTGCGCCCTAACAGTATAAGTTTAGAAACAGTACTTTTTCTCATATCACCGAACAAAGAGTAAAACCCAATTATATTGTTCTATTATGCCCCGGGAGTGTATATTGGCAACGTATCGTTGTCTACGTTCACAAGAACCAAAACCGGAACAACATTAGACTACTCAGTTGCGCCCTAACAGTATAACTTTAGAAACAAGATTTTTCTAATTCAACCGAACAAAGAGTGAAACCTAATTATATAGTTTTATTATGCCCCGAGAGTGTATATTGGCAACGTATCGTTGTCTACGTTCACAAGAACCAAAACCGGAACAACATAAGACTACTCGTTTGCGCCTAACAAGATAACTTTAGAAACAAGATTTTTTTTCTCATTCAACCGAACAAAGAGTGAAACCCAATTATATTGTTCTATTATGCCCCGAGAGTGTACATTGGCAACGTATCGTTGTCTACGTTCACAAGAACCAAAACCGGAACAACATTAGACTACTCACTGCGCCTAACAAAGATAACTTTAGAAACAGTACTTTTTCTCATTCAACCGAACAAAGAGTGAAACCTAATTATATAGTTCTATTTTGCCCCGAGAGTGTATATTGGCAACGTATCGTTGTCTACGTTCACAAGAACCAAAACCGGAACAACATTAGACTACTCGCTTGCGCCCAAACAAGATAACTTTGGAAACAAGATTTTTCTCATTCCACCGAACAAAGAGTAAAACCCAATTATATTGTTCTATTATGCCCCGAGAGTGTATATTGGCAACGTATCATTGTCTACGTTCACAATAACCAAAACCGAACAACATTAGACTACTCAGTTGCGCCCTAACAGTATAACTTTAGAAACAGTACTTTTTCTCATTCAACCGAACAAAGAGTGAAACCTAATTATATAGTTCTATTATGCCCCGAGAGTGTATATTGGCAACGTATCGTTGTCTAAGTTCACAAGAACCAAAACCGGAACAACATTAGACTACTCAGTTGCGCCCTAACAGTATAACTTTCGAAACAGTACTTTTTCTCATTTCACCGAACAAAGAGTAAAACCCAATTATATTGTTCTATTATGCCCCGAGAGTGTATATTGGCAACATATCGTGGTCTAGGTTCACAAGAACCAAAACCGGAACAACATTAGACTACTGCGCCCATACAGTATAACTTTAGAAACAAGATTTTTCTCATTCAACCGAACAAAGAGTGAAACCTAATTATATAGTTCTATTAGGCCCCGACAAAGGTATATTGGCAACGTATCGTTGTCTACGTTCACAAGAACCAAAACCGGAACAACATTACACTACTCACTTGCGCCCTAACAGTATAACTTTGGAAACAGTACTTTTTCTCATTCCACCGAACAAAGAGTAAAACCCAATTATATTGTTCTATTATGCCCCGAGAGTGTATATTGGCAACGTATCGTTGTCTACGTTCACAAGAACCAAAACCGGAACAACATTAGACTACTCAGTTGCGCCCTAACAGTATAACTTTAGAAACAGTACTTTTTCTCATTCAACCGAACAAAGAGTGAAACCCAATTATATTGTTCTATTATGCCCCGAGAGTGTATATTGGCAACGTATCGTTGTCTACGTTCACAAGAACCACAACCGGAACAACATTAGACTACTCAGTTGCGCCCTAACAGTATAACTTTAGAAACAGTACTATTTCTCATTCCACCGAACAAAGAGTAAAACCCAATTATATTGTTCTATTATGCCCCGAGAGTGTATATTGGCAACGTATCGTTGTCTAAGTTCACAAGAACCAAAACCGGAACAACATTAGACTACTCGCTTGCGCCTAACAAGATAACTTTAGAAACAAGATTTTTCTCATTCAACCGAACAAAGAGTGAAACCTAATTATATAGTTCTATTATGCCCCGAGAGTGTATATTGGCAACGTATCGTTGTCTACGTTCACAAGAACCAAAACCGGAACAACATAAGACTAATCAGTTGCGCCCAAACAGTATAACTTTGGAAACAGTACTTTTTCTCATTCCACCGAACAAAGAGTAAAACCCAATTATATTGTTCTATTATGCCCCGAGAGTGTATATTGGCAACGTATCATTGTCTACGTTCACAAGAACCAAAACCGGAACAACATTAGACTACTCAGTTGCGCCCTAACAGTATAACTTTAGAAACAGTACTTTTTCTCATTCAACCGAACAAAGAGTGAAACCTAATTATATAGTTCTATTATGCCCCGAGAGTGTATATTGGCAACGTATCGTTGTCTACGTTCACAAGAACCAAAACCGGAACAACATAAGACTACTCAGTTGCGCCCTAACAGTATAACTTTGGAAACAGTACTTTTTCTCATTCCACCGAACAAAGAGTAAAACCCAATTATATTGTTCTATTATGCCCCAGGAGTATATATTGGCAACGTATCGTTGTCTACGTTCACAAGAACCAAAACCGGAACAACATTAGACTACTCATTTCCGCCCTAACATTATAACTTTAGAAACAGTACTTTTTCTCATTCAACTGAACAAAGAGTGAAACCTAATTATATAGTTCTATTATGCCCCGAGAGTGTATATTGGCAACGTATCGTTGTCTACGTTCACAAGAACAAAACCGGAACAACATTAGACTACTCAGTTGCGCCCTAACAGTATAACTTTAGAAACAGTACTTT
Source organism: Aechmea fasciata (assembly GCA_025177825.1). NCBI lineage: Eukaryota > Viridiplantae > Streptophyta > Magnoliopsida > Poales > Bromeliaceae > Aechmea > Aechmea fasciata. The sequence continues at coordinate 15,687,453 of CM045929.1, read as the reverse complement.
TTCTCATTCAACCGAACAAAGAGTGAAACCCAATTATATTGTTCTATTATGCCCCGAGAGTGTATATTGGCAACGTATCGTTGTCTACGTTCACAAGAACCAAAACCGGAACAACATTAGACTACTCAGCTCCGACCTAACAAAAGATAACTTTAGAAACAAGATTTTTTTCACATTCAACCGAACATAGAGTGAATCCTAATTATATAGTTCTATTATGCCCCGAGAGTGTATATTGGCAACGTATCGTTGTCTAAATTCACAAGAACCAAAACCGGAACAACATTAGACTACTCTTGCGCCTAACAAGATAACTTTAGAAACAAGATTTTTCTCATTCAACCGAACAAAGAGTGAAACCTAATTATATAGTTCTATTTTGCCCCGAGAGTGTATATTGGCAACGTATCGTTGTCTACGTTCACAAGAACCAAAACCGGAAAAACATAAGACTACTCAGTTGCGCCCAAACAGTATAACTTTGGAAACAAGATTTTTCTCATTCCACCGAACAAACAAGAAAACCCAATTATATTGTTCTATTATGCCCCGAGAGTGTATATTGGCAACGTATCATTGTCTACGTTCACAAGAACCAAAACCGAACAACATTAGACTACTCTTGCGCCTAACAAAAGATAACTTTAGAAACAAGATTTTTCTCATTCAACCGAACAAAGAGTGAAACCTAATTATATAGTTCTATTATGCCCCGAGAGTGTATATTGGCAACGTATCGTTGTCTAAGTTCACAAGAACCAAAACCGAACAACATTAGACTACTCGCTTGCGCCTAACAAGATAACTTTCAAACAAGATTTTTTTCTCATTTCACCGAACAAAGAGTAAAACCCAATTATATTGTTCTATTATGCCCCGAGAGTGTATATTGGCAACATATCGTGGTCTAGGTTCATAAGAACCAAAACCGGAACAACATTAGACTACTCAGTTGCGCCCATACAAAGATAACTTTAGAAACAAGATTTTTCTCATTCAACCGAACAAAGAGTGAAACCTAATTATATAGTTCTATTATGCCCCGACAGTGTATATTGGCAACGTATCGTTGTCTAAGTTCACAAGAACCAAAACCGGAACAACATTAGGCTACTCATTGCGCCTAACAAAGATAACTTTGGAAACAAGATTTTTCTCATTCCACCGAACAAAGAGTAAAACCCAATTATATTGTTCTATTCTGCCCCGAGAGTGTATATTGGCAACGTATCGTTGTCTACGTTCACAAGAACCAAAACCGGAACAACATTAGACTACTCAGTTGCGCCCTAACAGTATAACTTTAGAAACAGTACTTTTTCTCATTCAACCGAACAAAGAGTGAAACCTAATTATATAGTTTTATTATGCCCCGAGAGTGTATATTGGCAACGTATCGTTGTCTACGTTCACAAGAACCAAAACCGGAACAACATAAGACTACCCGTTTCCCCCCAACAGGATAACCTTAGAAAAAAGACTTTTTTCTCATTCAACCGAACAAAGAGTGAAACCCAATTATATTGTTCTATTATGCCACGAGAGTGTATATTGGCAACGTATCGTTGTCTACGTTCACAAGAACCAAAACCGGAACAACATTAGACTACTTGCGCCTAACAAAGATAGCTTTAGAAACAGTACTTTTTCTCATTCAACCGAACAAAGAGTGAAACCTAATTATATAGTTCTATTTTGCCCCGAGAGTGTATATTGGCAACGTATCGTTGTCTACATTCACAAGAACCAAAACCGGAACAACATCAAACAAGATAACTTTGGAAACAAGATTTTTCTCATTCCACCGAACAAACAGTAAAACCCAATTATATTGTTCTATTATGCCCCGAGAGTGTATATTGGCAACGTATCTTTGTCTACGTTCACAAGAACCAAAACCGGAACAACATTAGACTACTCAGTTGCGCCCTAACAGTATAACTTTAGAAACACTACTTTTTCTCATTCAACCGAACAAAGAGTGAAACCTAATTATATAGTTCTATTATGCCCCGAGAGTGTATATTGGCAACGTATCGTTGTCTACGTTCACAAGAACCAAAACCGGAACAACATAAGACTACTCGCTTGCGCCTAACAAAGATAACTTTGGAAACAAGATTTTTCTCATTCCACCGAACAAAGAGTAAAACCCAATTATATTGTTCTATTATGCCCCAGGAGTGTATATTGGCAACGTATCGTTGTCTACGTTCACAAGAACCAAAACCGGAACAACATTAGACTACTCATTTGCGCCCTAACAGTATAACTTTAGAAACAGTACTTTTTCTCATTCAACCGAACAAAGAGTGAAACCTAATTATATAGTTCTATTATGCCCCGATAGTGTATATTGGCAACGTATCGTTGTCTACGTTCACAAGAACCAAAACCGGAACAACATAAGACTACTCAGTTGCGCCCTAACAGTATAACTTTAGAAACAGTACTTTTTCTCATTCAACCGAACAAAGAGTGAAACCTATTTATATTGTTCTATTATGCCCCGAGAGTGTATATTGGCAACGTATCGTTGTCTAAGTTCACAAGAACCAAAACCGGAACAACATTAGACTACTCAGTTGCGCCCTAACAGTATAACTTTGGAAACAGTACTTTTTCTCATTCAACCGAACAAAGAGTGAATCCTAATTATATAGTTCTATTATGCCCCGAGAGTGTATATTGGCAACGTATCGTTGTCTAAATTCACAAGAACCAAAACCGGAACAACATTAGACTACTCAGTTGCGCCCTAACAGTATAACTTTAGAAACAGTACTTTTTCTCATTCAACCGAACAAAGAGTGAAACCTAATTATATAGTTCTATTTTTCCCCGAGAGTGTATATTGGCAACGTATCGTTGTCTACGTTCACAAGAACCAAAACCGGAAAAACATAAGACTACTCAGTTGCGCCCAAACAGTATAACTTTGGAAACAGTACTTTTTCTCATTCCACCGAACAAAGAGTAAAACCCAATTATATTGTTCTATTATGCCCCGAGAGTGTATATTGGCAACGTATCATTGTCTACGTTCACAAGAACCAAAACCGGAACAACATTAGACTACTCAGTTGCGCCTAACAAAGATAACTTTAGAAACAAGATTTTTCTCATTCAACCGAACAAAGAGTGAAACCCAATTATATTGTTCTATTATGCCCCGAGAGTGTATATTGGCAACGTATCGTTGTCTACGTTCACAAGAACGAAAACCGGAACAACATTAGACTACTCAGTTGCGCCCTAACAGTATAACTTTAGAAACAGTACTTTTTCTCATTCAACCGAACAAAGAGTAAAACCCAATTATATTGTTCTATTATGCCCCGAGAGTGTATATTGGCAACATATCGTGGTCTAGGTTCACAAGAACCAAAACCGGAACAACATTAGACTACTCAGTTGCGCCCATACAGTATAACTTTAGAAACAAGATTTTTCTCATTCAACCGAACAAAGAGTGAAACCTAATTATATAGTTCTATTATGCCCCGACAAAGGTATATTGGCAAAGTATCGTCGTCTACGTTCACAAGAACCAAAACCGAACAACATTACACTACTCGCTTGCGCCTAACAAGATAACTTTATAAACAGTACTTGTGCTCATTCAACCGAACAAGGAGTGAAACCTAATTAGATAGTTCTATTATGCCCCGAGAGTGTATATTGGCAACGGATCGTTGTCTACGTTCACAAGAACCAAAACCGGAACAACATAAGACTAATCAGTTGCGCCTAACAAAGATAACTTTAGAAACAAAGATTTTTCTCATTAAACCGAACAAAGAGTGAAACCTAATTATATAGTTCTATTATGCCCCGAGAGTGTATATTGGCAACGTATCGTTGTCTACGTTCACAAGAACCAAAACCGGAACAACATAAGACTACTCAGTTGCGCCCTAACAGTATAACTTTAGAAACAGTACTTTTTCTCATTCAACCGAACAAAGAGTGAAACCTAATTATATTGTTCTATTATGCCCCGAGAGTGTATATTTGCAACGTATCGTTGTTTACGTTCACAAGAACCAAAACCGAACAACATTTGACTACTCGCTTGCGCCCTAACAAAGATAACTTTAGAAACAAGATTTTTCTCATTCAACCGAACAAAGAGTGAAACCTAATTATATAGTTCTATTTTGCCCCGAGAGTGTATATTGGCAACGTATCGTTGTCTACGTTCACAAGAACCAAAACCGGAACAACATAAGACTACTCAGTTGCGCCCAAACAGTATAACTTTCGAAACAAGATTTTTCTCAGTCCACCGAACAAAGAGTAAAACCGAATTATATTGTTCTATTATGCCCCGAGAGTGTATATTGGCAACGTATCGTTGTCTACGTTCACAAGAACCAAAACCGGAACAACATTAGACTACTCAGTTGCGCCTAACAAAGATAACTTTAGAAACAAGATTTTTCTCATTCAACCGAACAAAGAGTGAAACCTAATTATATAGTTCTATTTTGCCCCGAGAGTGTATATTGGCAACGTATCGTTGTCTACGTTCACAAGAACCAAAACCGGAAAAACATAAGACTACTCTTGCGCCCAAACAAGATAACTTTGGAAACAAGATTTTTCTCATTCCACCGAACAAAGAGTAAAACCCAATTATATTGTTCTATTATGCCCCGAGAGTGTATATTGGCAACGTATCATTGTCTACGTTCACAAGAACCAAAACCGGAACAACATTAGTCTACTCAGTTGCGCCCTAACAGTATAACTTTAGAAACAGTACTTTTTCTCATTCAACCGAACAAAGAGTGAAACCTAATTATATAGTTCTATTATGCCCCGAGAGTGTATATTGACAACGTATCGTTGTCTACGTTCACAAGAACCAAAACCGGAACAACATTAGACTACTCTTGCGCCTAACGATAACTTTCAAACGATTTTTCTCATTTCACCGAACAAAGAGTAAAACCCAATTATATTGTTCTATTATGCCCCGAGAGTGTATATTGACAACATATCGTTGTCTACGTTCACAAGAACCAAAACCGGAACAACATTAGACTACTCGCTTGTTCCTTACACAAGATAATCTTTAGAAATGATTTTTTCTCATTCAACCGAACAAAGAGTGAAACCTAATTATATATTTCTATTATGCCCCGAGAGTGTATATTGGCAACGTATCGTTGTCTACGTTCACAAGAACCAAAACCGAAACAACATTACACTCACTGCTTGCGCCCTAACAAGATAACTTTTTAGAAACAAAGATTTCTTTCTCATTCAACCGAACAAAGAGTGAAACCCAATTATATTGTTCTATTATGCCCCGAGAGTGTATATTGGCAACGTATCGTTGTGTACGTTCACAAGAACCAAAACCGGAACAACATTAGACTACTCAGTTGCGCCCTAACAGTATAACTTTAGAAACAGTACTTTTTCTCATTCAACCGAACAAAGAGTGAAACCTAATTATATAGGTCTATTATGCCCTGAGAGTGTATATTGGCAACGTATCGTTGTCTACGTTCACAAGAACCAAAACCGGAACAACATTACACTACTCAAATATGCCCTAACAAGATAACTTTAGAAACAAGATTTTTTCTCATTCCACCGAACAAAGAGTGAAACCCAATTATATAGTTCTATTATGCCCCGAGAGTGTATATTGGCAACGTATCGTTGTCTACGTTCACAAGAACCAAAACCGGAACAACATTAGACTACTCAATTGCGCCCTAACAAGATAACTTTTAGAAAACAAGATTTTTCTCATTCAACCGAACAAAGAGTGAAACCTAATTATATAGTTCTATTTTCCCCCGAGAGTGTCTATTGGCAACGTATCGCTGTCTACGTTCACAAGAACCAAAACCGGAACAACATAAGACTACTCAAGGTCTGCTACCAAACAAGATAACTTTGGAAATAAAGATTTTTCTAATTCCACCGAACAAAGAGTAAACCCAATTATATTGTTCTATTATGCCCCGAGAGTGTATATTGGCAACGTATCATTGTCTACGTTCACAAGAACCAAAACCGGAACAACATTAGACTACTCAGTTGCGCCCTAACAGTATAACTTTAGAAATGATTTTTCTCATTCAACCGAACAAAGAGTGAAACCTAATTATATAGTTCTATTATGCCCCGAGAGTGTATATTGGCAACGATCGTTGTCTACGTTCACAAGAACCAAAACCGAACAACATTAGACTACTCTGCGCCTAACAAGATAACTTTAGAAACAAGATTCTTTTTCATTCAACCGAACAAAGAGTGAAACCCAATTATATTGTTCTATTATGCCCAGAGTGTATATTGGCAACGTATCGTTGTTCACGTTCACAAGAACCAAAACCTAACAACATAAGACTACTCACTTGCGCCCAAACAAGATAACTTTGGAAACAAGATTTTTCTCATTCAACCGAACAAAGAGAAACCCAATTATATTGTTCTATTATGCCCCGAGAGTGTATATTGGCAACGTATCGTTGTCTACGTTCACAAGAACAAAAATCTAACAACATTACACTACTCGCCTGCGCCCTAACAAAGATAACTTTAGAAACGATTTTTCTCATTCAACCGAACAAAGAGTGAAACCTATTTATATTGTTCTATTTTGCCCTGAGAGTGTATATTGGCAACGTATCGTTGTCTATGTTCACAAGAACCAAAACCGGAACAACATTAGACTACTCGCTTGCGCCTAACAAAGATAACTTTAGAAATGATTTTTCTCATTCAACCGAACAAAGAGTGAAACCTAATTATATAGTTCTATTTTGCCCCGAGAGTGTATATTGGCAACGTATCGTTGTCTACGTTCACAAGAACCAAAACCTAACAACATAAGACTACTCGCTTGCGCCAAACAAAGATAACTTTCAAACAAGATTTTTCTCATTCCACCGAACAAAGAGTAAAACCCAATTATATTGTTCTATTATGCCCCGAGAGTGTATATTGGCAACGTATCATTGTCTACGTTCACAAGAACCAAAACCGAAAACATTAGACTACTCAGTTGCGCCTAACAAAGATAACTTTAGAAACAAAGATTTTTCTCATTCCACCGAACAAAGAGTGAAACCTAATTATATAGTTCTATTTTGCCCCGAGAGTGTATATTGGCAACGTATCGTTGTCTACGTTCACAAGAACCAAAACCGGAAAAACATAAGACTACTCAGTTGCGCCCAAACAGTATAACTTTGGAAACAAGATTTTTCTCATTCCACCGAACAAACAAGAAAAACCCAATTATATTGTTCTATTATGCCCCGAGAGTGTATATTGGCAACGTATCATTGTCTACGTTCACAAGAACCAAAACCGAACAACATTAGACTACTCAGTTTCGCCCTAACAGTATAACTTTAGAAACAGTACTTTTTCTCATTCAACCGAACAAAGAGTGAAACCTAATTATATAGTTCTAGTATGCCCCGAGAGTGTATATTGGCAACGTATCGTTGTCTACGTTCACAAGAACCAAAACCGGAACAACATTAGACTACTCAGTTGCGCCCTAACAGTATAACTTTAGAAACAAGATTTTTCTCATTTCACCGAACAAAGAGTAACACCCAATTATATTGTTCTATTATGCCCCGAGAGTGTATATTGGCAACATATCGTGGTCTAGGTTCACAAGAACCAAAACCGGAACAACATTAGACTACTCAGTTGCGCCCATACAGTATAACTTTAGAAACAGTACTTTTTCTCATTCAACCGAACAAAGAGTGAAACATAATTATATAGTTCTATTATGCCCCGACAGTGTATTTTGGCAACGTATCGTCGTCTACGTTCACAAGAACCAAAACCGGAACAACATTACACTACTCGCTGCGCCTAACAAAGATAACTTTGGAAACAAGATTTTTCTCATTCCACCGAACAAAGAGTAAAACCCAATTATATTGTTGTATTATGCCCCGAGAGTGTATATTGGCAACGTATCGTTGTCTAAGTTCACAAGAACCAAAACCGGAACAACATTAGGCTACTCATTGCGCCTAACAAAGATAACTTTCAAACAAGATTTTTCTCATTTCACCGAACAAAGAGTAAAACCCAATTATATTGTTCTATTATGCCCCGAGAGTGTATATTGGCAACATATCGTGGTCTAGGTTCACAAGAACCAAAACCGGAACAACATTAGACTACTCAGTTGCGCCCATACAGTATAACTTTAGAAACAGTACTTTTTCTCATTCAACCGAACAAAGAGTGAAACCTAATTATATAGTTCTATTATGCCCCGAGAGTGTATATTGGCAACGTATCGTTGTCTAAGTTCACAAGAACCAAAACCGGAACAACATTAGACTACTCATACTAACAAGATAACTTTCTAAACAAGATTTTTCTCATTTCACCGAACAAAGAGTAAAACCCAATTATATTGTTCTATTATGCCCCGAGAGTGTATATTGGCAACATATCGTGGTCTAGGTTCACAAGAACCAAAACCGGAACAACATTAGACTACTGAGTTGCGCCCATACAGTATAACTTTAGAAACAATACTTTTTCTCATTCAACCGAACAAAGAGTGAAACCTAATTATATAGTTCTATTATGCCCCGAGAGTGTATATTGGCAACGTATCGTTGTATACGTTCAAAAGAACCAAAACCGAACAACATTAGGCTACTCATTGCGCCCTAACAAAGATAACTTTCAAACAAGATTTTTCTCATTTCACCGAACAAAGAGTAAAACCCAATTATATTGTTCTATTATGCCCCGAGAGTGTATATTGGCAACATATCGTGGTCTAGGTTCACAAGAACCAAAACCGAACAACATTAGACTACTGAGTTGCGCCCATACAGTATAACTTTAGAAACAATACTTTTTCTCATTCAACCGAACAAAGAGTGAAACCTAATTATATAGTTCTATTATGCCCCGACAGTGTATATTGGCAACGTATCGTTGTCTACGTTCACAAGAACCAAAACCGGAACAACATTTTGCGCCTAACAAAGATAACTTTGGAAACAAGATTTTTATCTCATTCCACCGAACAAAGAGTAAAACCCAATTATATTGTTCTATTATGCCCCGAGAGTGTATATTGGCAACGTATCGTTGTCTACGTTCACAAGAACCAAAACCGAACAACATTAGACTACTGCTTGCGCCTAACAAGATAACTTTAGAAACAAGATTTTTTTCTCATTCAACCGAACAAAGAGTGAAACCTAATTATATAGTTCTATTTTGCCCCGAGAGTGTATATTGGCAACGTATCGTTGTCTACGTTCACAGAACCAAAACCGAACAACATAAGACTAGCAAACAAGATAACTTTGGAAACAAAGATTTTTCTCATTCCACCGAACAAAGAGAGTAAAACCCAATTATATTGTTCTATTATGCCCCGAGAGTGTATATTGGCAACGTATCATTGTCTACGTTCACAAGAACCAAAACCGAACAACATTAGACTACTCAGTTGCGCCCTAACAGTATAACTTTAGAAACAGTACTTTTTCTCATTCAACCGAACAAAGAGTGAAACCTAATTATATAGTTCTATTATGCCCCGAGAGTGTATATTGGCAACGTATCGTCGTCTACGTTCACAAGAACCAAAACCGGAACAACATTAGACTACTCAGTTGCACCCATACAAGATATAACTTTAGAAACAAGATTTTTCTCATTCAACCGAACAAAGAGTGAAACCTAATTATATAGTTCTATTTTGCCCCGAGAGTGTATATTGGCAACGTATCGTTGTCTACGTTCACAAGAACCAAAACCGGAAAACATAAGACTACTTAGTTGCGCCCAAACAGTATAACTTTGGAAACAGTACTTTTTCTCATTCCACCGAACAAAGAGTAAAACCCAATTATATTGTTCTATTATGCCCCGAGAGTGTATATTGGCAACGTATCATTGTCTACGTTCACAAGAACCAAAACCGAACAACATTAGACTACTCAGTTGCGCCCTAACAGTATAACTTTAGAAACAGTACTTTTTCTCATTCAACCGAACAAAGAGTGAAACCTAATTATATAGTTCTATTATGCCCCGAGAGTGTATATTGGCAACGTATCGTTGTCTACGTTCACAAGAACCAAACCGGAACACCATTAAACTACTCGCTTGCGCCTAACAAAGATAACTTTCAAAACAAGATTTTTCTCATTTCACCGAACAAAGAGTAAAATCCAAATATATTATTCTATTATGCCCCGAGAGTGTATATTGGCAACATATCGTGGTCTACGTTCACAAGAACCAAAACCGGAACAACATTAGACTACTCAGTTGCGCCCTAACAGTATAACTTTAGAAACAGTACTTTTTCTCATTCAACCGAACAAAGAGTGAAACCTAATTATATAGTTCTATTATGCCCCGAGAGTGTATATTGGCAACGTATCGTCGTCTACGTTCACAAGAACCAAAACCGGAACAACATTACACTACTCTTGCGCCTAACAAAGATAACTTTGGAAACAAGATTTTTCTCATTCAACCGAACAAAGAGTAAAACCCAATTATATTGTTCTATTATGCCCGGAGAGTGTATATTGGCAACGTATCGTTGTCTACGTTCACAAGAACCAAAACCGAACAACATTAGACTACTCAGTTGCGCCCTAACAGTATAACTTTAGAAATAGTACTTTTTCTCATTAAACCGAACAAAGAGTGAAACCTAATTATATAGTTCTATTATGCCCCGAGAGTGTATATTGGCAACGTATCGTTGTTCACGTTCGCACGAACCAAAACCGAACAACATAAGACTACTCTTGCGCCTAACAAGATAACTTTAGAAACATTACTTTTTCTCATTCAACCGAACAAAGAGTGAAACCCAATTATATTGTTCTATTATGCCCCGAGAGTGTATATTGGCAACGTATCGTTGTCTAAGTTCACAAGAACCAAAATCGAACAACATTAGACTACTCGCTGCGCCTAACAAAGATAACTTTAGAAACAAGATTTTTCTCATTCAACCGAACAAAGAGTGAAACCTAATTATATAGTTCTATTTTGCCCCGAGAGTGTATATTGGCAACGTATCGTTGTCTACGTTCACAAGAACCAAACCGGAAAAACATAAGACTACTCTTGCGCCCAAACAAAGATAACTTTGGAAACAAGATTTTTCTCATTCCACCGAACAAAGAAAAAACCCAATTATATTGTTCTATTATGCCCCGAGAGTGTATATTGGCAACGTATCATTGTCTACGTTCACAAGAACCAAAACCGAACAACATTAGACTACTCATTGCGCCTAACAAAGATAACTTTAGAAACAAGATTTTTCTCATTCAACCGAACAAAGAGTGAAACCTAATTATATAGTTCTATTATGCCCCGAGAGTGTATATTGGCAACGTATCGTTGTCTAAGTTCACAAGAACCAAAACCGAACAACATTAGGCTACTCGCTTGCGCCTAACAAGATAACTTTCGAAACAGTACTTTTTCTCATTTCACCGAACAAAGAGTAAAACCCAATTATATTGTTCTATTATGCCCCGAGAGTGTATATTGGCAACATATCGTGGTCTAGGTTCACAAGAACCAAAACCGGAACAACATTAGACTACTCAGTTGCGCCCATATAGTATAACTTTAGAAACAGTACTTTTTCTCATTCAACCGAACAAAGAGTGAAACCTAATTATATAGTTCTATTATGCCCCGAGAGTGTATATTGGCAACGTATCGTCGTCTACGTTCACAAGAACCAAAGCCGAACAACATTACACTACTCTTGCGCCGTAACAAAGATAACTTTGGAAACAAGATTTTTCTCATTCCACCGAACAAAGAGTAAAACCCAATTATATTGTTCTATTATGCCCCGAGAGTGTATATTGGCAACGTATCGTTGTCTACGTTCACAAGAACCAAAACCGAACAACATTAGACTACTCGCTTGCGCCTAACAAAGATAACTTTAGAAACAGATTTTTCTCATTCAACCGAACAAAGAGTGAAACCTAATTATACAGTTTTATTATGCCCCGAGAGTGTATATAGGCAACGTATCGTTGTCTACGTTCACAAGAACCAAAACCGGAACAACATAAGACTACTCAGTTGCGCCCTAACAGTATAACTTTAGAAACAAGATTTTTCTCATTCAACCGAACAAAGAGTGAAACCTAATTATATTGTTCTATTATGCCCCGAGAGTGTATATTGGCAACGTATCGTTGTCTACGTTCACAAGAACCAAAACCGGAACAACATTAGACTACTCAGTTGCGCCCTAACAGTATAACTTTAGAAACAGTACTTTTTCTCATTCAACCGAACAAAGAGTGAAACCTAATTATATAGTTCTATTTTGCCCCGAGAGTGTATATTGGCAACGTATCGTTGTCTACGTTCAAGAACCAAACCGGAACAACATAAGACTACTCACTGCTACCAAACAAGATAACTTTGGAAACAAGATTTTTCTCATTCCACCGAACAAAGAAAACCCAATTATATTGTTCTATTATGCCCCGAGAGTGTATATTGTCAACGTAACGTTGTCTACGTTCACAAGAACCAAAACCGGAATAAGATTAGACTACTCGCTTGCGCCTAACAAAGATAACTTTAGAAACAAGATTTTTCTCATTCAACCGAACAAAGAGTGAAACCTAATTATATAGTTCTATTATGCCCCGAGAGTGTATATTGGCAACGTATCGTTGTCTACGTTCACAAGAACCAAAACCGAACAACATAAGACTACTCTTGCGCCTAACAAAGATAACTTTGGAAACAAGATTTTTCTCATTCCACCGAACAAAGAGTAAACCCAATTATATTGTTCTATTATGCCCCGAGAGTGTATATTGGCAACGTATCGTTGTCTACGTTCACAAGAACCAAAACCGTAACAACATTAGACTACTCAGTTGCGCCCTAACAGTATAACTTTAGAAACAGTACTTTTTCTCATTCCACCGAACAAAGAGTAAAACCCAATTATATTGTTCTATTATGCCCCAGGAGTGTATATTGGCAACGTATCGTTGTCTACGTTCACAAGAACCAAAACACGAACAACATTAGACTACTCATTTGCGCCCTAACAGTATAACTTTAGAAATAGTACTTTTTCTCATTCAACCGAACAAAGAGTGAAACCTAATTATATAGTTCTATTATGCCCCGAGAGTGTATATTGGCAACGTATCGTTGTCTACGTTCACAAGAAACAAAACCGGAACAACATTACACTACTCGCCCTAACAAAGATAACTTTCGAAACAATACTTTTTCTCATTCAACCGAACAAAGAGTGAAACCTAATTATATTGTTCTATTATGCCCCGAGAGTGTATATTGGCAACGTATCGTTGTCTACGTTCACAAGATCCAAAACCGAACAACATTAGACTACTCGCCTTAACAAAGATAACTTTAGAAACAGTACTTTTTAACATTCAACCGAACAAAGAGTGAAACCTAATTATATAGTTCTATTATGCCCCGAGAGTGTATATTGGCAACGTATCGTTGTCTAAGTTCACAAGAACCAAAATCGGAACAACATTAGACTACTCATGCGCCTAACAAGATAACTTTCAAATAAAGATTTTTTTCTCATTTCACCGAACAAAGAGTAAAACCCAATTATATTGTTCTATTATGCCCCGAGAGTGTATATTGGCAACATATCGTTGTCTACGTTCACAAGAACCAAAACCGGAACAACATTAGACTACTCAGTTGCGCCCTAACAGTATAACGTTAGAAACAGTACTTTTTCTCATTCAACCGAATAAAGAGTGAAACCTAATTATATAGTTCTATTATGCCCCGAGAGTGTATATTGGCAACGTATCGTCGTCTACGTTCACAAGAACCAAAACCGGAACAACATTACACTACTCAGTTGCGCCCTAACAGAATAACATTGGAAACAGTACTTTTTCTCATTCCACCGAACAAAGAGTAAAACCCAATTATATTGTTCTATTATGCCCCGAGAGTGTATATTGGCAACGTATCGTTGTCTACGTTCACAAGAAACAAAACCGGAACAACATTAGACTACTCGCGCCTAACAAGATAACTTTAGAAACAGTACTTTTTCTCATTCAACCGAACAAAGAGTGAAACCTAATTATATAGTTCTATTATGCCCCGAGAGTGTATATTGGCAACGTATCGTTGTCTACGTTCACAAGAACCAAAACCGGAAGAACATAAGACTACTCAGTTGCGCTCTAACAGTATAACTTTAGAAACAGTACTTTTTCTCATTCAACCGAACAAAGAGTGAAACCTAATTATATTGTTCTATTATGCCCCGAGAGTGTATATTGGCAACGTATCGTTGTCTAAGTTCACAAGAACCAAAACCGAACAACATTAGACTACTCGCTTGCGCCTAACAAAGATAACTTTAGAAACAAGATTTTTCTCATTCAACCGAACAAAGAGTGAAACCTAATTATATAGTTCTATTTTGCCCCGAGAGTGTATATTGGTAACGTATCGTTGTCTACGTTCACAAGAACCAAAACCGGAACAACATAAGACTACTCAGTTGCGCCCTAACAGTATAACTTTGGAAACAGTACTTTTTCTCATTCCACCGAACAAAGAGTAAAACCCAATTATATTGTTCTATTATGCCCCGGGAGTGTATATTGGCAACGTATCGTTGTCTACGTTCACAAGAACCAAAACCGGAACAACATTAGACTACTCATTTGCGCCCTAACAGTATAACTTTAGAAACAATACTTTTTCTCATTCAACCGAACAAAGAGTGAAACCTAATTATATTGTTCTATTATGCCCCGAGAGTGTATATTGGCAACGTATCATTGTCTAAGTTCACAAGAACCAAAACCGGAACAACATTAGACTACTCAGTTGCGCCTACCAAAGATAACTTTAGAAACAAGATTTTTCTCATTCAACCGAACAAAGAGTGAAACCTAATTATATTGTTCTATTATGCCCTGAGAGTGTATATTGGCAACGTATCATTGTCTAAGTTCACAAGAACCAAAACCGGAACAACATTAGACTACTCAGTTGCGCCCTAACAGTATAACTTTAGAAACAGTACTTTTTCACATTCAACCGAACAAAGAGTGAAACCTAATTATATAGTTCTATTTTGCCCCGAGAGTGTATATTGGCAACGTATCGTTGTCTACGTTCACAAGAACCAAAACCGGAACAACATAAGACTACTCAGTTGCGCCCTAACAGTATAACTTTAGAAACAGTACTTTTTCTCATTCAACCGAACAAAGAGTGAAACCTAATTATATTGTTCTATTATGCCCTGAGAGTGTATATTGGCAACGTATCATTGTCTAAGTTCACAAGAACCAAAACCGGAACAACATTAGACTACTCAGTTGCGCCCTAACAGTATAACTTTAGAAACAGTACTTTTTCTCATTCAACCGAACAAAGAGTGAAACCTAATTATATTGTTCTATTATGCCCTGAGAGTGTATATTGGCAACGTATCATTGTCTAAGTTCACAAGAACCAAAACCGGAACAACATTAGACTACTCAGTTGCGCCCTAACAGTATAACTTTAGAAACAGTACTTTTTCTCATTCAACCGAACGAAGAGAGAAACCTAATTATATAGTTCTATTTTGCCCCGAGAGTGTATATTGGCAACGTATCGTTGTCTACGTTCACAAGAACCAAAACCGGAACAACATAAGACTACTCAGTTGCGCCCTAACAGTATAACTTTAGAAACAGTACTTTTTCTCATTCAACCGAACAAAGAGTGAAACCTAATTATATAGTTCTATTATGCCCCGAGAGTGTATATTGGCAACGTATCGTTGTCTACGTTCACAAGAACAAAAACCGGAACAACATTACACTACTCAGTTGCGCCCTAACAGTATAACTTTAGAAACAGTACTTTTTCTCATTCAACCGAACAAAGAGTGAAACCTAATTATATTGTTCTATTATGCCCCGAGAGTGTATATTGGCAACGTATCGTTGTCTACGTTCACAAGAACCAAAACCGGAACAACATAAGACTACTCAGTTGCGCCCTAACAGTATAACTTTAGAAACAGTACTTTTTCACATTCAACCGAACAAAGAGTGAAACCTAATTATATAGTTCTATTATGCCCCGAGAGTGTATATTGGCAACGTATCGTTGTCTACGTTCACAAGAACCAAAACCGGAACAACATTAGACTACTCAGTTGCGCCCTAACAGTATAACTTTAGAACAGTTCCTTTTCTTATTTCACCGAACAAAGAGTAAAACCCAATTATATTGTTCTATTATGCCCCGAGAGTGTATATTGGCAACATATCGTTGTCTACGTTCACAAGAACCAAAACCGGAACAACATTAGACTACTCAGTTGCGCCCAAACAGTATAACTTTAGAAACAGTACTTTTTCTCATTCCACCGAACAAAGAGTAAAACCCAATTATATTGTTCTATTATGCCCCTAGAGTGTATATTGGCAACGTATCGTTGTCTACGTTCACAAGAACCAAAACCGGAACAACATTAGACTACTCAGTTGCGCCCTAACAGTATAACTTTAGAAACAGAACCTTTTCTCATTCAACCGAACAAAGAGTGAAACCTAATTATATTGTTCTATTATGCCCCGAGAGTGTATATTGGCAACGTATCGTTGTCTACGTTCACAAGAACCAAAACCGGAACAACATAAGACTACTCAGTTGCGCCCTAACAGTATAACTTTAGAAACAGTACTTTTTCTCATTCAACCGAACAAAGAGTGAAACCTAATTATATTGTTCTATTATGCCCTGAGAGTGTATATTGGCAACGTATCGTTGTCTAAGTTCACAAGAACCAAAACCGGAACAACATTAGACTACTCAGTTGCGCCCTAACAGTATAACTTTAGAAACAGTACTTTTTCTCATTCAACCGAACAAAGAGTGAAACCTAATTATATAGTTCTATTTTGCCCCGAGAGTGTATATTGGTAACGTATCGTTGTCTACGTTCACAAGAACCAAAACCGGAACAACATAAGACTACTCAGTTGCGCCCTAACAGTATAACTTTAGAAACAGTACTTTTTCTCATTCAACCGAACAAAGAGTAAAACTCAATTATATTGTACTATTATGCCCCTAGAGTGTATATTGGCAACGTATCGTTGTCTACGTTCACAAGAACCAAAACCGGAACAACATTAGACTACTCAGTTGCGCCCTAACAGTATAACTTTAGAAACAGTACTTTTTCTCATTCAACCGAACAAAGAGTGAAACCTAATTATATAGTTCTATTTTGCCCCGAGAGTGTATATTGGCAACGTATCGTTGTCTACGTTCACAGGAACCAAAACCGGAACAACATAAGACTACTCAGTTGCGCCCTAACAGTATAACTTTAGAAACAGTACTTTTTCTCATTCAACCGAACAAAGAGTAAAACCTAATTATATTGTTCTATTATGCCCCGAGAGTGTATATTGGCAACGTATCATTGTCTACGTTCACAAGAACCAAAACCGGAACAACATTAGACTACTCAGTTGCGCCCTAACAGTATAACTTTAGAAACAGTACTTTTTCTCATTCAACCGAACAAAGAGTGAAACCTAATTATATAGTTCTATTATGCCCCGAGAGTGTATATTGGCAACGTATCGTCGTCTACGTTCACAAGAACCAAAACCGGAACAACATTAGACTACTCAGTTGCGCCCTAACAGTATAACTTTAGAAACAGTACTTTTTCTCATTCAACCGAACAAAGAGTGAAACCTAATTATATAGTTCTATTTTGCCCCGAGAGTGTATATTGGCAACGTATCGTTGTCTACGTTCACAAGAACCAAAACCGGAAAAAATATGACTACTTAGTTGCGCCCAAACAGTATAACTTTGGAAACAAGATTTTTCTCATTCCACCGAACAAAGAGTAAAACCCAATTATATTGTTCTATTATGCCCCGAGAGTGTATATTGGCAACGTATCATTGTCTACGTTAACAAGAACCAAAACCGGAACAACATTAGTCTACTCAGTTGCGCCCTAACAGTATAACTTTAGAAACAGTACTTTTTCTCATTCAACCGAACAAAGAGTGAAACCTAATTATATAGTTCTATTATGCCCCGAGAGTGTATATTGGCAACGTATCGTTGTCTAAGTTCACAAGAACCAAAACCGGAACAACATTAGACTACTCAGTTGCGCCCTAACAGTATAACTTTCGAAACAGTACTTTTTCTCATTCCACCGAACAAAGAGTAAACCCAATTATATTGTTCTATTATGCACCAGGAGTGTATATTGGCAACGTATCGTTGTCTACGTTCACAAGAACCAAAACCAGAACAACATTAGACTACTCATTTGCGCCCTAACATTATAACTTTAGAAACAGTACTTTTTCTCATTCCACCGAACAAAGAGTAAAACCCAATTATATTGTTCTATTATGCCCCGAGAGTGTATATTGGCAACGTATCGTTGTCTACGTTCACAAGAACCAAAACACGAACAACATTAGACTACTCATTTGCGCCCTAACAGTATAACTTTAGAAACAGTACTTTTTCTCATTCAACCGAACAAAGAGTGAAACCTAATTATATTGTTCTATTATGCCCCGAGAGTGAATATTGGCAACGTATCGTTGTCTACGTTCACAAGAACCAAAACCGGAACAACATTAGACTACTCATTTGCGCCCTAACAGTAAAACTTTAGAAACAGTACTTTTTCTCATTCAACCGAACAAAGAGTGAAACCTAATTATATAGTTCTATTATGCCCCGAGAGTGTATATTGGCAACGTATCGTTGTCTACATTCACAAGAACCAAAACCGGAACAACATAAGACTACTCAGTTGCGCCTAACAGTATAACTTTAGAAACAAGATTTTTCACATTCAACCGAACAAAGAGTGAAACCTAATTATATAGTTCTATTATGCCCCGAGAGTGTATATTGGCAACGTATCGTTGTCTAAGTTCACAAGAACCAAAACCGGAACAACATTAGACTACTCAGTTGCGCCCTAACAGTATAACTTTCGAAACAGTACTTTTTCTCATTTCACCGAACAAAGAGTAAAACCCAATTATATTGTTCTATTATGCCCCGAGAGTGTATATTGGCAACATATCGTTGTCTACGTTCACAAGAACCAAAACCGGAACAACATTAGACTACTCAGTTGCGCCCTAACAGTATAACTTTAGAAACAGTACTTTTTCTCATTCAACCGAACAAAGAGTGAAACCTAATTATATAGTTCTATTATGCCCCGAGAGTGTATATTGGCAACGTATCGTTGTCTACGTTCACAAGAACCAAAACCGGAACAACATTACACTACTCAGTTGCGCCCTAACAGTATAACTTTGGAAACAGTACTTTTTCTCATTCCACCGAACAAAGAGTAAAACCCAATTATATTGTTCTATTATGCCCCGAGAGTGTATATTGGCAACGTATCGTTGTCTACGTTCACAAGAACCAAAACCGGAACAACATTAGACTACTCAGTTGCGCCCTAACAGTATAACTTTAGAAACAGTACTTTTTCTCATTCAACCGAACAAAGAGTGAAACCTAATTATATAGTTTTATTATGCCCCGAGAGTGTATATTGGCAACGTATCGTTGTCTACGTTCACAAGAACCAAAACCGGAAGAACATAAGACTACTCGATTTGCGCCTAACAAAGATAACTTTAGAAACGTACTTTTTCTCATTCAACCGAACAAAGAGTGAAACCTAATTATATTGTTCTATTACGCCCGAGAGTGTATATTGGCAACGTATCGTTGTCTAAGTTCACAAGAACCAAAACCGGAACAACATTAGACTACTCAGTTGCGCCCTAACAGTATAACTTTAGAAACAGTACTTTTTCTCATTCAACCGAACAAAGAGTGAAACCTAATTATATAGTTCTATTATGCCCCGAGAGTGTATATTGGCAACGTATCGTTGTCTACGTTCACAAGAACCAAAACCGGAACAACATAAGACTACTCAGTTGCGCCCTAACAGTATAACTTTGGAAACAGTACTTTTTCTCATTCCACCGAACAAAGAGTAAAACCCAATTATATTGTTCTATTATGCCCCGAGAGTGTATATTGGCAACGTATCGTTGTCTACGTTCACAAGAACCAAAACCGGAACAACATTAGACTACTCAGTTGCGCCCTAACAGTATAACTTTAGAAACTGTACTTTTTCTCATTCAACCGAACAAAGAGTGAAACCTAATTATATTGTTCTATTATGCCCCGAGAGTGTATATTGGCAACGTATCGTTGTCTACGTTCACAAGAACCAAAACGAGAGCAACTTTAGACTACTCAGTTGCGCCTACCGGTATAACTTTAGAAACAGTACTTTTTCTCATTCAACCGAACAAAGAGTGAAACCTAATTATATTGTTCTATTATGCCCTGAGAGTGTATATTGGCAACGTATCATTGTCTAAGTTCACAAGAACCAAAACCGGAACAACATTAGACTACTCAGTTGCGCCCTAACAGTATAACCTTAGAAACAGTACTTTTTCTCATTCAACCGAACAAAGAGTGAAACCTAAGTATATAGTTCTATTATGCCCCGAGAGTGTATATTGGCAACGTATCGTTGTCTACGTGCACAAGAACCAAAACCGGAACAACATAAGACTACTCAGTTGCGCCCTAACAGTATAACTTTAGAAACAGTACTTTTTCTCATTCAACCGAACAAAGAGTGAAACCTAATTATATTGTTCTATTATGCCCTGAGAGTGTATATTGGCAACGTATCATTGTCTAAGTTCACAAGAACCAAAACCGGAACAACATTAGACTACTCAGTTGCGCCCTACCAGTATAACTTTAGAAACAGTACTTTTTCTCATTCAACCGAACAAAGAGTGAAACCTAATTATATTGTTCTATTATGCCCTGAGAGTGTATATTGGCAACGTATCATTGTCTAAGTTCACAAGAACCAAAACCGGAACAACATTAGACTACTCAGTTGCGCCCTAACAGTATAACTTTAGAAACAGTACTTTTTCTCATTCAACCGAACAAAGAGTGAAACCTAATTATATAGTTCTATTTTGCCCCGAGAGTGTATATTGGCAACGTATCGTTGTCTACGTTCACAAGAACCAAAACCGGAACAACATAAGACTACTCAGTTGCGCCCTAACAGTATAACTTTAGAAACAGTACTTTTTCTCATTCAACCGAACAAAGAGTGAAACATAATTATATAGTTCTATTATGCCCCGAGAGTGTATATTGGCAACGTATCGTTGTCTACGTTCACAAGAACAAAAACCGGAACAACATTACACTACTCAGTTGCGCCCTAACAGTATAACTTTAGAAACAGTACTTTTTCTCATTCAACCGAACAAAGAGTGAAACCTAATTATATAGTTCTATTATGCCCCGAGAGTGTATATTGGCAACGTATCGTTGTCTACGTTCACAAGAACAAAAACCGGAACAACATTAGACTACTCAGTTGCTCTCTAACAGTATAACTTTAGAAACAGTACTTTTTCACATTCAACCGAACAAAGAGTGAAACCTAATTATATTGTTCTATTATGCCCTGAGAGTGTATATTGGCAACGTATCGTTGTCTAAGTTCACAAGAACCAAAACCGGAACAACATTAGACTACTCAGTTGCGCCCTAACAGTATAACTTTAGAAACAGTACTTTTCTCATTTCACCGAACAAAGAGTAAAACTCAATTATATTGTTCTATTATTCCCCGAGAGGGTATATTGGTAACATATGGTTGTCTACGTTCACAAGAAACAAAACCGGAACAACATTAGACTACTCAGTTGCGCCCTAACAGTATAACTTTAGAAACAGTACTTTTTCTCATTCAACCGAATAAAGAGTGAAACCTAATTATATAGTTCTATTATGCCCCTAGAGTGTATATTGGCTACGTATCGTCGTCTACGTTCACAAGAACCAAAACCGGAACAACATTAGACTACTCAGTTGCGCCCTAACAGTATAACTTTAGAAACAGAACTTTTTCTCATTCAACCGAACAAAGAGTGAAACCTAATTATATAGTTTTATTATGCCCCGAGAGTGTATATTGGCAACGTATCGTTGTCTACGTTCACAAGAACCAAAAACGGAACAACATAAGACTACTCAGTTGCGCCCTAACAGTATAACTTTAGAAACAGTACTTTTTCTCATTCAACCGAACAAAGAGTGAAACCTAATTATATTGTTCTATTATGCCCTGAGAGTGTATATTGGCAACGTATCGTTGTCTAAGTTCACAAGAACCAAAACCGGAACAACATTAGACTACTCAGTTGCGCCCTAACAGTATAACTTTAGAAACAGTACTTTTTCTCATTCAACCGAACAAAGAGTGAAACCTAATTATATTGTTCTATTATGCCCCGAGAGTGTATATTGGTAACGTATCGTTGTTTACGTTCACAAGAACCAAAACCGGAACAACATAAGACTACTCGGTTTGCGCCTAACAGTATAACTTTGGAAACAGTACTTTTTCTCATTCCACCGAACAAAGAGTAAAACCCAATTATATTGTTCTATTATGCCCCGGGAGTGTATATTGGCAACGTATCGTTGTCTACGTTCACAAGAACCAAAACCGGAACAACATTAGACTACTCAGTTGCGCCCTAACAGTATAACTTTAGAAACATGACTTTTTCTCATTCAACCGAACAAAGAGTGAAACCTAATTATATTGTTCTATTATGCCCCGAGAGTGTATATTGGCAACGTATCGTTGTCTACGTTCACAAGAACCAAAACCGGAACAACATAAGACTACTCAGTTCCGCCCAAACAGTATAACTTTGGAAACAGTACTTTTTCTCATTCCACCGAACAAAGAGTAAAACCCAATTATATTGTTCTATTATGCCCCGAGAGTGTATATTGGCAACGTATCGTTGTCTACGTTCACAAGAACCAAAACCGGAACAACATTAGACTACTAAGTTGCGCACTAACAGTATAACTTTAGAAACAGTACTTTTTCTCATTCAACCGAACAAAGAGTGAAACCTAATTATATAGTTCTATTATGCCCCGAGAGTGTATATTGGCAACGTATCGTCGTCTACGTTCACAAGAACCAAAACCGGAACAACATTAGACTACTCAGTTGCGCCCATACAGTATAACTTTAGAAACAGTACTTTTTCTCATTCAACCGAACAAAGAGTGAAACCTAATTATATAGTTCTATTTTGCCCCGAGAGTGTATATTGGCAACGTATCGTTGTCTACGTTCACAAGAACCAAAACCGGAAAACATAAGACTACTTAGTTGCGCCCAAACAGTATAACTTTGGAAACAGTACTTTTTCTCATTCCACCGAACAAACAGTAAAACCCAATTATATTGTTCTATTATGCCCCGAGAGTGTATATTGGCAACGTATCGTTGTCTACGTTCACAAGAACCAAAACCGGAACAACATTAGACTACTCAGTTGCGCCCTAACAGTATAACGTTAGAAACAGTACTTTTTCTCATTCAGCCGAACAAAGAGTGAAACCTAATTATATAGTTCTATTATGCCCCGAGAGTGTATATTGGCAACGTATCGTTGTCTACGTTCACAAGAACCAAAACCGGAACAACATTAGACTACTCAGTTGCGCCCTAACAGTATAACTTTCGAAACAGTACTTTTTCTCATTTCACCGAACAAAGAGTAAAATCCAAATATATTATTCTATTATGCCCCGAGAGTGTATATTGGCAACATATCGTGGTCTACGTTCACAAGAACCAAACCGGAACAACATTAGACTACTCAGTTGCGCCCTAACAGTATAACTTTAGAAACAGTACTTTTTCTCATTCCACCGAACAAAGAGTGAAACCTAATTATATAGTTCTATTATGCCCCGAGAGTGTATATTGGCAACGTATCGTCGTCTACGTTCACAAGAACCAAAACCGGAACAACATTACACTACTCAGTTGCGCCCTAACAGTATAACTTTGGAAACAGTACTTTTTCTCATTCCACCGAACAAAGAGTAAAACCCAATTATATTGTTCTATTATGCCCCGAGAGTGTATATTGGCAACGTATCGTTGTCTACGTTCACAAGAACCAAAACCGGAACAACATTAGACTACTCAGTTGCGCCCTAACAGTATAACTTTAGAAATAGTACTTTTTCTCATTAAACCGAACAAAGAGTGAAACCTAATTATATAGTTTTATTATGCCCCGAGAGTGTATATTGGCAACGTATCGTTGTCTACGTTCACAAGAACCAAAACCGGAACAACATAAGACTACTCAGTTGCGCCCTAACAGTATAACTTTAGAAACAGTACTTTTTCTCATTCAACCGAACAAAGAGTGAAACCTAATTATATTGTTCTATTATGCCCCGAGAGTGTATATTGGCAACGTATCGTTGTCTAAGTTCACAAGAACCAAAACCGGAACAACATTAGACTACTCAGTTGCGCCCTAACAGTATAACTTTAGAAACAGTACTTTTTCTCATTCAACCGAACAAAGAGTGAAACCTAATTATATAGTTCTATTTTGCCCCGAGAGTGTATATTGGCAACGTATCGTTGTCTACGTTCACAAGAACCAAAACCGGAAAAACATAAGACTACTCAGTTGCGCCCAAACAGTATAACTTTGGAAACAGTACTTTTTCTCATTCAACCGAACAAAGAGTGAAACCTAATTATATTGTTCTATTATGCCCCGAGAGTGTATATTGGCAACGTATCATTGTCTACGTTCACAAGAACCAAAACCGGAACAACATTAGTCTACTCAGTTGCGCCCTAACAGTATAACTTTAGAAACAGTACTTTTTCTCATTCAACCGAACAAAGAGTGAAACCTAATTATATAGTTCTATTATGCCCCGAGAGTGTATATTGGCAACGTATCGTTGTCTAAGTTCACAAGAACCAAAACCGGAACAACATTAGGCTACTCAGTTGCGCCCTAACAGTATAACTTTCGAAACAGTACTTTTTCTCATTTCACCGAACAAAGAGTAAAACCCAATTATATTGTTCTATTTTGACCCGAGAGTGTATATTGGCAACGTATCGTTGTCTACGTTCACAAGAACCAAAACCGGAACAACATTAGACTACTCAGTTGCGCCCTAACAGTATAACTTTAGAAACAGTACTTTTTCTCATTCAACCGAACAAAGAGTGAAACCTAATTATATAGTTCTATTATGCCCGAGAGTGTATATTGGCAACGTATCGTCGTCTACGTTCACAAGAACCAAAACCGAACAACATTACACTACTCGATTCTTGCGTAACGGTATAACTTTGGAAACAGATTTTTCTCATTCCACCGAACAAAGAGTAAAACCTAATTATATTGTTCTATTATGCCCCGAGAGTGTATATTGGCAACGTATCGTTGTCTACGTTCAGAAGAACCAAAACAGGAACAACATTAGACTACTCAGTTGCGCCCTAACAGTATAACTTTAGAAACAGTACTTTTTCTCATTCAACCGAACAAAGAGTGAAACCTAATTATACTGTTCTATTATGCCCCGAGAGTGTATATTGGCAACGTATCGTTGTCTACGTTCACAAGAACCAAAACCGGAACAACATTAGACTACTCAGTTGCGCCCTAACAGTATAACTTTAGAAACAATACTTTTCTCATTCAACCGAACAAAGAGTGAAACCTAATTATATTGTTCTATTATGCCAGAGTGTATATTGGCAACGTATCGTTATCTAAGTTCACCGAACCAAAACCGGAACAACATTAGACTACTCGGTTGCGCCCTAACAGTATAACTTTAGAAACAGTACTTTTTCTCATTCAACCGAACAAAGAGTGAAACCTAATTATATAGTTCTATTTTGCCCCGAGAGTGTATATTGGCAACGTATCGTTGTCTACGTTCACAAGAACCAAAACCGGAACAACATAAGACTACTCAGTTGCGCCCAAACAGTATAACTCTTGAAACAGTCATTTTTCTCCTTCCACCGCACAAACAAAACCCAATTATATTGTTCTATTATGCCCCGAGAGTGTATATTGGCAACGTATCATTGTCAACGTTCACAAGAACCAAAACCGGAACAACATTAGACTACTCAGTTGCGCCCTAACAGTATAACTTTAGAAACAGTACTTTTTCTCATTCAACCGAACAAAGAGTGAAACCTAATTATATTGTTCTATTATGCCCCGAGAGTGTATATTGGCAACGTATCGTTGTCTACGTTCACAAGAACCAAAACCGGAACAACATAAGACTACTCAGTTGCGCCCTAACAGTATAACTTTGGAAACAGTACTTTTTCTCATTCCACCGAACAAAGAGTAAACCCAATTATATTGTTCTATTATGCCCCAGGAGTGTATATTGGCAACGTATCGTTGTCTACGTTCACAAGAACCAAAACCGGAACAACATTAGACTACTCAGTTGCGCCCTAACAGTATAACTTTAGAAATAGTACTTTTTCTCATTCAACCGAACAAAGAGTGAAACCCAATTATATTGTTCTATTATGCCCCGAGAGTGTATATTGGCAACGTATCGTTGTCTACGTTCACAAGAACCAAAACCGGAACAACATTAGACTACTCAGTTGCGCCCTAACAGTATAACTTTAGCAACAGTACTTTTTCTCATTCAACCGAACAAAGAGTGAAACCTAATTATATAGTTCTATTATGCCCCGAGAGTGTATATTGGCAACGTATCGTTGTCTACGTTCACAAGAACCAAAACCGGAACAACATTACACTACTCAGTTGCGCCCTAACAGTATAACTTTAGAAACAGTACTTTTTCTCATTCAACCGAACAAAGAGTGAAACCTAATTATATTGTTCTATTATGCCCCGAGAGTGTATATTGGCAACGTATCGTTGTCTAAATTCACAAGAACCAAAACCGGAACAACATTAGACTACTCAGTTGCGCCCTAACAGTATAACTTTAGAAACAGTACTTTTTCACATTCAACCGAACAAAGAGTAAAACCCAATTATATTGTTCTATTATGCCCCGAGAGTGTATATTGGCAACGTATCATTGTCTACGTTCACAAGAACCAAAATCGGAACAACATTAGACTACTCAGTTGCGCCCTAACAGTATAACTTTAGAAACAGTACTTTTTCTCATTTCACCGAACAAAGAGTAAAACCCAATTATATTGTTCTATTATGCCCCGAGAGTGTATATTGGCAACATATCGTTGTCTACGTTCACAAGAACCAAAACCGGAACAACATTACACTACTCAGTTGCGCCCTAACAGTATAACTTTAGAAACAGTACTTTTTCTCATTCAACCGAATAAAGAGTGAAACCTAATTATATAGTTCTATTATGCCCCGAGAGTGTATATTGGCAACGTATCGTTGTCTACGTTCACAAGAACCAAAACCGGAACAACATTACACTACTCAGTTGTGCCCTAACAGTATAACTTTGGAAACAGTACTTTTTCTCATTCAACCGAACAAAGAGTAAAACCTAATTATATTGTTCTATTATGCCCTGAGAGTGTATATTGGCAACGTATCGTTGTCTAAGTTCAAAAGAACCAAAACCGGAACAACATTAGACTACTCAGTTGCGCCCTAACAGTATAACTTTAGAAACAGGAACTTTTTCTCATTCAACCGAACAAAGAGTGAAACCTAATTATATAGTTCTATTTTGCCCCGAGAGTGTATATTGGCAACGTATCGTTGTCTACGTTCACAAGAACCAAAACCGGAACAACATTAGACTACTCAGTTGCGCCCTAACAGTATAACTTTAGAAAGCATTTTTCTCATTCAACCGAACAAAGAGTGAAACCCAATTATATTGTTCTATTATGCCACGAGAGTGTATATTGGCAACGTATCGTTGTCTACGTTCACAAGAACCAAAACCGGAACAACATTAGACTACTCGATTGCGCTAACAGTATAACTTTAGAAACAGTACTTTTTCTCATTCAACCGAACAAAGAGTGAAACCTAATTATATAGTTCTATTATGCCCCGAGAGTGTATATTGGTAACGTATCGTTGTCTACGTTCACAAGAACCAAAACCAGAACAACATTAGACTACTCAGTTGCGCCCTAACAGTATAACTTTGGAAACAGTACTTTTTCTCATTCCACCGAACAAAGAGTAAAACCCAATTATATTGTTCTATTATGCCCCGGGAGTGTATATTGGCAACGTATCGTTGTCTACGTTCACAAGAACCAAAACCGGAACAACATTAGACTACTCAGTTGCGCCCTAACAGTATAACTTTAGAAACAGTACTTTTTCTCATTCAACCGAACAAAGAGTGAAACCTAATTATATTGTTCTATTATGCCCTGAGAGTGTATATTGGCAACGTATCATTGTCTAAGTTCACAAGAACCAAAACCGGAACAACATTAGACTACTCAGTTGCGCCCTACCAGTATAACTTTAGAAACAGTACTTTTTCTCATTCAACCGAACAAAGAGTGAAACCTAATTATATTGTTCTATTATGCCCTGAGAGTGTATATTGGCAACGTATCATTGTCTAAGTTCACAAGAACCAAAACCGGAACAACATTAGACTACTCAGTTGCGCCCTAACAGTATAACTTTAGAAACAGTACTTTTTTTTCATTCCACCGAACAAAGAGTAAAACCTAATTATATTGTTCTATTATGCCCCGAGAGTGTATATTGGCAACGTATCGTTGTCTACGTTCACAAGAACCAAACCAGGAACAACATAAGACTACTCGATTGCGCCCTACCAAAGATAACTTTAGAAACAGTACTTTTTCTCATTCAACCGAACAAAGAGTGAAACCCAATTATATTGTTCTATTATGCCCTGAGAGTGTATATTGGCAACGTATCATTGTCTAAGTTCACAAGAACCAAAACCGGAACAACATTAGACTACTCAGTTGCGCCCTAACAGTATAACTTTAGAAACAGTACTTTTTCTCATTCAACCGAACAAAGAGTGAAACCTAATTATATTGTTCTATTATGCCCTGAGAGTGTATATTGGCAACGTATCATTGTCTAAGTTCACAAGAACCAAAACCGGAACAACATTAGACTACTCAGTTGCGCCCTAACAGTATAACTTTAGAAACAGTACTTTTTCTCATTCAACCGAACAAAGAGAGAAACCTAATTATATAGTTCTATTTTGCCCCGAGAGTGTATATTGGCAACGTATCGTTGTCTACGTTCACAAGAACCAAAACCGGAACAACATAAGACTACTCAGTTGCGCCCTAACAGTATAACTTTAGAAACAGTACTTTTTCTCATTCAACCGAACAAAGAGTGAAACCTAATTATATAGTTCTATTATGCCCCGAGAGTGTATATTGGCAACGTATCGTTGTCTACGTTCACAAGAACCAAAACCGGAACAACATTACACTACTCAGTTGCGCCCTAACAGTATAACTTTAGAAACAGTACTTTTTCTCATTCAACCGAACAAAGAGTGAAACCTAATTATATAGTTCTATTATGCCCCGAGAGTGTATATTGGCAACGTATCGTTGTCTAAGTTCACAAGAACCAAAACCGGAACAACATTAGACTACTCAGTTGCGCCCTAACAGTATAACTTTAGAAACAGTACTTTTTCACATTCAACCGAACAAAGAGTGAAACCTAATTATATAGTTCTATTATGCCCCGAGAGTGTATATTGGCAACGTATCGTTGTCTACGTTCACAAGAACCAAAACCGGAACAACATTAGACTACTCAGTTGCGCCCTAACAGTATAACTTTAGAAACAGTACTTTTTCTCATTTCACCGAACAAAGAGTAAAACCCAATTATATTGTTCTATTATGCCCCGAGAGTGTATATTGGCAACATATCGTTGTCTACGTTCACAAGAACCAAAACCGGAACAACATTAGACTACTCAGTTGCGCCCTAACAGTATAACTTTAGAAACAGTACTTTTTCTCATTCAACCGAACAAAGAGTGAAACCTAATTATATAGTTCTATTATGCCCCGAGAGTGTATATTGGCTACGTATCGTCGTCTACGTTCACAAGAACCAAAACCGGAACAACATTAGACTACTCAGTTGCGCCCTAACAGTATAACTTTAGAAACAGAACTTTTTCTCATTCAACCGAACAAAGAGTGAAACCTAATTATATAGTTTTATTATGCCCCGAGAGTGTATATTGGCAACGTATCGTTGTCTACGTTCACAAGAACCAAAACCGGAACAACATAAGACTACTCAGTTGCGCCCTAACAGTATAACTTTAGAAACAGTACTTTTTCTCATTCAACCGAACAAAGAGTGAAACCTAATTATATTGTTCTATTATGCCCTGAGAGTGTATATTGGCAACGTATCGTTGTCTAAGTTCACAAGAACCAAAACCGGAACAACATTAGACTACTCAGTTGCGCCCTAACAGTATAACTTTAGAAACAGTACTTTTTCTCATTCCACCGAACAAAGAGTGAAACCTAATTATATAGTTCTATTATGCCCCGAGAGTGTATATTGGTAACGTATCGTTGTCTACGTTCACAAGAACCAAAACCGGAACAACATAAGACTACTCAGTTGCGCCCTAACAGTATAACTTTGGAAACAGTACTTTTTCTCATTCCACCGAACAAAGAGTAAAACCCAATTATATTGTTCTATTATGCCCCGAGAGTGTATATTGGCAACGTATCGTTGTCTACGTTCACAAGAACCAAAACCGGAACAACATTAGACTACTCAGTTGCGCCCTAACAGTATAACTTTAGAAACAGTACTTTTTCTCATTCAACCGAACAAAGAGTGAAAACTAATTATATAGTTCTATTATGCCCCGAGAGTGTATATTGGCAACGTATCATTGTCTAAGTTCACAAGAACCAAAACCGGAACAACATTAGACTACTCAGTTGCGCCCTAACAGTATAACTTTAGAAACAGTACTTTTTCTCATTCAACCGAACAAAGAGTGAAACCTAATTATATTGTTCTATTATGCCCTAAGAGTGTATATTGGCAACGTATCATTGTCTAAGTTCACAAGAACCAAAACCGGAACAACATTAGACTACTCAGTTGCGCCCTAACAGTATAACCTTAGAAACAGTACTTTTTCACATTCAACCGAACAAAGAGTGAAACCTAATTATATAGTTCTATTTTGCCCCGAGAGTGTATATTGGCAACGTATCGTTGTCTACGTTCACAAGAATCAAAACCGGAACAACATAAGACTACTCAGTTGCGCCCTAACAGTATAACTTTAGAAACAGTACTTTTTCTCATTCAACCGAACAAAGAGTGAAACCTAATTATATTGTTCTATTATGCCCTGAGAGTGTATATTGGCAACGTATCATTGTCTAAGTTCACAAGAACCAAAACCGGAACAACATTAGACTACTCAGTTGCGCCCTACCGGTATAACTTTAGAAACAGTACTTTTTCTCATTCAACCGAACAAAGAGTGAAACCTAATTATATTGTTCTATTATGCCCGGAGAGTGTATATTGGCAACGTATCATTGTCTAAGTTCACAAGAACCAAAACCGGAACAACATTAGACTACTCAGTTGCGCCCTAACAGTATAACTTTAGAAACAGTACTTTTTCTCATTCAACCGAACAAAGAGAAAAACCCAATTATATAGTTCTATTTTGAGAGTGTATATTGGCAACGTATCGTTGTCTACGTTCACAAGAACCAAAACCGAACAACATAAGACTACTCTCGTTGCGCCCTAACGGTATAACTTTGGAAACGATTTTTCTCATTCCACCGAACAAAGAGTAAAACCCAATTATATTGTTCTATTATGCCCCGAGTGTATATTGGCAACGTATCGTTGTCTACGTTCTAAGAACCAAAACCGAACAACATTAGAATACTCAGTTGCGCTCTATCTGTATAACTTTAGAAACAGTACTTTTTCTCATTCAACCGAACAAAGAGTGAAACCTAATTATATAGTTCTATTATGCCCCGAGAGTGTATATTGGCAACGTATCGTTGTCTACGTTCACAAGAACCAAAACCGGAACAACATTACACTACTCAGTTGCGCCCTAACAGTATAACTTTGGAAACAGTACTTTTTCTCATTCAACCGAACAAAGAGTGAAACCTAATTATATAGTTCTATTATGCCCCGAGAGTGTATATTGGCAACGTATCGTTGTCTACGTTCACAAGAACCAAAACCGGAACAACATTAGACTACTCAGTTGCGCCCTAACAGTATAACTTTAGAAACAGTACTTCTTCACATTCAACCGAACAAAGAGTGAAACCTAATTATATAGTTCTATTATGCCCCGAGAGTGTATATTGGCAACGTATCGTTGTCTACGTTCACAAGAACCAAAACCGGAACAACATTAGACTACTCAGTTGCGCCCTAACAGTATAACTTTAGAAACAGTACTTTTTCTCATTTCACCGAACAAAGAGTAAAACCCAATTATATTGTTCTATTATGCCCCGAGAGTGTATATTGGCAACATATCGTTGTCTACGTTCACAAGAACCAAAACCGGAACAACATTACACTACTCAGTTGCGCCCTAACAGTATAACTTTAGAAACAGTACTTTTTCTCATTCAACCGAACAAAGAGTGAAACCTAATTATATAGTTCTATTATGCCCCGAGAGTGTATATTGGCTACGTATCGTTGTCTACGTTCACAAGAACCAAAACCGAACAACATTAGACTACTCAGTTGCGCCCTAACAGTATAACTTTAGAAACAGAACTTTTTCTCATTCAACCGAACAAAGAGTGAAACCTAATTATATAGTTTTATTATGCCCCGAGAGTGTATATTGGCAACGTATCGTTGTCTACGTTCACAAGAACCAAAACCGGAACAACATAAGACTACTCAGTTGCGCCCTAACAGTATAACTTTAGAAACAGTACTTTTTCTCATTCAACCGAACAAAGAGTGAAACCTAATTATATTGTTCTATTATGCCCCGAGAGTGTATATTGGCAACGTATCGTTGTCTACGTTCACAAGAACCAAAACCGGAACAACATTAGACTACTCAGTTGCGCCCAAACAGTATAACTTTAGAAACAGTACTTTTTCTCATTCAACCGAACAAAGAGTGAAACCTAATTATATAGTTCTATTATGCCCCGAGAGTGTATATTGGTAACGTATCGTTGTCTACGTTCACAAGAACCAAAACCGGAACAACATAAGACTACTCAGTTGCGCCCTAACAGTATAACTTTGGAAACAGTACTTTTTCTCATTCAACCGAACAAAGAGTAAAACCCAATTATATTGTTCTATTATGCCCCGAGAGTGTATATTGGCAACGTATCATTGTCTACGTTCACAAGAACGAAGACCGGAACAACATTAGACTACTCAGTTGCGCCCTAACAGTATAACTTTAGAAACAGTACTTTTTCTCATTCAACCGAACAAAGAGTGAAACCTAATTATATTGTTCTATTATGCCCTGAGAGTGTATATTGGCAACGTATCATTGTCTAAGTTCACAAGAACCAAAACCGGAACAACATTAGACTACTCAGTTGCGCCCTAACAGTATAACTTTAGAAACAGTACTTTTTCTCATTGAACCGAACAAAGAGTGAAACCTAATTATATAGTTCTATTATGCCCCGAGAGTGTATATTGGCAACGTATCATTGTCTAAGTTCACAAGAACCAAAACCGGAACAACATTAGACTACTCAGTTGCGCCCTAACAGTATAACTTTGGAAACAGTACTTTTTCTCATTCAACCGAACAAAGAGTGAAACCCAATTATATAGTTCTATTTTGCCCCGAGAGTGTATATTGGCAACGTATCGTTGTCTACGTTCACAAGAACCAAAACCGGAACAACATAAGACTACTCAGTTGCGCCCTAACAGTATAACTTTAGAAACAGTACTTTTTCTCATTCAACCGAACAAAGAGTGAAACCTAATTATATTGTTCTATTATGCCCTGAGAGTGTATATTGGCAACGTATCGTTGTCTAAGTTCACAAGAACCAAAACCGGAACAACATTAGACTACTCAGTTGCGCCCTAACAGTATAACTTTAGAAACAGTACTTTTTCTCATTCAACCGAACAAAGAGTGAAACCTAATTATATTGTTCTATTATGCCCTGAGAGTGTATATTGGCAACGTATCATTGTCTAAGTTCACAAGAACCAAAACCGGAACAACATTAGACTACTCAGTTGCGCCCTAACAGTATAACTTTAGAAACAGTACTTTTTCTCATTCAACCGAACAAAGAGAGAAACCTAATTATATAGTTCTATTATGCCCCGAGAGTGTATATTGGCAACGTATCGTTGTCTACGTTCACAAGAACCAAAACCGGAACAACATAAGACTACTCAGTTGCGCCCAAACAGTATAACTTTGGAAACAGTACTTTTTCTCATTCCACCGAACAAAGAGTAAAACCCAATTATATTGTTCTATTATGCCCCTAGAGTGTATATTGGCAACGTATCGTTGTCTACGTTCACAAGAACCAAAACCGGAACAACATTAGACTACTCATTTGCGCCCTAACAGTATAACTTTAGAAACAGTACTTTTCTCATTCAACCGAACAAAGAGTGAAACCTAATTATATAGTTCTATTATGCCCGGAGAGTGTATATTGGCAACGTATCGTTGTCTACGTTCACAAGAACAAAAACCGAACAACATTAGACTACTCAGTTGCGCCCTAACAGTATAACTTTAGAAACAGTACTTTTTCTCATTCAACCGAACAAAGAGTGAAACCTAATTATATAGTTCTATTATGCCCCGAGAGTGTATATTGGCAACGTATCGTTGTCTAAGTTCACAAGAACCAAAACCGGAACAACATTAGACTACACAAGTTGCGCCCTAACATAACTTTAGAAACGATGCTTCTTCACATTCAACCGAACAAAGAGTGAAACCTAATTATATAGTTCTATTATGCCCGAGAGTGTATATTGGCAACGTATCGTTGTCTAAGTTCACAAGAACCAAAACCGAACAACATTAGACTACTCAGTTGCGCCCTAACAGTATAACTTTCGAAACAGTACTTTTTCTCATTTCACCGAACAAAGAGTAAAACCCAATTATATTGTTCTATTATGCCCCAAGAGTGTATATTGGCAACATATCGTTGTCTACGTTCACAAGAACCAAAACCGGAACAACATTAGACTACTCAGTTGCGCCCTAACAGTATAACTTTAGAAACAGTACTTTTTCTCATTCAACCGAACAAAGAGTGAAACCTAATTATATAGGTCTATTATGCCCCGAGAGTGTATATTGGCAACGTATCGTTGTCTACGTTCACAAGAACCAAAACCGGAACAACATTAGACTACTCAGTTGCGCCCTAACAGTATAACTTTGGAAACAGTACTTTTTCTCATTCCACCGAACAAAGAGTAAAACCCAATTATATTGTTCTATTATGCCCCGAGAGTGTATATTGGCAACGTATCGTTGTCTACGTTCACAAGAACCAAAACCGGAACAACATTAGACTACTCAGTTGCGCCCTAACAGTATAACTTTAGAAACAGTACTTTTTCTCATTCAACCGAACAAAGAGTGAAACCTAATTATATTGGTCTATTATGCCCCGAGAGTGTATATTGGCAACGTATCGTTGTCTACGTTCACAAGAACCAAAACCGGAACAACATTAGACTACTCAGTTGCGCCCTAACAGTATAACTTTAGAAACAGTACTTTTTCTCATTCAACCGAACAAAGAGTGAAACCTAATTTTATAGTTCTATTATGCCCCGAGAGTGTATATTGGCAACGTATCGTTGTCTAAGTTCACGAGAACCAAACCGGAACAACATTAGACTACTCAGTTGCGCCCTAACAGTATAACTTTAGAAACAGTACTTTTTCTCATTCAACCGAACAAAGAGTGAAACCTAATTATATAGTTCTATTATGCCCCGAGAGTGTATATTGGTAACGTATCGTTGTCTACGTTCACAAGAACCAAAACCGGAACAACATAAGACTACTCAGTTGCGCCCAAACAGTATAACTTTGGAAACAGTACTTTTTCTCATTCCACCGAACAAAGAGTAAAACCCAATTATATTGTTCTATTATGCCTGGAGAGTGTATATTGGCAACGTATCGTTGTCTACGTTCACAAGAACCAAAACCGGAACAACATTAGACTACTCATTTGCGCCCTAACAGTATAACTTTAGAAACAGTACTTTTTCTCATTCAACCGAACAAAGAGTGAAACCTAATTATATAGTTCTATTATGCCCCGAGAGTGTATATTGGAAACGTATCGTTGTCTACGTTCACAAGAACCAAAACCGGAACAACATTAGACTACTCGACCTGCGCAACGAATAACTTTGGGAAACATTTTTCTCATTCCACCGAACAAAGAGTGAAACCTAATTATATTGTTCTATTATGCCCCGAGAGTGTATATTGGCAACGTATCGTTGTCTACGTTCACAAGAACCAAAACCGGAACAACATTAGACTACTCAGTTGCGCCCTAACAGTATAACTTTAGAAACAGTACTTTTTCTCATTCAACCGAACAAAGAGTGAAACCTAATTATATAGTTCTATTATGCCCCGAGAGTGTATATTGGCAACGTATCGCTGTCTACGTTCACAAGAACCAAAACCGGAACAACATTAGACTACTCAGTTGCGCCCTAACAGTATAACTTTAGAAACAGTACTTTTTCTCATTCAACCGAACAAAGAGTGAAACCTATTTATATTGTTCTATTATGCCCTGAGAGTGTATATTGGCAACGTATCGTTGTCTAAGTTCACAAGAACCAAACCGGAACAACATTAGACTACTCAATTGCGCCCTAACAGTATAACTTTAGAAACAGTACTTTTTCACATTCAACCGAACAAAGAGTGAAACCTAATTATATTGTTCTATTATGCCCCGAGAGTGTATATTGGCAACGTATCGTTGTCTACGTTCACAAGAACCAAAACCGGAACAACATAAGACTACTCAGTTGCGCTCTAACAGTATAACTTTAGAAACAGTACTTTTTCTCATTCAACCGAACAAAGAGTGAAACCTAATTATATTGTTCTATTATGCCACGAGTGTATATTGGCAACGTATCGTTGTCTAAGTTCACAAGAACCAAAGCGGAACAACATTAGACTACTCAATTGCGCCCTAACGGTATAACTTTAGAAACGATTTTTTCACATTCAACCGAACAAAGAGTGAAACCTAATTATATAGTTCTATTATGAGAGTGTATATTGGCAACGTATCGTTGTCTAAGTTCACAAGAACCAAAACCGAACAACATTAGACTACTCGGTTGCGCCTAACGGTATAACTTTCGAAACAAGATTTTTCTCATTTCACCGAACAAAGAGTAAACCCAATTATATTGTTCTATTATGCCCGAGAGTGTATATTGGCAACATATCGTGGTCTACGTTCACAAGAACCAAAACCGGAACAACATTAGACTACTCAGTTGCGCCCTAACAGTATAACTTTAGAAACAGTACTTTTTCTCATTCAACCGAACAAAGAGTGAAACCTAATTATATAGTTCTATTATGCCCCGAGAGTGTATATTGGCAACGTATCGTTGTCTACGTTCACAAGAACCAAACCGGAACAACATTACACTACTCAGTTGCGCCCTAACAGAATAACTTTGGAAACAGTACTTTTTCTCATTCCACCGAACAAACAGTAAAACCCAATTATATTGTTCTATTATGCCCCGAGAGTGTATATTGGCAACGTATCGTTGTCTACGTACACAAGAACCAAAACCGGAACAACATTAGACTACTCAGTTGCGCCCTAACAAGTATACCTTTAGAAAACGAACTTTTCTCATTCAACCGAACAAAGAGTGAAACCTAATTATATAGTTCTATTATGCCCCGAGAGTGTATATTGGCAACGTATCGTTGTCTACGTTCACAAGAACCAAAACCGGAACAACATAAGACTACTCAGTTGCGCCCTAACAGTATAACTTTAGAAACAGTACTTTTTCTCATTCAACCGAACAAAGAGTGAAACCTAATTATATTGTTCTATTATGCCCCGAGAGTGTATATTGGCAACGTATCGTTGTCTAAGTTCACAAGAACCAAAACCGGAACAACATTAGACTACTCAGTTGCGCCCTAACAGTATAACTTTAGAAACAGTACTTTTTCTCATTCAACCGAACAAAGAGTGAAACCTAATTATATAGTTCTATTATGCCCCGAGAGTGTATATTGGCAACATATCGTTGTCTACGTTCACAAGAACCAAAACCGGAACAACATAAGACTACTCAGTTGCGCCCTAACTGTCACGCCCCGCGACCGCCAATTTGGTCGGCACGGGTACGTCAAACAGACGCCGGACGGACAACACCTCCCCTGTCCGACCAAGGCTCAACAAACGAGTCATGTACAAGAACAGAATTCATTTTTATTCATGACTAAGCAAAGCACTAAAAGTGCCAACCAAACAAGAGCAAGCGATACGAGTAAATTCATACAAGTATAAAAGAGAGAAATACTTAGCTATTACATTAACGTTCCAAACATCATTTACAACAAGTTTCTTTGACTTGCAAAATAACATATATACACATATCTCACAACCTCTCATCTATACATCATTTCCACACTCATACACATGACGGTGGTTCTAATACCATAGGTGGCCGCTACCTCGGACTAGGGCGCTATGCCCTTGCCACGCTCCTCGCCCGGGGTACTCGCTAGGCCTGTAATAGTGGTGGGGTGAGAACTATCTTCCTTAGTTCCCAGTGGGCTCGGCCACCGACGCCACCGATCTCCCCACTAGGTCCATACGGCATAGGTATGCACAGATAGATATTTATATAGAAAAGCAGTAAATCATGCTATCGATAATATGGAAAGCTGTAAATCATGCTATCGATATTTCTACTATGTTAAACAACATAAGTAAACATGCTAATTAGCATAAAGGAAACTATCACACTATACTATGTTTAACCGGAAACATATTCTTTCGTTACCCAATCCACTAGGCTACCCCGCCTAAGATCTCAAATCTCATGGTACTCACACTACAAATCTAGTAGGTGAAGAGGTGAAGGGCTACCCCGCCTTTCGCCTCTACTGATATCTCAAATCTCACAAGTGATGAGCTACCCCGCTCAAATCTCACATGTAAAGAGCTACCCTGCTCAAATCTCACAGGTGAAGAGCTACCCCGCCCTTCGCCCGACTCACCTCCCAGTCCAATGGGTGAGGAGCTACCCCGCTCGTATCCCACCCGGTGAGCTACCCCGCTCGTGTGACAACTCCGGAGTGCATCCCAGTGCATAGGTGAGGAGCTACCCCGCTCGTATCTCACCCGGTGAGCTACCCCGCTCGTGAGACAACTCGGAGTGCACTGCATGTGTGCAGCCACCAC
Organism: Aechmea fasciata; assembly: GCA_025177825.1. Classification (NCBI taxonomy): domain Eukaryota; kingdom Viridiplantae; phylum Streptophyta; class Magnoliopsida; order Poales; family Bromeliaceae; genus Aechmea; species Aechmea fasciata. The sequence goes on along the minus strand of CM045929.1, from coordinate 15,647,945 downwards.
CACAAGCTCAAACAGACTGTGTGAGTATGATCCAATCCTCGCCAACTGAGGATACCCTATCAACTAAGGTTAACAACACTTAGAACTATCACCTCTAGTTCATCATGCATAGAGTTCACCTAGACTCTAGTTCAACATGTCATTTGTCAATGTTCTCATTTACTAGATGCCACTCGATCTAGGTTATCATTCAACTAGATGCCACTCGATCTAGGTTATCATTCAACTAGATGCCACTCGATCTATGTTGTCGTTTGTTCTTAGTTCTGTCAAACTCATACAAGTTCTTTACACTAGAGTTTCAATGTCATCATTCACCTTTATTCATGTATTCTACCCTAGTGTCAAGCATATCACGCTACACTAGCTAGAATCACATGCAAATAAAGGAATGTCTTTCAGTTTTGCCAACTCATATAAGTTTTCTACTTTAGGGTTTCAATGTCATCACTCGCCTTTATTCATGTATTCTACCCTAGTGTCAAGCATATCCACTACACTAGCTAGAACTACATGCAATAAAGGAGTATCTTACCTAACTTGTTTTCGACAATTTACATTAGATCGATACTATATACATATGCACATACGGACATAGGGAGCGGCCAGTGCTCCGGGATGGACATCCCCCACCTTCTAATATCGTGTAGGCTCCACCGACGCACTTCGCCGAATTCTCGAAGGCTTCGCCGCACTCTACGGCAATTTAAACCAATTTAGGCTCCCGGCTCAATTCCTCCGCGCTCGCTCGTCGGAATCTCTAACTGATTTCGCGGGAGTGCTCCCGAGCCTAAAACCATCACAAACATAGGGTTAAACTAGATCAAACCCTAACCGTTAGCAAAATCGCATTTTGGAGCCCTATCTCACAACTTCGGCTAAACTAGCCGAAACGGACTCTAGATCATACTTCTAGCAACTAGCTAGAATTCTAGAGGTCACCAAAACTCATTCTAAGGTCATATCACAAAACCCTAGAAAAATCTAAGCTTTAGAAATCCCAAGCTTACCTCGAGAAGATCTCTACGTGATGTAGAGGAAAGCCCAAAGGAGAGAAATCCCACTCTCCAAAGCTTTTTCTCCACTTCTCTTCTTTTCCTTCCTTCTCTTCTTCTTTTTCTCCTTTTCTTTCTATCAGCCCAAAGAGAGTGAGGAGACTTTTCCTTTGCTTAGGGTGCAAGTAATGAGGGGACAAGAGAGAAGTCAAATACAAATAGCTCTCTTGTATCCATAATTACCAAAATACCCCTCTAATGCACAGCCCAATTTTGGGCATTTTCGGGTGTCAGAATGGCATGAAACTTTAAATCCAGCCTCATAATAATAGTCCTGACATACCCTCCAGTTTTCATAATTTTCCGACACTGTGCATTTTCTGCTAATTTATCTGCCCCGTTTCACACAGAAAATTTTAAATCTTCTATTTCCGCTCCGATTTCAGTACAGGTCATTTCCAATACACTTTTAGCTTACTTAATGCCTTTAATCACTCTAAGGCATTCCTAACTTGACTTTGATCAATTTGAATCATAGTCCAATTTTCTCGTTTTGCAGTTTCGAGTCCTTACACTAACAGTATAGGCTCGGCCAGCTCCGTGCGGCTGCGCCCGACGGCGGCGCTCCCCTTCGCCCATGTCCCGAACCGTCGTCCCTTGTACCCTTTCGTGCTCGGCGGACCTCCGTGGTTGCCGTCCCGCATCGACCCCCGAAAGCCTCGTGTCTTGGGCCTCCCGGTCCGGCGCGGCGCGGCGGGCGTGCGGCGGCGACCCGGACGCGGCCGTGTCGGCACGTGAGCGATCTCGGATTCGTGCGCCCCCGGGCTCCTGCCTCCGCGCCGACCGCCGGCGGCCGTCCCTCGATCCCTTCGCTCGTTCGTGCCTTACGGGCCTTCGAGCGGCGCGCGTTGCCTGTGCCATCTACCCGGTCCTGCGGGAAGCCGACGCGACCCGAAACAGTACTTTTTCTCATTCCACCGAACAATGAGTAAAACATAATTATATTGTTCTATTATGCCCCTAGAGTGTATATTGGCAACGTATCGTTGTCTACGTTCACAAGAACCAAAACCGGAACAACATTAGACTACTCAGTTGCGCCCTAACAGTATAACTTTAGAAACAGTACTTTTTCTCATTCAACCGACCAAAGAGTGAAACCTAATTATATAGTTCTATTATGCCCCGAGAGTGTATATTGGCAACGTATCGTTGTCTACGTCCACAAGAACAAAAATCGGAACAACATTACACTACTCAGTTGCGCCCTAACAGTATAACTTAAGAAACAGTACTTTTTCTCATTCAACCGAACAAAGAGTGAAACCTATTTATATTGTTCTATTATGCCCGGGAGGGTATATTTGCAAAGTAACGTTGTCTAAGTTCACAAGAACCAAAACCGGAACAACATTAGACTACTCGATTTGCGCCTAACGGTATAACTTTAGAAACGATTTTTCACATTCAACCGAACAAAGCGTGAAACCTAATTATATTGTTCTATTATGCCCTGAGAGTGTATATTGGCAACGTATCGTTGTCTAAGTTCACAAGAACCAAAACCGGAACAACATTAGACTACTCAGTTGCGCCCTAACAGTATAACTTTAGAAACAGTACTTTTTCTCATTCCACCGAACAAAGAGTAAAACCCAAATATATTGTTCTATTATGCCCCGAGAGTGTATATTGGCAACATATCGTGGTCTACGTTCACAAGAACCAAAACCAGAACAACATTAGACTACTCAGTTGCGCCCATACAGTATAACTTTAGAAACAGTACTTTTTCTCATTCAACCGAACAAAGAGTGAAACCTAATTATATAGTTCTATTATGCCCCGAGAGTGTATATTGGCAACGTATCGTCGTCTACGTTCACAAGAACCAAAACCGGAACAACATTACACTACTCAGTTGCGCCCTAACAGTATAACTTTGGAAACAGTACTTTTTCTCATTCCACCGAACAAAGAGTAAAACCCAATTATATTGTTCTATTATGCCCCGAGAGTGTATATTGGCAACGTATCGTTGTCTACGTTCACAAGAACCAAAACCGGAACAACATTAGACTACTCAGTTGCGCCCTAACAGTATAACTTTAGAAACAGTACTTTTTCTCATTCAACCGAACAAAGAGTGAAACCTAATTATATAGTTTTATTATGCCCCGAGAGTGTATATTAGCAACGTATCGTTGTCTACGTTCACAAGAACCAAAACCGGAACAACATAAGACTACTCAGTTGCGCCCTAACAGTATAACTTTGGAAACAGTACTTTTTCTCATTCCACCGAACAAAGAGTAAAACCCAATTATATAGTTCTATTATGCCCCAGGAGTGTATATTGGCAACGTATCGTTGTCTACGTTCACAAGAACCAAACCGGAACAACATTAGACTACTCGGTTGCGCCCTAACGTATAACTTTAGAAACGATTTTTTCTCATTCAACCGAACAAAGAGTGAAACCTAATTATATAGTTCTATTTTGCCCCGAGAGTGTATATTGGCAACGTATCGTTGTCTACGTTCACAAGAACCAAAACCGGAAAAACATAAGACTACTCAGTTGCGCCCAAACAGTATAACTTTGGAAACAGTACTTTTTCTCATTCCACCGAACAAACAGTAAAACCCAATTATATTGTTCTATTATGCCCCGAGAGTGTATATTGGCAACGTATCATTGTCTACGTTCACAAGAACCAAAACCGGAACAACATTAGACTACTCAGTTGCGCCCTAACAGTATAACTTTAGAAACAGTACTTTTTCTCATTCAACCGAACAAAGAGTGAAACATAATTATATAGTTCTATTATGCCCCGAGAGTGTATATTGGCAACGTATCGTTGTCTAAGTTCACAAGATACAAAACCGAACAACATTAGACTACTCAGTTGCGCCCTAACAGTATAACTTTAGAAACAGTACTTTTCACATTCAACCGAACAAAGAGTGAAACCTAATTATATAGTTCTATTATGACCCGAGAGTGTATATTGGCAACGTATCGTTGTCTAAGTTCACAAGAACCAAAACCGGAACAACATTAGACTACTCAGTTGCGCCCTAACAGTATAACTTTCGAAACAGTACTTTTTCTCATTTCCCCGAACAAAGAGTAAAACCCAATTATATTGTTCTATTATGCCCCGAGAGTGTATATTGGCAACATATCGTGGTCTACGTTCACAAGAACCAAAACCGGAACAACATTAGACTACTCAGTTGCGCCCTAACAGTATAACTTTAGAAACAGTACTTTTTCTCATTCAACCGAACAAAGAGTGAAACCTAATTATATAGTTCTATTATGCCCCGAGAGTGTATATTGGCAACGTATCGTTGTCTACGTTCACAAGAACCAAAACCGGAACAACATTACACTACTCACTTGCGCCCTAACAGTATAACTTTGGAAACAGTACTTTTTCTCATTCCACCGAACAAAGAGTAAAACCCAATTATATTGTTCTATTATGCCCCGAGAGTGTATATTGGCAACGTATCATTGTCTACGTTCACAAGAACCAAACCGAACAACATTAGACTACTCGGTTGCGCACTAACGGTATAACTTTAGAAACGATTTTTCTCATTCAACCGAACAAAGAGTGAAACCTAATTATATAGTTCTATTATGCCCCGAGAGTGTATATTGGCAACGTATCGTTGTCTACGTTCACAAGAACCAAAACCGGAACAACATAAGACTACTCCGTTGCGCCCTAACAGTATAACTTTAGAAACAGTACTTTTTATCATTCAACCGAACAAAGAGTGAAACCTAATTATATTGTTCTATTATGCCCTGAGAGTGTATATTGGCAACGTATCGTTGTCTAAGTTCACAAGAACCAAAACCGGAACAACATTAGACTACTCAGTTGCGCCCTAACAGTATAACTTTAGAAACAGTACTTTTTCTCATTCAACCGAACAAAGAGTGAAACCTAATTATATAGTTCTATTTTCCCCCGAGAGTGTATATTGGCAACGTATCGTTGTCTACTTTCACAAGAACCAAAACCGGAACAACATAAGACTACTCAGTTGCGCCCAAACAGTATAACTTTGGAAACAGTACTTTTTCTCATTCCACCGAACAAACAGTAAAACCTAATTATATTGTTCTATTATGCCCCGAGAGTGTATATTGGCAACGTATCGTTGTCTACGTTCACAAGAACCAAAACCGGAACAACATTAGACTACTCAGTTGCGCCCTAACAGTATAACTTTAGAAACAGTACTTTTTCTCATTCAACCGAACAAAGAGTGAAACCTAATTATATTGTTCTATTATGCCCTGAGAGTGTATATTGGCAACGTATCGTTGTCTAAGTTCACAAGAACCAAAACCGGAACAACATTAGACTACTCAGTTGCGCCCTAACAGTATAACTTTCGAAACAGTACTTTTTCTCATTTCACCGAACAAAGAGTAAAACCCAATTATATTGTTCTATTATGCCCCGAGAGTGTATATTGGCAACATATCGTGGTCTACGTTCACAAGAACCAAAACCAGAACAACATTAGACTACTCAGTTGCGCCCATACAGTATAACTTTAGAAACAGTACTTTTTCTCATTCAACCGAACAAAGAGTGAAACCTAATTATATAGTTCTATTAGGCCCGAGAGTGTATATTGGCAACGTATCGTTGTCTACGTTCACAAGAACCAAAAACGGAACAACATTACACTACTCGATTGCGCCCTAACGGTATAACTTTGGAAACAAGTACTTTTTCTCATTCCAGAACAAAGAGTAAAACCCAATTATATTGTTCTATTATGCCCCGAGAGTGTATATTGGCAACGTATCGTTGTCTACGTTCACAAGAACCAAAACCGGAACAACATTAGACTACTCAGTTGCGCCCTAACAGTATAACTTTAGAAACAGTACTTTTTCTCATTCAACCGAACAAAGAGTGAAACCTAATTATATAGTTTTATTATGCCCCGAGAGTGTATATTGGCAACGTATCGTTGTCTACGTTCGAAAGAACCAAAACCGGAACAACATAAGACTACTCAGTTGCGCCCTAACAGTATAACTTTAGAAACAGTACTTTTTCTCATTCAACCGAACAAAGAGTGAAACCTAATTATATTGTTCTATTATGCCCCGAGAGTGTATATTGGCAACGTATCGTTGTCTACGTTCACAAGAACCAAAAACCGGAACAACATTAGACTACTCAGTTGCGCCCTAACAGTATAACTTTAGAAACAGTACTTTTTCTCATTCAACCGAACAAAGAGTGAAACCTAATTATATAGTTCTATTTTGCCCCGAGAGTGTATATTGGCAACGTATCGTTGTCTACGTTCACAAGAACCAAAACCGGAACAACATAAGACTACTCAGTTGCGCCCAAACAGTATAACTTTGGAAACAGTACTTTTTCTCATTCCACCGAACAAAGAGTAAAACCCAATTATATTGTTCTATTATTCCCCGAGAGTGTATATTGGCAACGTATCGTTGTCTACGTTCACAAGAACCAAAACCGAACAACATTAGACTACTCAGTTGCGCCCTAACAGTATAACTTTAGAAACAGTACTTTTTCTCATTCAACCGAACAAAGAGTGAAACCTAATTATATAGTTCTATTATGCCCCGAGAGTGTATATTGGCAACGTATCGTTGTCTACGTTCACAAGAACCAAAAGCGGCACAACATAAGACTACTCAGTTGCGCCTAACGGTATAACTTTGGAAACGTTTTTCTCATTCGACCGAACAAAGAGTGAAACCCAATTATATTGTTCTATTATGCCCCGGGAGTGTAAATTGGCAAACGTATCGTTGTCTACGTTCACAAGAACCAAAACCGGAACAACATTAGACTACTCAGTTGCGCCCTAACAGTATAACTTTACAAACATTACTTTTCTCATTCAACCGAACAAAGAGTGAAACCTAATTATATAGTTCTATTATGCCCCAAGAGTGTATATTGGCAACGTATCGTTGTCTACGTTCACAAGAACCAAAACCGGAACAACATTAGACTACTCAGTTGCGCCCTAACAGTATAACTTTAGAAACAGTACTTTTTCTCATTCAACCAAGACAAAGAGTGAAACCCAATTATATTGTTCTATTATGCCCGAGAGTGTATATTGGCAACGTATCGTTGTCTAAGTTCACAAGAACCAAAAGGAACAACATTAGACTACTCGATTTGCCCTAACGATTATAACTTTAGAAGCAGTACTTTTTCACATTCAAAGAACAAAGAGTGAAACCTAATTATATAGTTCTATTATGCCCAGAGTGTATATTGGCAACGTATCGTTGTCTAAGTTCTAAGAACCAAAACCGGAACAACATTAGACTACTCGATTTCGCCTAACGGTATAACTTTCGAAGCAGTACTTTTCTCATTTCACCAGAACAAAGAGTAAAACCCAAATATATTGTTCTATTATGCCCCGAGAGAGAATATTGACAACATATCGTTGTCTACGTTCACAAGAACCAAAACCGGAACAACATTACACTACTCGGTTGCGCCATACGGTATAACTTTAGAAAGCAGTACTTTTTCTCATTCAACCGAACAAAGAGTGAAACCTATTTATATTGTTCTATTATGCCCCGAGAGTGTATATTGGCAACGTATCGTCGTCTACGTTCACAAGAACCAAAACCGGAACAACATTAGACTACTCAGTTGCGCCCTAACAGTATAACTATGGAAACAGTACTTTTTCTCATTCAACCGAACAAAGAGTGAAACCTAATTATATTGTTCTATTATGCCCCGAGAGTGTATATTGGCAACGTATCGTTGTTTACGTTCACAAGATCCAAAACCGGAACAACATTAGACTACTCGGTTAATACTAACAGTATAACTTTAGAAACAGTACTTTTTCTCATTCAACCGAACTAATAGTGAAACCCAATTATATTGTTCTATTATGCCCCGAGAGTGTATATTGGCAACGTATCGTTGTCAACGTTCACAAGAACCAAAATCGGAACAACATTAGACTACTCAGTTGCGCCCTAACAGTATAACTTTGGAAACAGTACTTTTTCTCATTCAACCGAACAAAGAGTGAAACCTAATTTTATTGTTCTATTATGCCCCGAGAGTGTATATTGGCAACGTATCGTTGTCTAAGTTCACAAGAACCAAAACCGGAACAACATTAGACTACTCAGTTGCGCCCTAACAGTATAACTTTAGAAAGCAGTACTTTTCTCATTCAAGAACAAAGAGTGAAACCTAATTATATAGTTCTATTTTCCCAGAGTGTATATTGGCAACGTATCGTTGTCTACTTTCACAAGAACCAAAAGCAGGAAAAACATAAGACTACTCGGTTGCGCCCAAACGGTATAACTTTGGAAACGATTACTTTTTCTCATTCCACCGAACAAAGAGTAAAACCCAATTATATTGTTCTATTATGCCCCGAGAGTGTATATTGGCAACGTATCATTGTCTACGTTCACAAGAACCAAAACCGGAACAACATTAGACTACTCAGTTGCGCCCTAACAGTATAACTTTAGAAACAGTACTTTTTCTCATTCAATAGAACAAGAGTGAAACCTAATTATATAGTTCTATTATGCCCGAGAGTGTATATTGGCAACGTATCGTTGTCTAAGTTCAAAGAACCAAAAGCAGGAACAACATTAGACTACTCGATTGCGCCCTAACGGTATAACTTTAGAAACGGTACTTTTTCTCATTCAACCGAATAAAGAGTAAACCCAATTATATTGTTCTATTTTGCCCCGAGAGTGTATATTGGCAACCTATCGTTGTCTACGTTCACAAGAACCATAATCGGAAAAATATTAGACTACTCAGTTGCGCCCTAACAGTATAACTTTCGAAACAGTACTTTTTCTCATTTCACCGAACAAAGAGTAAAACCCAAATATATTGTTCTATTATGCCCCGAGAGTGTATATTGGCAACATATCGTGGTCTACGTTCACAAGAACCAAAACCGGAACAACATTAGACTACTCAGTTGCGCCCTAACAGAATAACTTTAGAAACAGTACTTTTTCTCATTCAACCGAACAAAGAGTGAAACCTAATTATATAGTTCTATTATGCCCCGAGAGTGTATATTGGCAACGTATCGTTGTCTACGTTGACAAGAACCAAACAGGAACAACATTACACTACTCGGTTGCGCCCTAACGGTATAACTTTGGAAACGTACTTTTTCTCATTCCACCGAACAAAAAGTAAAACCCAATTATATTGTTCTATTATGCCCCGAGAGTGTATATTGGCAACGTATCGTTGTCTACGTTCACAAGAACCAAAACCGGAACAACATTAGACTACTCAGTTGCGCCCTAACAGTATAACTTTAGAAACAGTACTTTTTCTCATTCAACCGAACAAAGAGTGAAACCTAATTATATAGTTTTATTATGCCCCGAGAGTGTATATTGGCAACGTATCGTTGTCTACGTTCTAAGAACCAAAAGCAGGAACAACATAAGACTACTCGTTGCGCCCTAACGGTATAACTTTAGAAACGGTACTTTTTATCATTCAACCGAACAAAGAGTGAAACTTAATTATATTGTTCTATTATGCCACGAGAGTGTATATTGGCAACGTATCGTTGTCTACGTTCACAAGAACCAAAACCGGAACAACATTAGACTACTCAGTTGCGCCCTAACGGTATAACTTTAGAAAGCAGTACTTTTCTCATTCAAGAACAAAGAGTGAAACCCAATTATATTGTTCTATTATGCCCCGAGAGTGTATATTGGCAACGTATCGTTGTCTACGTTCACAAGACCCAAAACCGGAACAACATTAGACTACTCAGTTGCGCCCTAACAGTATAACTTTGGAAACAGTACATTTTCTCATTCCACCGAACAAACAGTAAAACCCAATTATACCCCGAGAGTGTATGTTGGCAACGTATCATTGTCTACGTTCACAAGAACCAAAACCGGAACAACATTAGACTACTCAGTTGCGCCCTAACAGTATAACTTTAGAAACAGTACTTTTTATCATTCAACAGAACAAAGAGTGAAACCTAATTATATAGTTCTATTATGCCCCAAGAGTGTATATTGGCAACGTATCGTTGTCTAAGTTCACAAGAACCAAAGCAGGAACAACATTAGACTACTCGGTTGCGCCCTAACGGTATAACTTTCGAAACGTACTTTTTCTCATTTCATAGAACAAAGAGTAAAACCCAATTATATTGTTCTATTATGCCCCGAGAGTGTATATTGGCAACATATCGTGGTCTACGTTCACAAGAACCAAAACCGGAACAACATTAGACTACTCAGTTGCGCCCATACAGTATAACTTTAGAAACGATGTACTTTTTCTCATTCAACCGAACAAAGAGTGAAACCTAATTATATAGTTCTATTATGCCCCGAGAGTGTATATTGGCAACGTATCGTAGTCTACGTTCACAAGAACCAAAACCGGAACAACATTAGACTACTCAGTTGCGCCCTAACAGTATAACTTTGGAAACAGTACTTTTTCTCATTCAACCGAACAAAGAGTGCAACCTAATTATATTGTTCTATTATGCCCCGAGAGTGTATAATGGCAACGTATCGTTGTCTACGTTCACAAGAACTAAAACAGGAGCACCATTAGACTACTCAGTTGCGCCCTAACAGTATAACTTTAGAAACAGTACTTTTTCTCATTCAACCGAACAAAGAGTGAAACCTAATTATATAGTTCTATTATGCCCCGAGAGTGTATATTGGCAACGTATCGTTGTCTACGTTCACAAGAACCAAAACCGGAACAACATAAGACTACTCAGTTGCGCCCTAACAGTATAACTTTAGAAACAGTACTTTTTCTCAGTCCACCGAACAAAGAGTAAAACCCTATTATATTGTTCTATTATGCCCCGAGAGTGTATATTGGCAACGTATCGTTGTCTACGTTCACAAGAACCAAAACCGGAACAACATTAGACTACTCAGTTGCGCCCTAACAATATAACTTTAGAAACGAGTACTTTTTCTCATTCAATAGAACAAAGATGAAACCTAATTATATAGTTCTATTTTGCCCGAGAGTGTATATTGGCAACGTATCGTTGTCTACGTTCTAAGAACCAAAGCAGGAACAACATAAGACTACTCGGTTGCGCCCAAACGGTATAACTTTGGAAACGTACTTTTCTCATTCCACCAGAACAAACGGTAAAACCCAATTATATTGTTCTATTATTCCCAGAGTGTATATTGGCAACGTATCATTGTCTACGTTCACAAGAACCAAAACCGGAACAACATTAGACTACTCAGTTGCGCCCTAACAGTATAACTTTAGAAACAGTACTTTTTCTCATTCAATAGAACAAAGAGTGAAACCTAATTATATAGTTCTATTATGCCCGAGAGTGTATATTGGCAACGTATCGTTGTCTACGTTCACAAGAACCAAAGCAGGAACAACATAAGACTACTCGATTGCGCCCTAACGGTATAACTTTGGAAACGATACTTTTCTCATTCCATAGAACAAAGAGTAAAACCCAATTATATTGTTCTATTATGCCCCGAGTGTATATTGGCAACGTATCGTTGTCTACGTTCTAAGAACCAAAACAGAAACAACATTAGACTACTCAGTTGCGCCCTAACAGTATAACTTTAGAAACAGTACTTTTTCTCATTCAAGCGAACAAAGAGTGAAACCTAATTATATAGTTCTATTATGCCCCGAGAGTGTATATTGGCAACGTATCGTTGTCTACGTTCACAAGAACCAAAACCGGAACAACATTACACTACTCGGTTGCGCCCTAACAGTATAACTTTGGAAACAGTACTTTTTCTCATTCCACCGAACAAAGAGTAAAACCCAATTATATTGTTCTATTATGCCCCGAGAGTGTATATTGGCAACGTATGGTTGTCTACTTTCACAAGAACCAAAGCAGGAACAACATTAGACTACTCGGTTGCGCCTAACGGTATAACTTTAGAAACGATGCTTTTTCACATTCAACCGAACAAAGAGTGAAACCTAATTATATAGTTCTATTATGCCCAGAGAGTGTATATTGGCAACGTATCGTTGTCTACGTTCACAAGAACCAAAACCGGAACAACATAAGACTAATCAGTTGCGCCTAACGGTATAACTTTCGAAACGTACTTTTTCTCATTTCATAGAACAAAGAGTAAAACCCAATTATATTGTTCTATTATACCCAGAGTGTATATTGGCAACATATCGTGGTCTACGTTCACAAGAACCAAAGCAGGAACAACATTAGACTACTCGGTTGCGCCCTAACGGTATAACTTTAGAAACAGTACTTTTCTCATTCAAGAACAAAGAGTGAAACCTAATTATATAGTTCTATTATGCCCAGAGTGTATATTGGCAACGTATCGTTGTCTACGTTCACAAGAACCAAAAGCAGGAACAACATAAGACTACTCGGTTGCGCCCTAACGGTATAACTTTGGAAACGTACTTTTTCTCATTCCATAGAACAAAGAGTAAAACCCAATTATATTGTTCTATTATGCCCCGAGTGTATATTGGCAACGTATCGTTGTCTACGTTCTAAGAACCAAAGCAGGAACAACATTAGACTACTCATTTGCGCCTAACATTATAACTTTAGAAACGAGTACTTTTTCTCATTCAATGAACAAAAGTGAAACCTAATTATATAGTTCTATTATGCCCCGAGAGTGTATATTGGCAACGTATCGTTGTCTACGTTCACAAGAACCAAAACCGGAACAACATTAAACTACTCAGTTGCGCCCTAACAGTATAACTTTAGAAAGCAGTACTTTTTCTCATTCAAGAACAAAGAGTGAAACCTATTTATATTGTTCTATTATGCCACGAGAGTGTATATTGGCAACGTATCGTTGTCTAAGTTCACAAGAACCAAAGCCGGAACAACATTACGCTACTCAGTTGCGCCCTAACAGTATAACTTTAGAAACAGTACTTTTTCACATTCAACCGAACAAAGAGTGAAACCTAATTATATAGTTATATTATGCCCCGAGAGTGTATATTGACAACATATCGTTGTCTAAATTCACCAGAACCCAAACAGGAACAACATAAGACTACTCAGTTGCGCCCTAACAGTATAACTTTAGAAACAGTACTTTTTCTCATTCAGACGAACAAAGAGTAAAACCCAATTATATTGTTCTATTATGCCCCGAGAGTGTATATTGGCAACATATCGTGGTCTACGTTCACACGAACCAAAACCGGAACAACATTAGACTACTCAGTTGCGCCCTAACAGTATAACTTTAGAAACAGTACTTTTTCTCATTCAACCGAACAAAGAGTGAAACCTAATTATATAGTTCTATTATGCCCAGAGAGTGTATATTGGCAACATATCGTTGTCTACGTTCACAATAACCAAAACCGGAACAACATTACACTACTCAGTTGCGCCTAACAGAATAACTTTGGAAACGGTACTTTTTCTCATTCCAGAACAAACGGTAAAACTCAATTATATTGTTCTATTATGCCCCGAGAGTGTATATTGGCAACGTATCGTTGTCTACGTTCACAAGAACCAAAACCGGAACAACATTAGACTACTCGGTTAACGTAGTAACGGTATAACTTTAGAAACGAACTTTTTCTCATTCAATAGAACAAAGAGTGAAACCTAATTATATAGTTTTATTATGCCCGAGAGTGTATATTGGCAACGTATCGTTGTCTACGTTCAAAAAGAACCAAAGCAGGAACAACATAAGACTACTCGATTTGCGCCTAACGGTATAACTTTAGAAAGCAGTACTTTTTCTCATTCAAGAACAAGAGTGAAACCTAATTATATTGTTCTATTATGCCACGAGTGTATATTGGCAACGTATCGTTGTCTAAGTTCACAAGAACCAAAGCAGGAACAACATTAGACTACTCGGTTGCGCTAACAGTATAACTTTAGAAACAGTACTTTTTCTCATTCAACCGAACAAAGAGTGAAACCCAATTATATTGTTCTATTATGCCCCGAGAGTGTATATTGTCAACTTATCGTTGTCTACGTTCAAAAGAACCAAAACCGGAACAACATTAGACTACTCAGTTGCGCCCTAACAGTATAACTTTAGAAACAGTACTTTTCTCATTCCAGAACAAAGAGTGAAACCCAATTATATTGTTCTATTATGCCCAGGGAGTGTATATTGGCAACGTATCGTTGTCTACGTTCACAAGAACCAAAACCGGAACAACATTAGACTACTCAGTTGCGCCCTAACAGTATAACTTTAGAAACAGTACTTTTTCTCATTCAACCGAACAAAGCGTGAAACCTAATTATATAGTTCTATTATGCCCCGAGAGTGTATATTTGCAACGTATCGTTGTCTACGTCCACAAGAACAAAAAGCAGGAACAACATTACACTACTCGGTTGCGCCACAACGGTATAACTTTAGAAAACGGTACTTTTCTCATTCAACCCAACAAAGAGTAAAACCCAATTATGTTGTTCTATTATGCCACGAGAGTGAATATTGGCAACGTATCGTTGTCTACGTTCACAAGAACCAAAACCGGAACAACATTAGACTACTCAGTTGCGCCCTAACAGTATAACTTTAGAAACGGTACTTTTCACATTCAATAGAACAAAGAGTGAAACCTAATTATATAGTTCTATTATGCCCAGAGTGTATATTGGCAACGTATCGTTGTCTAAGTTCACAAGAACCAAAGCAGGAACAACATTAGACTACTCGGTTGCGCCCTAACGGTATAACTTTCGAAAGCAGTACTTTTCTCATTTCACCAGAACAAAGAGTAAAACCCAAATATATTGTTCTATTATGCCCCGAGAGTGTCTATTGGCAACGTATCGTTGTCTACGTTCACAAGAACCAAAACCGGAACAACATTAGACTACTCAGTTGCGCCCATACAATATAACTTTAGAAACAGTACTTTTTCTCATTTAACCGAACAAAGAGTGAAACCTAATTATATAGTTCTATTATGCCCCGAGACTGTATATTGGCAACGTATCGTTGTCTACGTTCTCAAGAACCAAAACCGGAACAACATTAGACTACTCAGTTGCGCCCTAACAGTATAACTTTAGAAACAGTACTTTTTCTCATTCAACCGAACAAAGAGTGAAACCTAATTATATTGTTCTATTATGCCCAGAGTGTATATTGGCAACGTATCGTTGTCTACGTTCACAAGAACCAAAGCAGGAACAACATTAGACTACTCTGTTGCGCCACTAACGATATAACTTTAGAAAGCAGTACTTTTTCTCATTCAACCAGAACAAAGAGTGAAACCTAATTATATAGTTTTATTATGCCCCGAGAGTGTATATTGGCAACGTATCGTTGTCTACGTTCACAAGAACCAAAGCAGGAACAACATAAGACTACTCGGTTGCGCCTAACGGTATAACTTTAGAAACGAGTACTTTTTCTCATTCAACCAAGAACAAAGAGTCAAACCTAATTATATTGTTCTATTATGCCACGAGAGTGTATATTGGCAACGTATCGTTGTCTAAGTTCTAAGAACCAAAAGCAGGAACAACATTAGACTACTCGTTGCGCCTAACGGTATAACTTTAGAAAGCAGTACTTTATCTCATTCAAGAACAAAGAGTGAAACCGAATTATATAGTTCTATTTTGCCCGAGTGTATATTGGCAACGTATCGTTGTCTACGTTCACAAGAACCAAAACCGGAACAACATTAGACTACTCAGTTGCGCCCAAACAGTATAACTTTGGAAACAGTACTTTTTCTCATTCCACCGAACAAACTGTAAAACCCAATTATATTGTTCTATTATGCCCCGAGAGTGTATATTGGCAACGTATCATTGTCTACGTTCACAAGAACCAAAACCGGAACAACATTAGACTACTCAGTTGCGCCCTAACAGTATAACTTTAGAAACAGTACTTTTTCTCTTTCAACCGAACAAAGAGTGAAACCTAATTATATAGTTCTATTTTGCCCCGAGAGTGTATATTGGCAACGTATCGTTGTCTACGTTCACAAGAAACAAAACCGGAACAACATTAGACTACTCGGTTGCGCCCTAACGGTATAACTTTCGAAAGCAGTACTTTTCTCATTTCAGAACAAAGAGTAAAACCCAATTATATTGTTCTATTATGCCCGAGAGTGTATATTGGCAACATATCGTGGTCTACGTTCACAAGAACCAAAGCAGGAACAACATTAGACTACTCGGTTAACGCCCGTACGGTATAACTTTAGAAACAGTACTTTTTCTCATTCAACCGAACAAAGAGTGAAACCTAATTATATAGTTCTATTATGCCCCGAGAGTGTATATTGGCAACGTATCGTCGTCTACGTTCACAAGAACCAAAGCGGAACAACATTACACTACTCGGTTGCGCCTAACGGTATAACTTTGTAAACGGTACTTTTCTCATTCCACCGAACAAAGAGTAAAACCCAATTATATTGTTCTATTATGCCCGAGAGTGTATATTGGCAACGTATCGTTGTCTACGTTCACAAGAACCAAAACCGGAACAACATTAGACTACTCGGTTACTAACGGTATAACTTTAGAAACAGTACTTTTTCTCATTCAACCGAACAAAGAGTGAAACCTAATTATATAGTTTTATTTTGCCCCGAGAGTGTATATTGGCAACGTATCGTTGTCTACGTTCACAAGAACCAAAACCGGAACAACATAAGACTACTCAGTTGCGCCCTAACAGTATAACTTTAGAAACAGTACTTTTTCTCATTCAACCGAACAAAGAGTCAAACCTAATTATATTGTTCTATTATGCCCCGAGAGTGTATATTGGCAACGTATCGTTGTCTACGTTCACAAGAACCAAAACCGGAACAACATTAGACTACTCGGTTGCGCCTAACGGTATAACTTTCGAAACGTACTTTTTCTCATTTCATAGAACAAAGAGTAAAACCCAATATATTGTTCTATTATGCCCCGAGAGTGTATATTGGCAACATATCGTGGTCTACGTTCACAAGAACCAAAACCGGAACAACATTAGACTACTCAGTTGCGCCCATACAATATAACTTTAGAAACAGTACTTTTTCTCATTCAACCGAACAAAGAGTGAAACCTAATTATATAGTTTTATTATGCCCCGAGAGTGTATATTGGCAACGTATCGTCGTCTACGTTCTCAAGAACCAAAACCGGAACAACATTACACTACTCAGTTGCGCCCTAACAGTATAACGTTGGAAACAGTACTTTTTCTCATTCCACCGAACAAAGAGTAAAACCCAATTATATTGTTCTATTATGCCCCGAGAGTGTATATTGGCAACGTATCGTTGTCTACGTTCACAAGAACCAAAACCGGAACAACATTAGACTACTCAGTTGCGCCCTAACAGTATAACTTTAGAAACAGTACTTTTTCTCATTCAACCGAACAAAGAGTGAAACCTAATTATATAGTTTTATTATGCCCCGAGAGTGTATATTGGCAACGTATCGTTGTCTACGTTCTAAGAACCAAAACCAGGAACAACATAAGACTACTCGGTTAATACTAACGGTATAACTTTAGAAACGTACTTTTTCTCATTCAATAGAACAAAGAGTCAAACCCAATTATATTGTTCTATTATGCCCCGAGAGTGTATATTGGCAACGTATCGTTGTCTACGTTCACAAGAACCAAAACCGGAACAACATTAGACTACTCAGTTGCGCTCTAACAGTATAACTTTAGAAACAGTACTTTTTCTCATTCAACCGAACAAAGAGTGAAACCTAATTATATAGTTCTATTTTGCCCCGAGAGTGTATATTGGCAACGTATCGTTGTCTACGTTCACAAGAACCAAAGCAGGAAAAACATAAGACTACTCGTTGCGCCCAAAACGGTATAACTTTGGAAACGATTACTTTTTCTCATTCCAGAACAAACGGTAAAACCCAATTATATTGTTCTATTATGCCCGAGAGTGTATATTGGCAACGTATCATTGTCTACGTTCACAAGAACCAAAGCAGGAACAACATTAGACTACTCGGTTCTTGCGCCATTTGTATAACTTTAGAAACGTACTTTTTCTCATTCAATAGAACAAAGAGTGAAACCTAATTATATAGTTCTATTATGCCCAGAGTGTATATTGGCAACGTATCGTTGTCTAAGTTCACAAGAACCAAAAGCAGGAACAACATTAGACTACTCGGTTGCGCCCTAACGGTATAACTTTCGAAACGTACTTTTTCTCATTTCAAGAACCAAGAGTAAAACCCAATTATATTGTTCTATTATGCCCCGAGAGTGTATATTGGCAACATATCGTGGTCTACGTTCACAAGAACCAAAACCGGAACAACATTAGACTACTCAGTTGCGCCCATACAGTATAACTTTAGAAACAGTACTTTTTCTCATTCAACCGAACAAAGAGTGAAACCTAATTATATAGTTCTATTATGCCCCGAGAGTGTATATTGGCAACGTATCGTCGTCTACGTTCACAAGAACCAAAGCAGGAACAACATTAGACTACTCAGTTGCGCCCTAACAGTATAACTTTGGAAACAGTACTTTTTCTCATTCCACCGAACAAAGAGTAAAACCCAATTATATTGTTCTATTACGCCCCGAGAGTGAATATTGGCAACGTATCGTTGTCTACGTTCACAAGAACCAAAATCGGAACAACATTAGACTACTCAGTTGCGCCCTAACAGTATAACTTTAGAAACAGTACTTTTTCTCATTCAACCGAACAAAGAGTGAAACCTAATTATATAGTTTTATTATGCCCCGAGAGTGTATATTGGCAACGTATCGTTGTCTACGTTCACAAGAACCAAAACCGGAACAACATAAGACTACTCAGTTGCGCCCTAACAGTATAACTTTAGAAACAGTACTTTTTCTCATTCAACCGAACAAAGAGTCAAACCTAATTATATTGTTCTTTTATGCCCTGAGAGTGTATATTGGCAACGTATCGTTGTCTAAGTTCACAAGAACCAAAACCGGAACAACATTAGACTCAGTTGCGCCCTAACAGTATAACTTTAGAAACAGTACTTTATCTCATTCAACCGAACAAAGAGTGAAACCTAATTATATTATTCTATTATGCCCCGAGAGTGTATATTGGCAACGTATCGTTGTCTATGTTTTTAAGAACCAAAACCGGAACAACATTAGACTACTCAGTTGCGCCCAAACAGTATAACTTTAGAAACAGTACTTTTTCTCATTCCACCGAACAAACAGTAAAACCCAATTATATTGTCCTATTATGCCCCGAGAGAGTATATTGGCAACGTATCATTGTCTATGTTCACAAGAACCAAAACCGGAACAACATTAGACTACTCAGTTGCGCCCTAACAGTATAACTTTAGAAACAGTACTTTTTCTCATTCAAATAGAACAAAGAGTGAAACCTAATTATATCGTTCTATTATGCCACCAGAGTGTATATTGGCAACGTATCGTTGTCTACGTTCACAAGAACCAAAACCGGAACAACATTAGACTACTCAGTTGCGCCCTAACAGTATAACTTTAGAAACAGTACTTTTTCTCATTTCACCAAACAAAGAGTAAAACCCAATTATATTGTTCTATTATGCCCCGAGAGTGTATATGGGCAACATATCGTGGTCTACGTTCACAAGAACCAAAACCGGAACAACATTAGACTACTCAGTTGCGCCCATACAGTATAACTTTAGAAACAGTACTTTTTCTCATTCAACCGAACAAAGAGTGAAACCTAATTATATAGTTCTATTATGCCACGAGAGTGGATATTGGCAACGTATCGTTGTCTACGTTCACAAGAACCAAAGCAGGAACAACATTACACTACTCGGTTGCGCCTAACGGTGTAACTTTGGAAACGATACTTTTTCTCATTCCATAGAACAAAGAGTAAAACCCAATTATATTGTTCTATTATGCCCGAGAGTGTATATTGGCAACGTATCGTTGTCTACGTTCTAAGAACCAAAGCGGAACAACATTAGACTACTCGGTTGCGCCCTAACGGTATAACTTTAGAAACGGTACTTTTTCTCATTCAACCTAGAACAAAGAGTGAAACCCAATTATATTGTTCTAATATGCCACGAGAGTGTATATTGGCAACGTATCGTTGTCTACGTTCACAAGAACCAAAATCGGAACAACTTTATACTATTCAGTTGTGCCCTAACAGTATAACTTTAGAAACAGTACTTTTTCTCATTCAACCGAACAAAGAGTGAAACCTAATTATATTGTTCTATTATGCCACGAGAGTGTATATTGGCAACGTATCGTTGTCTAAGTTCTAAGAACCAAAACCGGAACAACATTAGACTACTCGGTTGCGCCCTAACGGTATAACTTTAGAAACGATTACTTTTTCTCATTCAATAGAACAAAGAGTGAAACCTAATTATATAGTTCTATTATGCCGCGAGACTGTATATTGGCAACATTTCGTTGTCTACGTTCACAAGAACCAAAACCGGAACAACATAAGACTACTCAGTTGCGCCCAAACAGTATAACTTTGGAAACAGTACTTTTTCTCATTCCACCGAACAAACAGTAAAACCCAATTAAATTGTTCTATTATGCCCCGAGAGTGTATATTGGCAACGTATCATTGTCTACGTTCACAAGAACCAAAACCGGAACAACATTAGACTACTCGATTGCGCCTAACGGTATAACTTTAGAAACGTACTTTTTCTCATTCAACCGAACAAAGAGTGAAACCTAATTATATAGTTCTATTATGCCCCGAGAGTGTATATTGGCAACGTATCGTTGTCTACGTTCACAAGAACCAAAACCGGAACAACATAAGACTACTCAGTTGCGCCCTAACAGTATAACTTTGGAAACAGTACTTTTTCTCATTCCACCGAACAAAGAGTAAAATCCAATTATATTGTTCTATTATGCCCCGAGAGTGTTTATTGGCAACGTATCGTTGTCTACGTTCACAAGAACCAAAACCGGAACAACATTAGACTACTCAGTTGCGCCCTAACAGTATAACTTTAGAAACAGTACTTTTTCACATTCAAAGAACAAAGAGTGAAACCTAATTATATAGTTCTATTATGCCCGAGAGTGTATATTGGCAACGTATCGTTGTCTAAGTTCACAAGAACCAAAACCGGAACAACATTAGACTACTCGTTTGCGCCCTAACGGTATAACTTTCGAAAGCAGTACTTTTCTCATTTCATAGAACAAAGAGTAAAACCCAATTATATTGTTCTATTATGCCCCGAGAGTGTATATTGGCAACATATCGTGGTCTACTTTCACAAGAACCAAAACCGGAACAACATTAGACTACTCAGTTGCGCCCTAACAGTATAACTTTAGAAATAGTACTTTTTCTCACTCAACCGAACAAAGAGTGAAACCTAATTATATAGTTTTATTATGCTCCGAGAGTGTATATTGGCAACGTATCATTGTCTACGTTCACAAGAACCAAAACCGGAACAACATAAGACTACTCAGTTGCGCCCTAACAGTATAACTTTAGAAACAGTACTTTTTCTCATTCAACCGAACAAAGAGTGAAACCTAATTATATTGTTCTATTATGCCACGAGAGTGTATATTGGCAACGTATCGTTGTCTAAGTTCTAAGAACCAAAATAACAACATTAGACTACTCGGTTGCGCCCTAACGGTATAACTTTAGAAACGGTACTTTTTCTCATTCAAAGAACAAAGAGTGAAACCTAATTATATAGTTCTATTATGCCCCGAGAGTGTATATTGGCAACGTATCGTTGTCTACGTTCACAAGAACCAAAACCGGAAAAACATAAGACTACTCAGTTGCGCCAAAACAGTATAACTTTGGAAACAGTACTTTTTCTCATTCCACCGAACAAAGAGTAAAACCCAATTATATTGTTCTATTATGCCCCGAGAGTGTATATTGGCAACGTATCGTTGTCTACGTTCACAAGAACCAAAACCGGAACAACATGAGACTACTCAGTTGCGCCCTAACAGTATAACTTTAGAAACAGTACTTTTTCTCATTCAACCGAACAAAGAGTGAAACCTAATTATATTGTTCTATTATGCCCCGAGAGTGTATATTGGCAATGTATCGTAGTCTACGTTCACAAGAACCAAAATCGGAACAGCATTAGGCCACTCAGTTGCGCCCTAACAGTATAACTTTAGAAACAGTACTTTTTCTCATTCAACCGAACAAAGAGTGAAACCCAATTATATTGTTCTATTATGCCCCGAGAGTGTATATTAGCAACGTATCGTTGTCTACGTTCACAAGAACCAAAACCGGAACAACATTCGACTACTCAGTTGCGCCCTAACAATATAACTTTTGGAACAGTACTTTTTCTCATTCAACCGAACAAAGAGTGAAACCCAATTATATTGTTCTATTATGCCCCGGGAGTGTATATTGGCAACGTATCGTTGTCTACGTTCACAAGAACCAAAACCGGAACAACATTAGACTACTCAGTTGCGCCCTAACAGTATAACTTTAGAAATAGTACTTTTTCTCACTCAACCGAACAAAGAGTGAAACCTAATTATATAGTTTTATTATGCTCCGAGAGTGTATATTGGCAACGTATCATTGTCTACGTTCACAAGAACCAAAGCAGGAACAACATAAGACTACTCGATTCGCCCTAACGGTATAACTTTAGAAACGTACTTTTTCTCATTCAAGAACAAAGAGTGAAACCTAATTATATTGTTCTATTATGCCCCGAGAGTGTATATTGGCAACGTATCGTTGTCTAAGTTCACAAGAACCAAAACAGGAACAACATTAGACTACTCAGTTGCGCCCTAACAGTATAACTTTAGAAACAGTACTTTTTCTCATTCAACCGAACAAAGAGTGGAACCTAATTATATAGTTCTATTTTGCCCGAGAGTGTATATTGGCAACGTATCGTTGTCTACGTTCACAAGAACCAAAGCAGGAAAAACATAAGACTACTCGATTAACGCCCAAACGGTATAACTTTGGAAACGATGCTTTTCTCATTCCACCGAACAAACGGTAAAACCCAATTATATTGTTCTATTATGCCCGAGAGTGTATATTGGCAACGTATCATTGTCTATGTTCACAAGAACCAAAGCAGGAACAACATTAGATTACTCGGTTTAACGCCTAACGGTATAACTTTAGAAAGCAGTACTTTTTCTCATTCAATAGAACAAAGAGTGAAACCTAATTATATAGTTCTATTACGCCCGAGAGTGTATATTGGCAACGTATCGTTGTCTAAGTTCACAAGAACCAAAGCAGGAACAACATTAGACTACTCGGTTGCGCACTAACGGTATAACTTTAGAAACGATACTTTTTCTCATTCAACCAGAACAAAGAGTGAAACCTAATTATATAGTTCTATTTTGCCCGAGAGTGTATATTGGCAACGTATCGTTGTCTACGTTCACAAGAACCAAAGCAGGAAAAACATAAGACTACTCGATTGCGCCCAAACGGTATAACTTTGGAAACAGTACTTTTTCTCATTCCATAGAACAAACGGTAAAACCCAATTATATTGTTCTATTATGCCCCGAGAGTGTATATTGGCAACGTATCGTTGTCTATGTTCATAAGAACCAAAATCGGAACAACATTAGACTACTCAGTTGTGCCCTAACAGTATAACTTTAGAAACAGTACTTTTTCTCATTCAACCGAACAAAGAATGAAACCTAATTATATAGTTCTATTATGCCCCGAGAGTGTATATTGGCAACGTATCGTCGTCTACGTTCACAAGAACCAAAACCGGAACAACATTAGACTAATTAGTTACGCCCTAACGGTATAACTTTGGAAACGATTACTTTTTCTCATTCCACCAGAACAAAGAGTAAAACCCAATTATATTGTTCTATTATGCCCGAGAGTGTATATTAGCAACGTATCGTTGTCTACGTTCACAAGAACCAAAGCCAGGAACAACATAAGACTACTCGGTTGCGCCCTAACGGTATAACTTTGGAAACGGATACTTTTCTCATTCCATAGAACAAAGAGTAAAACCCAATTATATTGTTCTATTATGGCCCGATAGTGTATATTGGCAACGTATCGTATTATACGTTCACAAGAACCAAAACCGGAACAACATTAGACTACTCAGTTGCGCCCTAACAGTATAACTTTAGAAACAGTACTTTTTCTCACTCACCGAACAAAGAGTGAAACCTAATTATATAGTTTTATTATGCTCAGAGTGTATATTGGCAACGTATCATTGTCTACGTTCACAAGAACCAAAACCGGAACAACATTAGACTACTCAGTTGCGCCCTAACAGTATAACTTTAGAAACAGTACTTTTTCTCATTCAACCGAACAAAGAGTGAAACCTAATTATATTGTTCTATTATGCCCCGAGAGTGTATATTGGCAACGTATCGTTGTCTAAGTTCTAAGAACCAAAAGCAGGAACAACATTAGACTACTCAGTTGCGCCCTAACAGTATAACTTTAGAAACAGTACTTTTTCTCATTCAACCGAACAAAGAGTGAAACCTAATTATATAGTTCTATTATGCCCCGAGAGTGTATATTAGCAACGTATCGTTGTCTACGTTCACAAGAACCAAAACCGGAACAACATAAGACTACTCGGTTGCGCCCTAACAGTATAACTTTGGAAACAGTACTTTTTCTCATTCCACCGAACAAAGAGTAAAACCCAATTATATTGTTCTATTATGCCCGGGAGTGTATATTGGCAACGTATCGTTGTCTACGTTCACAAGAATCAAAGCAGGAACAACATAAGACTACTCAGTTGCGCCCTAACAGTATAACTTTAGAAACAGTACTTTTTCTCATTCAACCGAACAAAGAGTGAAACCTAATTATATTGTTCTATTATGCCCTGAGAGTGTATATTGGCAACGTATCGTTGTCTAAGTTCACAAGAACCAAAACCGGAACAACATTAGACTACTCAGTTGCGCCCTAACAGTATAACTTTAGAAACAGTACTTTTTCTCATTCAACCGAACAAAGAGTGAAACCTAATTATATAGTTCTATTATGCCCAGAGTGTATATTGGCAACGTATCGTTGTCTACGTTCACAAGAACCAAAACGGAACAACATAAGACTACTCGGTTGCGCCCAAACGGTATAACTTTGGAAACAGTACTTTTTCTCATTCCACCGAACAAAGAGTAAAACCCAATTATATTGTTCTATTATGCCCCGAGAGTGTATATTGGCAACGTATCGTTCTCTACGTTCACAAGAACCAAAACCGGAACAACATTAGACAACTCAGTTGCGCCCTAACAGTATAACTTTGAAAACAGTACTTTTTCTCATTCCACCGAACAAAGAGTAAAACCTAATTATATTGTTCTATTATGCCCCGAGAGTGTATATTGGCAACGTATCGTTGTCTACGTTCACGAGAAGCAAAACCGGAACAACATTAGACTACTCAGTTGCGCCCTAACAGTATAACTTTAGAAACAGTACTTTTTCTCATTCAACCGAACAAAGAGTGAAACCTAATTAAATAGTTCTATTATGCCCCGAGAGTGTATATTAGCAAAGTATCGTTGTATAAGTTCACAAGAACCAAAAGGAACAACATAAGACTACTCGATTGCGCCCTAACGGTATAACTTTGGAAACAGTACTTTTTCTCATTCCACCGAACAAAGAGTAAAACCCAATTATATTGTTCTATTATGCCCCGAGAGTGTATATTGGCAACGTATCGTTGTCTAAGTTCACAAGAACCAAAACCGGAACAACATTAGACTACTCAGTTGCGTCCTAACAGTATAACTTTAGAAACAGTACTTTTTCACATTCAACCGAACAAAGAGTGAAACCCAATTATATTGTTCTATTATGCCCCGAGAGTGTATATTGGCAACGTATCGTTGTCTACGTTCACAAGAACCAAAGCAGGAACAACATTAGACTACTCGGTTAACTAACAGTATAACTTTAGAAACAGTACTTTTTCTCATTCAACCGAACAAAGAGTGAAACCTAATTATATAGTTCTATTATGCCCCGAGAGTGTATATTAGCAACGTATCGTTGTCTACGTTCACAAGAACCAAAACCGGAACAACATAAGACTACTCAGTTGCGCCCAAACAGTATAACTTTGGAAACAGTACTTTTTCTCATTCCACCGAACAAAGAGTAAAACCCAATTATATTGTTCTATTATGCCCCGGGAGTGTATATTGGCAACGTATCGTTGTCTACGTTCACAAGAACCAAAACCGGAACAACATTAGACTACTCAGTTGCGCCCTAACAGTATAACTTTAGAAACAGTACTTTTTCTCATTCAACCGAACAAAGAGTGAAACCTAATTATATTGTTCTATTATGCCCTGAGAGTGTATATTGGCAACGTATCGTTGTCTAAGTTCACAAGAACCAAAACCGGAACAACATTAGACTACTCAGTTGCGCCCTAACAGTATAACTTTAGAAACAGTACTTTTTCTCATTCAACCGAACAAAGAGTGAAACCTAATTATATAGTTCTATTATGCCCCGAGAGTGTATATTGGCAACGTATCGTTGTCTACGTTCACAAGAACCAAAACCGGAACAACATAAGACTACTCAGTTGCGCCCAAACAGTATAACTTTGGAAACAGTACTTTTTCTCATTCCACCGAACAAAGAGTAAAACCCAATTATATTGTTCTATTATGCCCCGAGAGTGTATATTGGCAACGTATCGTTGTCTACGTTCACAAGAACCAAAACCGGAACAACATTAGACTACTCAGTTGCGCCTTAACAGTATAACTTTGGAAACAGTACTTTTTCTCATTCAACCGAACAAAGAGTGAAACCTAATTATATAGTTCTATTATGCCCCGAGAGTGTATATTGGCAACGTATCGTTGTCTACGTTCACAAGAACCAAAACCGGAACAACATTAGACTACTCATTTGCGCCCTAACAGTATAACTTTCGAAACAGTACTTTTTCTCATTTCACCGAACAAAGAGTAAAACCCAATTATATTGTTCTATTATGCCCCGAGAGTGTATATTGGCAACATATCGTGGTCTACGTTCACAAGAACCAAAACCGGAACAACATTAGACTACTCAGTTGCGCCCTAACAGTATAACTTTAGAAACAGTACTTTTTCTCATTCAACCGAACAAAGAGTGAAACCTAATTATATAGTTCTATTATGCCCCGAGAGTGTATATTGGCAACGTATCGTTGTCTACGTTCACAAGAACCAAAACCGGAACAACATAAGACTACTCAGTTGCGCCCAAACAGTATAACTTTGGAAATAGTACTTTTTCTCATTCCACCGAACAAAGAGTAAAACCCAATTATATTGTTCTATTATGCCCCGAGAGTGTATATTGGCAACGTATCGTTGTCTACGTTCACAAGAACCAAAGCAGGAACAACATTAGACTACTCGGTTACTAACGGTATAACTTTCGAAACAGTACTTTTTCTCATTCAACCGAACTAAGAGTGAAACCTAATTATATTGTTCTATTATGCCCCGAGAGTGTATATTGGCAACGTATCGTTGTCTACGTTCACAAGAACCAAAACCGGAACAACAAAAGACTACTAAGTTGCGCCCTAACAGTATAACTTTAGAAATAGTACTTTTTCTCATTCAACCGAACAAAGAGTGAAACCTAATTATATTGTTCTATTATGCCCTGAGAGTGTATATTGGCAACGTATCGTTGTCTAAGTTCACAAGAACCAAAACCGGAACAACATTAGACTACTCAGTTGCGCCCTAACAGTATAACTTTAGAAACAGTACTTTTTCTCATTCAACCGAACAAAGAGTGAAACCTAATTAAATTGTTCTATTTTGCCCAGAGAGTGTATATTGGCAACGTATCGTTGTCTACGTTCACAAGAACCAAAACCGGAACAACATTAGACTACTCGGTTGCGCCCAAACGGTATAACTTTGGAAACAGTACTTTTCTCATTCCACCGAACAAACGGTAAAACCCAATTATATTGTTCTATTATGCCCGAGAGTGTATATTGGCAACGTATCATTGTCTACGTTCACAAGAACCAAAGCAGGAACAACATTAGACTACTCGGTTGCGCTCTAACGGTATAACTTTAGAAACGATTACTTTTTCTCATTCAAGAACAAAGAGTGAAACCTAATTATATAGTTCTATTATGCCCGAGAGTGTATATTGGCAACGTATCGTCGTCTCGTTCACAAGAACCAAAACCGGAACAACATTAGACTACTCAGTTGCGCCCTAACAGTATAACTTTAGAAACAGTACTTTTTCTCATTCAACCGAACAAAGAGTGAAACCCAATTATATTGTTCTATTATGCCCCGAGAGTGTATATTGGCAACGTATCGTTGTCTACGTACACAAGAACCAAAACCGGAACAACAGTAGACTACTCAGTTGCGCCCTAACAGTATAACTTTAGAAACAGTACGTTTTCTCATTCAACCGAACAAAGAGTGAAACCCAATTATATTGTTCTATTATGCCCCGAGAGTGTATATTGGCAACGTATCGTTGTCTACGTTCACAAGAACCAAAACCGAACAACATAAGACTACTCGGTTTGCGCCTAACGGTATAACTTTAGAAAGCGATACTTTTTCTCATTCAACCGAACAAAGAGTGAAACCTAATTATATTGTTCTATTATGCCCTGAGAGTGTATATTGGCAACGTATCGTTGTCTAAGTTCACAAGAACCAAAACCGGAACAACCTTAGACTACTCAGTTGCGCCCTAACAGTATAACTTTAGAAACAGTACTTTTTCTCATTCAACCGAACAAAGAGTGAAACCTAATTATATAGTTCTATTATGCCCCGAGAGTGTATATTGGCAACGTAACGTTGTCTACGTTCACAAGAACCAAAACCGGAACAACATAAGACCTCAGTTGCGCCCTAACAGTATAACTTTGGAAACAGTACTTTTTCTCATTCCACCGAACAAAGAGTAAAACCCAATTATATTGTTCTATTATGCCCCGGGAGTGTATATTGGCAACGTATCGTTGTCTACGTTCACAAGAACCAAAACCGGAACAACATAAGACTACTCAGTTGCGCCCTAACAGTATAACTTTAGAAACAGTACTTTTTCTCATTCAACCGAACAAAGAGTGAAACCTAATTATATTGTTCTATTATGCCCTGAGAGTGTATATTGGCAACGTATCGTTGTCTAAGTTCACAAGAACCAAAACAGGAACAACATTAGACTACTCGATTTGCGCCACTAACGGTATAACTTTAGAAAGCAGTACTTTTTCTCATTCAAGAACAAAGAGTGAAACCTAATTATATAGTTCTATTTTGCCCCGAGAGTGTATATTGGCAACGTATCGTTGTCTACGTTCACAAGAACCAAAACCGGAACAACATAAGACTACTCAGTTGCGCCCTAACAGTATAACTTTGGAAACAGTACTTTTTCTCATTCCACCGAACAAAGAGTAAAACCCAATTATATTGTTCTATTATGCCCCGGGAGTGTATATTGGCAACGTATCGTTGTCTACGTTCACAAGAACCAAAACCGGAACAACATTAGACTACTCAGTTGCGCCCTAACGGTATAACTTTAGAAACAGTACTTTTTCACATTCAACCGAACAAAGAGTGAAACCTAATTATATAGTTCTATTATGCCCCGAGAGTGTATATTGGCAACGTATCGTTGTCTAAGTTCACAAGAACCAAAACCGGAACAACATTAGACTACTCATTTGCGCCCTAACAGTATAACTTTCGAAACAGTACTTTTTCTCATTTCACCGAACAAAGAGTAAAACCCAATTATATTGTTCTATTATGCCCCGAGAGTGTATATTGGCAACATATCGTTGTCTACGTTCACAAGTACCAAAATCGGAACAACATTAGACTACTCAGTTGCGCCCTAACAGTATAACTTTAGAAACAGTACTTTTTCTCATTCAACCGAACAAAGAGTGAAACCTAATTATATATTTCTATTATGCCCCGAGAGTGTATATTGGCAACGTATCGTTGTCTACGTTCACAAGAACCAAAACCGGAACAACATTAGACTACTCAGTTGCGCCTAACGAATAACTTTGGAAACAGTACTTTTTCTCATTCCAGAACAAAGAGTAGAACCTATTTATATAGTTCGATTATGCCACGAGAGTGTATATTGGCAACGTATCGTTGTCTACGTACACAAGAACCAAAACCGGAACAACATTAGACTACTCAGTTGCGCCCTAACAGTATAACTTTAGAAACAGTACTTTTTCTCATTCAACCGAACAAAGAGTGAAACCTAATTATATAGTTCTATTATGCCCCGAGAGTGTATATTGGCAACGTATCGTTGTCTACGTTCACAAGAACCAAAGCAGGAACAACATAAGACTACTCGATTTGCGCCCTAACGGTATAACTTTAGAAACGTACTTTTCTCATTCAACCGAACAAAGAGTGAAACCTATTTATATTGTTCTATTATGCCACGAGAGTGTATATTGGCAACGTATCGTTGTCTAAGTTCTAAGAACCAAAGCAGGAACAACATTAGACTACTCGGTTGCGCACAACGGTATAACTTTAGAAACGGTACTTTTTCTCATTCAAGAACAAAGAGTGAAACCTAATTAAATAGTTCTATTATGCCCGAGAGTGTATATTAGCAACGTATCGTTGTCTACGTTCACAAGAACCAAAAAGGAACAACATAAGACTACTCGGTTGCGCCACTAACGGTATAACTTTGGAAATAGTACTTTTTCTCATTCCATAGAACAAAGAGTAAAACCCAATTATATTGTTCTATTATGCCCCGAGAGTGTATATTGGCAACGTATCGTTGTCTACGTTCACAAGAACCAAAACCGGAACAACATTAGACAACTCATTTTCGCCCTAACAGTATAACTTTAGAAACAGTACTTTTTCTCATTCAACCGAACAAAAGAGTGAAACCCAATTATATTGTTCTATTATGCCCGGAGAGTGTATATTGGCAACGTATCGTTGTCTACGTTCACAAGAACCAAAACAGGAACAACTTTACACTACTCAGTTGCGCCATAACAGTATAACTTTAGAAACAGTACTTTTTCTCATTCAACCGAACAAAGAGTGAAACCTATTTATATTGTTCTATTATGCCAGAGTGTATATTGTGGCGTATTGTCTACGTTCACAAGAACCAAAAGCAGGAACAACATTGAACTACTCAGTTACCCTAGCAGTATAACTTTAGAAAGCGATGCTTTTTCACATTCAGCCAAGACAAAGAGTGAAACCTAATTATATTGTTCTATTATGCCACAAGGAGTGTATATTGGCAACGTATGGGTGTCTAAGTTCACAAGAACCAAAAGCAGGAACAACATTAGACTACTCAGGTTAGCCACTAACGGTATAACTTTAGAAAGCAATTACTTTTTCTCATTCCACCGAACAAAGAGTAAAACCTAATTATATTGTTCTATTATGCACCGAGAGTGTATATTGGCAGCGTATCGTTGTCTACGTTCACAAGAACCAAAACCGGAACAACATTAGACTACTCAGTTGCGCCCTAACAGTATAACTTTAGAAACAGTACTTTTTCTCATTCAACCGAACAAAGAGTGAAACCTAATTATATAGTTCTATTATGCCCCGAGAGTGTATATTGGCAACGTATCGTTGTCTACGTTCACTAGAACCAAAACCGAACCAACATTAGACAACTCAGTTGCGCCGTAACAGTATAACTTTGGAAACAGTACTTTTTCTCATTCCACCGAACAAAGAGTAAAACCTAATTATATTGTTCTATTATGCCCCGAGAGTGTATATTGGCAACGTATCGTTGTCTCGTTCACAAAGAACCAAAGCCGGAACAACATTAGACTACTCGATTCTTCTAACGGTATAACTTTAGAAAGCAGTGCTTTTCTCATTCAATAGAACAAAGAGTGAAACCTAATTATATAGTTCTATTATGCCCGAGAGTGTATATTGGCAACGTATCGTTGTCTACGTTCTAAGAACCAAAAGCAGGAACAACATAAGACTACTCGATTCGCCCTAACAGTATAACTTTAGAAACAGTACTTTTTCTCATTCAACCGAACAAAGAGTGAAACCTATTTATATTGTTCTATTATGCCCCGAGAGTGTATATTGGCAACGTATCGTTGTCTAAGTTCACAAGAACCAAAACCGGAACAACATTAGACTACTCGATTTGCGCCTAACGGTATAACTTTAGAAAGCAGTACTTTTTCTCATTCAACCGAACAAAGAGTGAAACCTAATTATATAGTTCTGTTATGACCCGAAAGTGCATATTTGCAACGACTCGTTATCCACGCTCACAAGAACAAAAACAGGAACAACATAAGACTACTCGGTTCACTAACGGTATAACTTTGGAAATAGTACTTTTCTCATTCCAAGAACAAAGAGTAAAACCCAATTATATTGTTCTATTATGCCCAGGGAGTGTATATTGGCAACGTATCGTTGTCTACGTTCACAAGAACCAAAGCAGGAACAACATTAGACTACTCATTTGCACTAACGGTATAACTTTAGAAAGCAGTACTTTTTCTCATTCAGCAAGACAAAGAGTGAAACCTAATTATATAGTTCTATTATGCCCGAGAGTGTATATTGGCAACGTATCGTTGTCTACGTTCACAAGAACAAAAACGGGAACAACGTTACACTACTCGGTTGCGCCATAACGGTATAACTTTAGAAAGCAGTACTTTTTCTCATTCAATAGAACAAAGAGTGAAACCTATTTATATTGTTCTATTATGCCACGAGAGTGTATATTGGCAACGTATCGTTGTCTAAGTTCTAAGAACCAAAAGCAGGAACAACATTAGACTACTCGATTAGCCCTAACGGTATAACTTTAGAAAGCAGTACTTTTTCACATTCAATAGAACAAAGAGTGAAACCTAATTATATAGTTCTATTATGCCCGAGAGTGTATATTGGCAACGTATCGTTGTCTAAGTTCACAAGAACCAAAAGGAACAACATTAGACTACTCGGTTTGCGCCTAACGGTATAACTTTGGAAAGCAGTACTTTTTCTCATTCACCAAACAAAGAGTAAAACCCAATTATATTGTTCTATTATGCCCGAGTGTATATTGGCAACATATCGTGGTCTACGTTCACAAGAACCAAAGCAGGAACAACATTAGACTACTTAGTTGCGCCTAACAGTATAACTTTAGAAACAGTACTTTTTCTCATTCAACCGAACAAAGAGTGAAACCTAATTATATAGTTCTATTATGCCCCGAGAGTGTATATTGGCAACGTATCGTCGTCTACGTTCACAAGAACCAAAACCGGAACAACATTAGACTACTCAGTTGCGCCCTAACAGTATAACTTTGGAAACAGTACTTTTTCTCATTCCACCGAACAAAGAGTAAAACCCAATAATATTGTTCTATTATGCCCCGAGAGTGTATATTGGCAACGTATCGTTGTCTACGTACACAAGAACCAAAACCGGAACAACATTAGACTACTCAGTTGCGCCCTAACAGTAAAACTTTAGAAACAGTACTTTTTCTCATTCAACCGAACAAAGAGTGAAACCTAATTATATAGTTTTATTATGCCCCGAGAGTGTATATTGGCAACGTATCGTTGTCTACGTTCACAAGAACCAAAACCGGAACAACATAAGACTACTCAGTTACGCCCAAACGGTATAACTTTAGAAACAGTACTTTTTCTCATTCAACCAAGACAAAGAGTGAAACCTATTTATATTGTTCTATTATGCCACGAGAGTGTATATTGGCAACGTATCGTTGTCTAAGTTCTAAGAACCAAAACCGGAACAACATTACACTACTCAGTTGCGCCCTAACAGTATAACTTTGGAAACAGTACTTTTTCTCATTCCACCGAACAAAGAGTAAAACCCAATTATATTGTTCTATTATGCCCCGAGAGTGTATATTAGCAACGTATCATTGTCTACGTTCACAAGAACCAAAGCAGGAACAACATAAGACTACTCGATTCTAACGGTATAACTTTGGAAATAGTACTTTTTCTCATTCCAGAACAAAGAGTAAAACCCAATTATATTGTTCTATTATGCCCAGAGTGTATATTGGCAACGTATCGTTGTCTCGTTCACAAGAACCAAAGCAGGAACAACATTAGACAACTCATTTCGCCCTAACGGTATAACTTTAGAAAGCAGTGCTTTTTCTCATTCAGAACAAAGAGTGAAACCTAATTATATAGTTCTATTATGCCCGAGAGTGTATATTGGCAACGTATCGTTGTCTACGTTCACAAGAACAAAAACGGGAACAACGTTACACTACTCGATTGCGCCATAACGGTATAACTTTAGAAACAGTACTTTTTCTCATTCAGCCAAATAAAGAGTGAAACCCAATTATATTGTTCTATTATGCCCTGAGAGTGTATATTGGCAACGTATCGTTGTCTAAGTTCACAAGAACCAAAACCGGAACAACATTAGACTACTCAGTTGCGCCCTAACAGTATAACTTTAGAAACAGTACTGTTTCACATTCAATAGAACAAAGAGTGAAACCTAATTATATAGTTCTATTATGCCCAGAGTGTATATTGGCAACGTATCGTTGTCTAAGTTCTAAGAACCAAAGCAGGAACAACATTAGACTACTCGGTTACTAACAGTATAACTTTAGAAACAGTACTTTTTCTCATTCCACCGAACAAAGAGTAAAACCCAATTATATTGTTCTATTATGCCCCGAGAGTGTATATTGGCAACATATCGTTGTCTACGTTCACAAGAACCAAAACCGGAACAACATTAGACTACTTAGTTGCGCCCTAACAGTATAACTTTAGAAACAGTACTTTTTCTCATTCAAGAACAAAGAGTGAAACCTAATTATATAGTTCTATTATGCCCGAGTGTATATTGGCAACGTATCGTCGTCTACGTTCACAAGAACCAAAGCAGGAACAACATTACACTACTCGGTTGCGCCCTAACGGAATAACTTTGGAAAGCAGTACTTTTTCTCATTCCATAGAACAAAGAGTAAAACCCAATTATATTGTTCTATTATGCCCGAGTGTATATTGGCAACGTATCGTTGTCTACGTACACAAGAACCAAAACGGGAACAACATTAGACTACTCGGTTGCGCCTAACGGTATAACTTTAGAAACGAACTTTTCTCATTCAAATAGAACAAAGAGTGAAACCTAATTATATAGTTTTATTATGCCCGAGAGTGTATATTGGCAACGTATCGTTGTCTACGTTCTAAGAACCAAAGCAGGAACAACATAAGACTACTCGATTTGCGCCTAACGGTATAACTTTAGAAAGCAGTACTTTTTCTCGTTCAATAGAACAAAGAGTGAAACCCAATTATATTGTTCTATTATGCCCCGAGAGTACATATTGGCAACGTATCGTTGTCTACGTTCACAAGAACCAAAACCGGAACAACATTAGACTACTCAGTTGCGCCCTAACAGTATAACTTTAGAAATAGTACTTTTTCTCATTCAAGAACAAAGAGTGAAACCTAATTATATAGTTCTATTATGCCCCGAGAGTGTATATTGGCAACGTATCGTTGTCTACGTTCACAAGAACCAAAACCGGAACAATATAAGACTACTCAGTTGCGCCCTAACAGTATAACTTTGGAAATAGTACTTTTTCTCATTCCACCGAACAAAGAGTAAAACCCAATTATATTGTTCTATTATGCCCCGGGAGTGTATATTGGCAACGTATCGTTGTCTACGTTCACAAGAACCAAAGCAGGAACAACATTAGACAACTCGTTTTCGCCCTAACGGTATAACTTTAGAAAACGGTACTTTTTCTCATTCAAAGAACAAAGAGTGAAACCTAATTATATAGTTCTATTATGCCCGAGAGTGTATATTGGCAACGTATCGTTGTCTACGTTCACAAGAACAAAAACGGGAACAAAGTTACACTACTCGGTTGCGCCATAACGGTATAACTTTAGAAACGTACTTTTCTCATTCAATAGAACAAAGAGAGAAACCTATTTATATTGTTCTATTATGCCCGAGAGTGTATATTGGCAACGTATCGTTGTCTAAGTTCACAAGAACCAAAGCAGGAACAACATTAGACTACACGATTGCGCCCTAACGGTATAACTTTAGAAAACAGTACTTTTTCACATTCAGCAAGAACAAAGAGTGAAACCTAATTATATAGTTCTATTATGCCCGAGAGTGTATATTGGCAACGTATCGTTGTCTAAGTTCACAAGAACCAAAGCAGGAACAACATTAGACTACTCGGTTACGCTAACGGTATAACTTTGGAAAGCAGTACTTTTTCTCATTTCACCAAACAAAGAGTAAAACCCAATTATATTGTTCTATTATGCCCGAGAGTGTATATTGGCAACATATCGTGGTCTACGTTCACAAGAACCAAAGCAGGAACAACATTAGACTACTTAGTTGCGCCTAACGGTATAACTTTAGAAACGATACTTTTTCTCATTCAATAGAACAAGAGTGAAACCTAATTATATAGTTCTATTATGCCCAGAGTGTATATTGGCAACGTATCGTCGTCTACGTTCACAAGAACCAAAGCAGGAACAACATTACACTACTCGGTTGCGCCTAACGAATAACTTTGGAAAGCAGTGCTTTTTCTCATTCCACCGAACAAAGAGTAAAACCCAATTATATTGTTCTATTATGCCCCGAGAGTGTATATTGGCAACGTATCGTTGTCTACGTACACAAGAACCAACACCGGAACAACATTAGACTACTCGTTGCGCCTAACGGTATAACTTTAGAAAGCAGAACTTTTCTCATTCAAAGAACAAAGAGTGAAACCTAATTATATTGTTTTATTATGCCCGAGTGTATATTGGCAACGTATCGTTGTCTACGTTCACAAGAACCAAAGCAGGAACAACATAAGACTACTCGGTTGCGCCACTAACGGTATAACTTTAGAAAGCAGTACTTTTTCTTCGAACAAAAAGTGAAACCTATTTATATTGTTCTATTAAGCCCTGAGAGTGTATATTGGCAACGTATCGTTGTCTAAGTTCACAAGAACCAAAGCAGGAACAACATTAGACTACTCGATTCGCCTAACGGTATAACTTTAGAAACGTACTTTTTCTCATTCAATAGAACAAAGAGTGAAACCTAATTAAATAGTTCTATTATGCCCAGAGTGTATATTGGCAACGTATCGTTGTCTACGTTCACAAGAACCAAAGCAGGAACAACATAAGACTACTCGGTTGCGCCCTAACGGTATAACTTTGGAAATAGTACTTTTCTCATTCCCATAGAACAAAGAGTAAAACCCAATTATATTGTTCTATTATGCCCCGGGAGTGTATATTGGCAACATATCGTTGTCTACGTTCACAAGAACCAAAACCGGAACAACATTAGACTACTCATTTTCGCCCTAACAGTATAACTTTAGAAACAGTACTTTTTTTCATTCAACCGAACAAAGAGTGAAACCTAATTATATAGTTCTATTATGCCCCGAGAGTGTATATTGGCAACGTATCGTTGTCTACGTTCACAAGAACAAAAACCGGAACAACGTTACACTACTCGATTGCGCCATAACGGTATAACTTTAGAAACGAGTACTTTTTCTCATTCAATAGAACAAAGAGTGAAACCTAATTATATTGTTCTATTATGCCCCGAGAGTGTATATTGGCAACGTATCGTTGTCTAAGTTCTAAGAACCAAAGCAGGAACAACATTAGACTACTCGGTTGCGCACTAACGGTATAACTTTAGAAAGCAGTACTTTTTCACATTCAATAGAACAAAGAGTGAAACCTAATTATATTGTTCTATTATGCCCCGAGAGTGTATATTGGCAACGTATCGTTGTCTAAGTTCACAAGAACCAAAACCGGAACAACATTAGACTACTCAGTTGCGCCCTAACAGTATAACTTTCGAAACAGTACTTTTTCTCATTTCACCAAACAAAGAGTAAAACCCAATTATATTGTTCTATTATGCCCCGAGAGTGTATATT
The DNA here is from genome assembly GCA_025177825.1 of Aechmea fasciata. Lineage (NCBI taxonomy): Eukaryota > Viridiplantae > Streptophyta > Magnoliopsida > Poales > Bromeliaceae > Aechmea > Aechmea fasciata. Next base: position 15,609,799 of record CM045929.1, on the reverse strand, counting down.
GGCAACATATCGTTGTCTACGTTCACAAGAACCAAAACCGGAACAACATTAGACTACTCAGTTGCGCCCTAACAGTATAACTTTAGAAACAGTACTTTTTCTCATTGAACCGAACAAAGAGTGAAACCTAATTATATAGTTCTATTATGGCCCGAGAGTGTATATTGGCAACGTATCGTTGTCTACGTTCACAAGAACCAAAACCGGAACAACATTAGACTACTCGTTGCACCACTAACGAATAACTTTGGAAACGTACTTTTCTCATTCCATAGAACAAAGAGTAAAACCCAATTATATTGTTCTATTATGCCCGAGAGTGTATATTGGCAACGTATCGTTGTCTACGTTACACAAGAACCAAAAGCAGGAACAACATTAGACTACTCGGTTGCGCCCTAACGGTATAACTTTAGAAAGCAGAACTTTTCTCATTCAAGAACAAAGAGTGAAACCTAATTATATTGTTTTATTATGCCCGAGTGTATATTGGCAACGTATCGTTGTCTACGTTCACAAGAACCAAAAGGAACAACATAAGACTACTCGGTTGCGCCCTAACGGTATAACTTTAGAAAGCAGTACTTTTTCTCATTCAAGAACAAGAGTGAAACCTATTTATATGGTTCTATTATGCCCCGACAGTGTATATTGGCAACGTATCGTTGTCTACGTTCACAAGAACCAAAACCGGAACAACATTAGACTTCTTAGTTGCGCCCTAACAGTATAACTTTAGAAACAGTACTTTTCATCATTCAACCGAACAAATATTGAAACCCAATCATATAATTCTATTATGCCCCGAGAGTGTATATTAGCAACGTATCGTTGTCTACGTTCACAAGAACCAAAGCAGGAACAACATAAGACTACTCGGTTGCGCCTAACGGTATAACTTTGGAAATAGTACTTTTCTCATTCCATAGAACAAAGAGTAAAACCCAATTATATTGTTCTATTATGCCCCGAGAGTGTATATTGGCAACATATCGTTGTCTACGTTCACAAGAACCAAAACCGGAACAACATTAGACTACTCAGTTGCGCCCTAACAGTATAACTTTAGAAACAGTACTTTTTCTCATTCAACCGAACAAAGAGTGAAACCTAATTATAGAGTTCTATTATGCCCCGAGAGTGTATATTGGCAACGTATCGTTGTCTACGTTCACAAGAACCAAAACCGGAACAACATAACACTACTCAGTTGCGCCCTAACAGTATAACTTTAGAAACAGTACTTTTTCTCATTCAACCGAACAAAGAGTGAAACCTAATTATATAGTTCTATTATGCCCCGAGAGTGTATATTGGCAACGTATCGTTGTCTAAGTTCACAAGAACCAAAACAGGAACAACATTAGACTACTCGGTTGCGCCCTAACGGTATAACTTTAGAAAGCAGTACTTTTTCACATTCAACGAGAGCAGTGAAACCTAATTATATAGTTCTATTATGCCCCGAGAGTGTATATTGGCAACGTATCGTTGTCTACGTTCACAAGAACCAAAACCGGAACAACATTAGACTACTCAGTTGCGCCCTAACAGTATAACTTTCGAAACAGTACTTTTTCTCATTTCACAAAACAAAGAGTAAAACCCAATTATATTGTTCTATTATGCCCCGAGAGTGTATATTGGCAACATATCGTGGTCTACGTTCACAAGAACCAAAACCGGAACAACATTAGACTACTCAGTTGCGCCCTAACAGTATAACTTTAGAAACAGTACTTTTTCTCATTCAACCGAACAAAGAGTGAAACCTAATTATATAGTTCTATTATGCCCTGAGAGTGTATATTGGCAACGTATCGTTGTCTAAGTTCACAAAAACCAAAACCGGAACAACATTACACTACTCAGTTGCGCCCTAACAGAATAACTTTGGAAACAGTACTTTTTCTCATTCCACCGAACAAAGAGTAAAACCCAATTATATTGTTCTATTATGCCCCGAGAGTGTATATTGGCAACGTATCGTTGTCTACGTTCACAAGAACCAAAGCAGGAACAACATTAGACTACTCGATTTGCGCCACTAACGGTATAACTTTAGAAAGCAGAACTTTTTCTCATTCAAGAACAAAGAGTGAAACCTAATTATATAGTTTTATTATGCCCGAGAGTGTATATTGGCAACGTATCGTTGTCTACGTTCACAAGAACCAAAAGCGGAACAACATAAGACTACTCGGTTGCGCCCTAACGGTATAACTTTAGAAACGAGTACTTTTTCTCATTCCAACAAAGAGTGAAACCTATTTATATTATTCTATTATGCCCCGAGAGTGTATATTGGCAACGTATCGTTGTCTACGTTCACAAGAACCAAAGCCGGAACAACATTAGACTACTCAGTTGCGCCCTAACAGTATAACTTTAGAAACAGTACTTTTTCTCATTCAACCGAACAAAGAGTGAAACCTAATTAAATAGTTCTATTATGCCCCGAGAGTGTATATTAGCAACGTATCGTTGTCTACGTTCACAAGAACCAAAACCGGAACAACAGAAGACTACTCAGTTGCGCCCTAACAGTATAACTTTGGAAATAGTACTTTTTCTCATTCCACCGAACAAAGAGTAAAACCCAATTATATTGTTCTATTATGCCCCGGGAGTGTATATTGGCAACATATCGTTGTCTACGTTCACAAGAACCAAAACCGGAACAACATTAGACTACTCAGTTGCGCCCTAACAGTATAACTTTAGAAACAGTACTTTTTCTCATTCAACCGAACAAAGAGTGAAACCTAATTATATAGTTCTATTATGCCCCGAGAGTGTATATTGGCAACGTATCATTGTCTACGTTCACAAGAACAAAAACGGAAACAACATTAGACTACTCAGTTGCGCCCAAACAGTATAATTTTAGAAACGTACTTTTTCTCATTCAAGAACAAAGAGTGAAACCTATTTATATTGTTCTATTATGCCCAGTGTATATTTGCAACGTATCGTTGTCTAAGTTCACAAGAACCAAAGCAGGAACAACATTAGACTACTCGGTTGCGCCACTAACGGTATAACTTTAGAAAGCAGTACTTTTTCACATTCAACCGAACAAAGAGTGAAACCCAATTATATTGTTCTATTATGCCCCGAGAGTGTATATTGGCAACGTATCGTTGTCTACGTTCACAAGAACCATAACCGGAACAACATTAGACTACTCAGTTGCGCCCTAACAGTATAACTTTAGAAACAGTACTTTTTCTCATTTCACCTAACAAAGAGTAAAACCCAATTATATTGTTCTATTATGCCCCGAGAGTGTATATTGGCAACATATCGTTGTCTACGTTCACAAGAACCAAAGCGGAACAACATTAGACTACTAAGTTGCGCCCTAACGGTATAACTTTAGAAAGCAGTACTTTTCTCATTCAAGAACAAAGTGAAACCTAATTATATAGTTCTATTATGCCCCGAGAGTGTATATTGGCAACGTATCGTTGTCTACGTTCACAAGAACCAAAACCGGAACAACATTACACTACTCAGTTGCGCCCTAACAGTATAACTTTGGAAACAGTACTTTTTCTCATTCCACAGAACAAAGAGTAAAACCCAATTATATTGTTCTATTATGCCCCGAGAGTGTATATTGGCAACGTATCGTTGTCTACGTTCACAAGAACCAAAACCGGAACAACATTAGACTACTCGATTTCGCCACTAACGGTATAACTTTAGAAACGAGAACTTTTTCTCATTCAAGCAGAACAAAGAGTGAAACCTAATTATATAGTTTTATTATGCCCGAGAGTGTATATTGGCAACGTATCGTTGTCTACGTTCACAAGAACCAAAGCAGGAACAACATAAGACTACTCGATTTGCGCCACTAACGGTATAACTTTAGAAACAGGTACTTTTTCTCATTCAATAGAACAAAGAGTGAAACCTATTTATATTGTTCTATTATGCCCGAGAGTGTATATTGGCAACGTATCGTTGTCTAAGTTCACAAGAACCAAAGCAGGAACAATATTAGACTACTCAGTTGCGCCCTAACAGTATAACTTTAGAAACAGTACTTTTTCTCATTCAACCGAACAAAGAGTGAAACCTAATTAAATAGTTCTATTATGCCCCGAGAGTGTATATTAGCAACGTATCGTTGTCTACGTTCACAAGAACCAAAGCCAGGAACAACATAAGACTACTCGATTTGCCTAACGGTATAACTTTGGAAATAGTACTTTTTCTCATTCCATAGAACAAAGAGTAAAACCCAATTATATTGTTCTATTATGCCCGAGTGTATATTGGCAACATATCGTTGTCTACGTTCACAAGAACCAAAGCAGGAACAACATTAGACTACTCGTTTCGCCCCTAACGGTATAACTTTAGAAACGACTTTTTTTCATTCAACCGAACAAAGAGTGAAACCTAATTATATAGTTCTATTATGCCCCGAGAGTGTATATTGGCAACGTATCGTTGTCTACGTTCACAAGAACAAAAACAGGAACAACGTTACACTACTCAGTTGCGCCATAACAGTATAACTTTAGAAACAGTACTTTTTCTCATTCAACCGAACAAAGAGTGAAACCTATTTATATTGTTCTATTATGCCCTGAGAGTGTATATTGGCAACGTATCGTTGTCTAAGTTCACAAGAACCAAAAGCCGGAACAACATTAGACTACTCGTTGCGCCCTAACGGTATAACTTTAGAAAGCAGTACTTTTTCACATTCAATAGAACAAGAGTAAAACCCAATTATATTGTTCTATTATGCCCCGAGAGTGTATATTGGCAACGTATCGTTGTCTAAGTTCACAAGAACCAAAACCGGAACAACATTAGACTACTCAGTTGCTCTCTAACAGTATAACTTTAGAAACAGTACTCTTTCTCATTTCACCAAACAAAAAGTAAAACCCAATTATAGTGATCTATTATGCCCCGAGAGTGTATATTGGCAACGTATCGTTGTCTACGTTCACAAGAACCAAAGCAGGAACAACATTAGACTACTTAGTTGCGCCCTAACGGTATAACTTTAGAAACGGTACTTTTTCTCATTCAACCGAACAAAGAGTGAAACCTAATTATATAGTTCTATTATGCCCCGAGAGTGTATATTGGCAACGTATCGTCGTCTACGTTCACAAGAACCAAAACCGGAACAACATTACACTACTCAGTTGCGCCCTAACAGAATAACTTTGGAAACAGTACTTTTTCTCATTCCACCGAACAAAGAGTAAAACCCAATTATATTGTTCTATTATGCCCGAGAGTGTATATTGGCAACGTATCGTTGTCTACGTACACAAGAACCAAAGCAGGAACAACATTAGACTACTCGGTTGCCACTAACGGTATAACTTTAGAAAGCAGAACTTTTCTCATTCAAGCCAGAACAAAGAGTGAAACCTAATTATATAGTTTTATTATGCCCCGAGAGTGTATATTGGCAACGTATCGTTGTCTACGTTCACAAGAACCAAAACAGGAACAACATAAGACTACTCAGTTGCGCCCTAACAGTATAACTTTAGAAAACGTACTTTTTCTCATTCAAGGAACAAAGAGTGAAACCTATTTATATTGTTCTATTATGCCCGAGAGTGTATATTGGCAACGTATCGTTGTCTAAGTTCACAAGAACCAAAAGCAGGAACAACATTAGACTACTCGGTTGCGCCATAACGGTATAACTTTAGAAAGCAGTACTTTTTCTCATTCCACCGAACAAAGAGTGAAACCTAATTAAATAGTTCTATTATGCCCCGAGAGTGTATATTAGCAACGTATCGTTGTCTACGTTCACAAGAACCAAAACCGGAACAACATAAGACTACTCAGTTGCGCCCTAACAGTATAACTTTGGAAACAGTACTTTTTCTCATTCCACCGAACAAAGAGTAAAACCCAATTATATTGTTCTATTATGCCCCGGGAGTGTATATTGGCAACGTATCGTTGTCTACGTTCACAAGAACCAAAACCGGAACAACATTAGACTACTCATTTTCGCCTAACGGTATAACTTTAGAAACGATTTTTCTCATTCAACCGAACAAAGAGTGAAACCTAATTATATAGTTCTATTATGCCCGAGAGTGTATATTGGCAACGTATCGTTGTCTACGTTCACAAGAACAAAAAGAACAACGTTACACTACTTGCGCCATAACAAGATAACTTTAGAAACAAGATTTTTCTCATTCAACGGAACAAAGAGTGAAACCTATTTATATTGTTCTATTATCCCCGGAGAGTGTATATTGGCAACGTATCGTTGTCTAAGTTCACAAGAACCAAAACCGGAACAACATTAGACTACTCAGTTGCGCCCTAACAGTATAACTTTAGAAACAGTACTTTTTCACATTCAACCGAACAAAGAGTGAAACCTAATTATATAGTTCTATTATGCCCGAGAGTGTATATTGGCAACGTATCGTTGTCTACGTTCACAAGAACCAAAACCAGGAACAACATTAGACTACTCATTGCGCCTAACAGATAACTTTGGAAACAAGATTTTTCTCATTTCACCAAACAAAGAGTAAAACCCAATTATATTGTTCTATTATGCCCCGAGAGTGTATATTGGCAACATATCGTGGTCTACGTTCACAAGAACCAAAACCGGAACAACATTAGACTACTTAGTTGCGCCCTAACAGTATAACTTTAGAAACAGTGCTTTTTCTCATTCAACCGAACAAAGAGTGAAACCTAATTATATAGTTCTATTATGCCCCGAGAGTGTATATTGGCAACGTATCGTCGTCTCCGTTCACAAGAACCAAAACCGGAACAACATTACACTACTCAGTTGCGCCCTAACAGAATAACTTTGGAAACAGTACTTTTTCTCATTCCACCGAACAAAGAGTAAAACCCAATTATATTGTTCTATTATGCCCCGAGAGTGTATATTGGCAACGTATCGTTGTCTACGTACACAAGAACCAAAACCGGAACAACATTAGACTACTCAGTTGCGCCCTAACAGTATAACTTTAGAAACAGAACTTTTTCTCATTCAACCGAACAAAGAGTGAAACCTAATTATATAGTTCTATTATGCCCCGAGAGTGTATATTGGCAACGTATCGTTGTCTACGTTCACAAGAACCAAAACCGGAACAACATAAGACTACTCAGTTGCGCCCTAACAGTATAACTTTAGAAACAGTACTTTTTCTCATTCAACCGAAATAAGAGTGAAACCTATTTATATTGTTCTATTATGCCCTGAGAGTGTATATTGGCAACGTATCGTTGTCTAAGTTCATATTGGCAACGTATCGTTGTCTAAGTTCACAAGAACCAAAACAGGAACAACATTAGACTACTCAGTTGCGCCCTAACAGTATAACTTTAGAAACAGTACTTTTTCACATTCAACCGAACAAAGAGTGAAACCTAATTATATAGTTCTATTATGCCCCGAGAGTGTATATTGGCAACGTATCGTTGTCTAAGTTCACAAGAACCAAAACCGGAACAACATTAGACTACTCACTTGCGCCTAACAACTTTAACTTTGGAAACAAGATTTTTCTCATTTCACCAAACAAAGAGTAAAACCCAATTATATTGTTCTATTATGCCCCGAGAGTGTATATTGGCAACATATCGTTGTCTACGTTCACAAGAACCAAAACCGGAACAACATTATACTACTCAGTTGCGCCCTAACAGTATAACTTTAGAAACAGTACTTTTTCTCATTCAACCGAACCAAGAGTGAAACCTAATTATATTGTTCTATTATGCCCCGAGAGTGTATATTGGCAACGTATCGTTGTCTACGTTCACAAGAACCAAAACCGGAACAACATTACACTACTCGGTTGCGCCCTAACGAATAACTTTGGAAACAAGATTTTTCTCATTCCACCGAACAAAGAGTAAAACCCAATTATATTGTTCTATTATGCCCGAGAGTGTATATTGGCAACGTATCGTTGTCTACGTACACAAGAACCAAAACCGAACAACATTAGACTACTCATTGCGCCTAACAAGATATAACTTTAGAAACAGAACTTTTTCTCATTCAACCGAACAAAGAGTGAAACCCAATTATATTTTTCTATTATGCCCCGAGAGTGTATATTGGCAACGTATCGCTGTCTACGTTCACAAGAACCAAAACCGGAACAACATAAGACTTCGCGCCTAACAGATAACTTTAGAAACGATTTTTCTCATTCAACCGAACAAAGAGTAAAACCTAATTATATAGTTCTATTATGCCCCGAGAGTGTATATTGGCAACGTATCGTTGTCTAAGTTCACAAGAACCAAAACCGGAACAACACTAGACTACTCAGTTGCGCCCTAACAGTATAACTTTAGAAACAGTACTTTTTCTCATTCAACCGAACAAAGAGTGAAACCTAATTATATAGTTCTATTATGCCCCGAGAGTGTATATTGGCAACGTTGTTGTCTACGTTCACAAGAACCAAAACCGGAACAACATAAGACTACTCTTGCGCCCCTAACAAAGTATAACTTTGGAAATGATTTTTCTCATTCCACCGAACAAAGAGTAAAACCCAATTATATTGTTCTATTATGCCCGAGTGTATATTGGCAACGTATCGTTGTCTACGTTCACAAGAACCAAAACCGGAACAACATTAGACTACTCAGTTGCGCCCTAACAGTATAACTTTAGAAACAGTACTTTTTCTCATTCAACCGAACAAAGAGTGAAACCTAATTAAATAGTTCTATTATGCCCCGAGAGTGTATATTAGCAACGTATCGTTGTCTACGTTCACAAGAACCAAAACCGGAACAACATAAGACTACTCAGTTGCGCCCTAACAGTATAACTTTGGAAACAGTACTTTTTCTCATTCCACCGAACAAAGAGTAAAACCCAATTATATTGTTCTATTATGCCCCGAGAGTGTATATTGGCAACGTATCATTGTCTACGTACACAAGAACCAAAACCGAACAATATTAGACTACTCGCGCCTAACAAAGATAACTTTAGAAACGAACTTTTTCTCATTCAACCGAACAAAGAGTGAAACCTAATTATATAGTTTTATTATGCCCCGAGAGTGTATATTGGCAACGTATCGTTGTCTACGTTCACAAGAACCAAAACCGGAACAACATAAGACTACTCAGTTGCGCCCTAACAGTATAACTTTAGAAACAAGATTTTTTCTCATTCAACCGAACAAAGAGTGAAACCTATTTATATTGTTCTATTATGCCCGAGAGTGTATATTGGCAACGTATCGTTGTCTAAGTTCACAAGAACCAAAACCGGAACAACATTAGACTACTCAGTTGCGCCCTAACAGTATAACTTTAGAAACAGTACTTTTTCTCATTCAACCGAACAAAGAGTGAAACCTAATTATATAGTTCTATTATGCCCCGAGAGTGTATATTGGCAACGTATCGTTGTCTAAGTTCACAAGAACCAAAACCGAACAACATTAGACTACTCATTGCGCCTAACAGGTTTAACTTTGGAAACAAGATACTTTTCTCATTTCACCAAACAAAGAGTAAAACCCAATTATATTGTTCTATTATGCCCCGAGAGTGTATATTGGCAACATATCGTGGTCTACGTTCACAAGAACCAAAACCGGAACAACATTAGACTACTTAGTTGCGCCTAACAAAGATAACTTTAGAAACAGTACTTTTTCTCATTCAACCGAACAAAGAGTGAAACCTAATTATATAGTTCTATTATGCCCCGAGAGTGTATATTGGCAACGTATCGTCGTCTACGTTCACAAGAACCAAAACCGGAACAACATTAGACTACTCGCCTACCAACGTAATAACTTTGGAAACAAGATTTTTCTCATTCCACCGAACAAAGAGTAAAACCCAATTATATTGTTCTATTATGCCCCGAGAGTGTATATTGGCAACGTATCGTTGTCTACGTACACAAGAACCAAAACCGGAACAACATTAGACTACTCAGTTGCGCCCTAACAGTATAACTTTAGAAACATAACTTTTTCTCATTCAACCGAACAAAGAGTGAAACCCAATTATATAGTCTTATTATGCCCGAGAGTGTATATTGGCAACGTATCGTTGTCTACGTTCACAAGAACCAAAACCGGAACAACATAAGACTACTCAGTTGCGCCTAACAAAGATAACTTTAGAAACAAGATTTTTCGCATTCAACCGAACAAAGAGTGAAACCAAATTATATTGTTCTATTATGCCTCGAGAGTGTATATTGGCAACGTATCGTTGTCTACGTTCACAAGAACCAAAACCGGAACAACATTAGACTACTCAGTTGCGCCCTAACAGTATAACTTTAGAAACAAGATTTTTTTCACATTCAACCGAACAAAGAGTGAAACCTAATTATATTGTTCTATTATGCCCCGAGAGTGTATATTCGCAACGTATCCATGCCAACGTTCACAAGAACCAAAACCGGACCAACATTAGACTACTCTGTTGCGCCCTAACAGTATAACTTTGGAAACAGTACTTTTTCTCATTTCACCGAACAAAGAGTAAAACCCAATTATATTGTTCTATTATGCCCCGAGAGTGTATATTGGCAACATATCGTGGTCTACGTTCACAAGAACCAAAACCGGAACAACATTAGACTACTTAGTTGCGCCCTAACAGTATAACTTTAGAAACAAGATTTTTCTCATTCAACCGAACAAAGAGTGAAACCTAATTATATAGTTCTATTATGCCCCGAGAGTGTATATTGGCAACGTATCGTTGTCTACGTTCACAAGAACCAAAACCGGAACAACATTACACTACTCAGTTGCGCCCTAACAGAATAACTTTGGAAACAGTACTTTTTCTCATTCCACCGAACAAAGAGTAAAACCCAATTATATTGTTCTATTATGCCCCGAGAGTGTATATTGGCAACGTATCGTTGTCTACGTACACAAGAACCAAAACCGGAACAACATTAGACTACTCAGTTGCGCCCTAACAGTATAACTTTAGAAACAGTACTTTTTCTCATTCAACCGAACAAAGAGTGAAACCTAATTATATAGTTTTATTATGCCCCGAGAGTGTATATTGGCAACGTATCGTTGTCTACGTTCACAAGAACCAAAACCGGAACAACATAAGACTACTCAGTTGCGCTAACAAAGATAACTTTAGAAACAAGATTTTTCTCATTCAACCGAACAAAGAGTGAAACCTATTTATATTGTTCTATTATGCCCCGAGAGTGTATATTGGCAACGTATCGTTGTCTACGTTCACAAGAACCAAAACCGGAACAACATTAGACTACTCGGTTGCGCCTAACAAAGATAACTTTAGAAACAAGATTTTTTTCACATTCAACCGAACAAAGAGTGAAACCTAATTATATAGTTCTATTATGCCCCGAGAGTGTATATTGGCAACGTATCGTTGTCTAAGTTCACAAGAACCAAAACCAGGAACAACATTAGACTACTCGATTGCGCCTAACAGCTTTAACTTTGGAAACAAGATTTTTCTCATCTCACCAAACAAAGAGTAAAACCTAATTATATTGTTCTATTATGCCCCGAGAGTGTATATTGGCAACATATCGTGGTCTACGTTCACAAGAACCAAAACCGGAACAACATTAGACTACTCAGTTGCGCCCTAACAGTATAACTTTAGAAACAGTACTTTTTCTCATTCAACCGAACAAAGAGTGAAACCTAATTATATAGTTCTATTATGCCCCGAGAGTGTATATTGGCAACGTATCGTCGTCACGTTCACAAGAACCAAAACCGAACAACATTCTGCTAACGAATAACTTTGGAAACAGTACTTTTTCTCATTCCACCGAACAAAGAGTAAAACCCAATTATATTGTTCTATTATGCCCCGAGAGTGTATATTGGCAACGTATCGTTGTTTACGTACACAAGAACCAAAACCGGAACAACATTAGACTACTCAGTTGCGCCCTAACAGTATAACTTTAGAAACAGAACTTTTTCTCATTCAACCGAACAAAGAGTGAAACCTAATTATATAGTTTTATTATGCCCCGAGAGTGTATATTGGCAACGTATCGTTGTCTACGTTCACAAGAACCAAAACCGGAACAACATAAGACTACTCAGTTGCGCCCTAACAGTATAACTTTAGAAACAGTACTTTTTCTCATTCAACCGAACAAAGAGTGAAACCTAATTATATTGTTCTATTATGCCCTGTGGGTGTATATTGTCAACCTATCGTTGTCTAAGTTCACAAGAACCAAAACCGAACAACATTAGACTACTCATTGCGCCTAACAAGATAACTTTAGAAACAAGATTTTTCTCATTCAACCGAACAAAGAGTGAAACCTAATTATATAGTTCTATTTTGCCCCGAGAGTGTATATTGGCAACGTATCGTTGTCTACGTTCACAAGAACCAAAACCGAACAACATAAGACTACTCGCTGCGCCTAACAAGATAACTTTGGAAACAAGATTTTTCTCATTCCACCGGACAAAGAGTTAATCCCAATTATATTGTTCTATTAAGCCCGGAGAGTGTATATTGGCAACGTATCGTTGTCTACGTTCACAAGAACCAAAACCGGAACAACATTAGACTACTCAGTTGCGCCCTAACAAGAAACTTTAAAAACAGTACTTTTTCTCATTCAACCGAACAAAGAGTGAAACCTAATTATATAGTTCTATTATGCCCCGAGAGTGTATATTGGCAACGTATCGTTGTCTACGTCCACAAGAACAAACCGAACAACATTACACTACTCTTGCGCCTAACAAAGATAACTTTAGAAACAAGATTTTTTCTCATTCAACCGAACAAAGAGTGAAACCCAATTATATTGTTCTATTATGCCCCGAGAGTGTATAATGGCAACGTATCGTTGTCTACGTTCACAAGAACCAAAACCGGAACAACTTTAGACTACTCTTGCGCCTAACAAGATAACTTTAGAAACAAGATTTTTCACATTCAACCGAACAAAGAGTGAAACCTAATTATATAGTTCTATTATGCCCCGAGAGTGTATATTGGCAACGTATCGTTGTCTAAGTTCACAAGAACCAAAACCGAACAACATTAGACTACTCTTGCGCCTAACAAGATAACTTTCGAAACAAGATTTTTCTCATTGCACCGAACAAAGAGTAAAACCCAATTATATTGTTCTATTATGCCCCGAGAGTGTATATTGGCAACATATCATGGTCTATGTTCACAAGAACCAAAACCGGAACAACATTAGACTACTCAGTTGCGCCCTAACAGTATAACTTTAGAAACAGTACTTTTTCTCATTCAACCGAACAAAGAGTGAAACCTAATTATATAGTTCTATTATGCCCCGAGAGTGTATATTGGCAACGTATCGTTGTCTAAGTTCACAAGAACCAAAACCGGAACAACATTAGACTACTTGCGCCTAACAAGATAACTTTAGAAACAAGATTTTTCTCATTCAACCGAACAAAGAGTGAAACCTAATTATATAGTTCTATTTTGCCCCGAGAGTGTATATTGGCAACGTATCGTTGTCTATGTTCACAAGAACCAAAACCGGAACAACATAAGACTACTCAGTTGCGACCTAACAGAATAACTTTGGAAACAGTACTTTTTCTCATTCCACCGAACAAAGAGTAAAACCCAATTATATTGTTCTATTATGCCCCGAGAGTGTATATTGGCAACGTATCGTTGTCTACGTACACAAGAACCAAAACCGGAACAACATTAGACTACTCAGTTGCGCCCTAACAGTATAACTTTAGAAACAGTACTTTTTCTCATTTCACCAAACAAAGAGTAAAACCCAATTATATTGTTCTATTATGCCCCGAGAGTGTATATTGGCAACATATCGTGGTCTACGTTCACAAGAACCAAAACCGGAACAACATTAGACTACTCAGTTGCGCCCTAACAGTATAACTTTAGAAACAGTACTTTTTCTCATTCAGCCGAACAAAGAGTGAAACCTAATTATATAGTTCTATTATGCCCCGAGAGTGAAACAGTACTTTTTCTCATTCCACCGAACAAAGAGTAAAACCCAATTATATTGTTCTATTATGCCCCGAGAGTGTATATTGGCAACGTATCGTTGTCTACGTACACAAGAACCAAAACCGGAACAACATTAGACTACTCAGTTGCGCCCTAACAGTATACCTTTAGAAACAGAACTTTTTCTCATTCAACCGAACAAAGAGTGAAACCTAATTATATTGTTTTATTATGCCCCGAGAGTGTATATTGGCAACGTATCGTTGTCTACGTTCACAAGAACCAAAACCGGAACAACATAAGACTACTCAGTTGCGCCCTAACAGTATAACTTTAGAAACAGTACTTTTTCTCATTCAACCGAACAAAGAGTGAAACCTATTTATATTGTTCTATTATGCCCTGAGAGTGTATATTGGCAACGTATCGTTGTCTAAGTTCACAAGAACCAAAACCGGAACAACATTAGACTACTCAGTTGCGCCCTAACAGTATAACTTTAGAAACAGTACTTTTTCTCATTCAACCGAACAAAGAGTGAAACCTAATTATATAGTTCTATTATGCCCCGAGAGTGTATATTGGCAACGTATCGTTGTCTACGTTCACAAGAAACAAAACCGGAACAACATAAGACTACTCACTTGCGCCTAACAAAATAACTTTAGAAACAGTACTTTTTCTCATTCCACCGAACAAAGAGTAAAACCCAATTATATTGTTCTATTATGCCCCGAGAGTGTATATTGGCAACGTATCGTTGTCTACGTTCACAAGAACCAAAACCGGAACAACATTAAGACTACTCAATGCGCCTAACAAAGATAACTTTAGAAACAGATTTTTCTCATTCAACCGAACAAAGAGTGAAACCTAATTATATAGTTCTATTATGCCCCGAGAGTGTATATTGGCAACGTATCGTTGTTCAAGTTCACAAGAACCAAAACCTAACATTAGACTACTCTTGCGCCTAACAAAGATAACTTTAGAAACAAGATTTTTCTCATTTCAACCGAACAAAGAGTAAAACCCAATTATATTGTTCTATTATGCCCCGAGAGTGTATATTGGCAACATATCATGGTCTATGTTCACAAGAACCAAAACCGAACAACATTAGACTACTCGCTTGCGCCCTAACAAGATAACTTTAGAAACAAGATTTTTCTCATTCAACCGAACAAAGAGTGAAACCTAATTATATAGTTCTATTATGCCCCGAGAGTGTATATTGGCAACGTATCGTTGTCTACGTTCACAAGAACCAAAACCGGAACAACATTAGACTACTCAGTTGCGCCCTAACAGTATAACTTTAGAAACAGTACTTTTTCTCATTCAACCGAACAAAGAGTTAAACCTAATTATATAGTTCTATTATGCCCCGAGAGTGTATATTGGCAACGTATCGTTGTCTATGTTCACAAGAACCAAAACCGGAACAACATTAGTCTACTCACTTGCGCCTAACAAAGATAACTTTGGAAACAGTACTTTTTCTCATTCCACCGAACAAAGAGTAAAACCCAATTATATTGTTCTATTATGCCCCGAGAGTGTATATTGGCAACGTATCGTTGTCTACGTACACAAGAACCAAAACCGGAACAACATTAGACTACTCAGTTGACACCTAATAATATAACTTTAGAAACAGTACTTTTTCTCATTCAACCGAACAAAGAGTGAAACCCAATTATATTGTTCTATCATGCCCCGAGAGTGTATATTGGCAACGTATCGTTGTCTACGTTCACAAGAACCAAAACCGGAACAACATTAGACTACTCAGTTGCGCCCTAACAGTATAACTTTAGAAACAGTACTTTTTCTCATTCAACCGAACAAAGAGTGAAACCTAATTATATAGTTCTATTATGCCCCGAGAGTGTATATTGGCAACGTATCGTTGTCTACGTTCACAAGAACCAAAACCGGAACAACATTACACTACTCGCTTGCGCCTAACGTAATAACTTTGGAAACAAGATTTTTCTCATTCCACCGAACAAAGAGTAAAACCCAATTATATTGTTGTATTATGGCCCGAGAGTGTAAAGTTGTAATTTATCGTTGTCTACGTACACAAGAACCAAACCAGAACAACATTAGACTACTCAGTTGCGCCCTAACAGTATAACTTTAGAAACAGAACTTTTTCTCATTCAACCGAACAAAGAGTGAAACCTAATTATATTGTTTTATTATGCCCCGAGAGTGTATATTGGCAACGTATCGTTGTCTACGTTCACAAGAACCAAAACCGGAACAACATAAGACTACTCTTGCGCCTAACAGTATAACTTTAGAAACAGTACTTTTTCTCATTCAACCGAACAAAGAGTGAAACCTAATTATATTGTTCTATTATGCCCTGAGAGTGTATATTGGCAACGTATCGTTGTCTAAGTTCACAAGAACCAAAACCGGAACAACATTAGACTACTCAGTTGCGCCCTAACAGTATAACTTTAGAAACAGTACTTTTTCTCATTCAACCGAACAAAGAGTGAAACCTAATTATATAGTTCTATTATGCCCCGAGAGTGTATATTGGCAACGTAACGTTGTCTACGTTCACAAGAAACAAAACCGGAACAACATAAGTCCTCAGTTGCGCCCTAACAGTATAACTTTAGAAACAGTACTTTTTCTCATTCCACCGAACAAAGAGTAAAACCCAATTATATTGTTCTATTATGCCCCGAGAGTGTATATTGGCAACATATCGTTGTCTACGTTCACAAGAACCAAAACCGGAACAACATTACACTACTCAGTTTCGCCCTAACAGTATAACTTTAGAAACAGTACTTTTTCTCATTCAACCGAACAAAGAGTTAAACCTAATTATATAGTTCTATTATGCCCCGAGAGTGTATATTGGCAACGTATCGTTGTCTACGTTCACAAGAACCAAAACCGGAACAACATTAGACTACTCAGTTGCGCCCTAACAGTATAACTTTAGAAACAGTACTTTTTCTCATTCAACCGAACAAACAGTAAAACCTAATTATATTGTTCTATTATGCCCCGAGATTGTATATTGGCAACGTATCGTTGTCTACGTTCACAAGAACCAAAACCGGAACAACATTAGACTACTCAGTTGCGCCCTAACAGTATAACTTTAGAAACAGTACTTTTTCACATTCAACCGAACAGAGAGTGAAACCTAATTATATAGTTCTATTATGCCCCGAGAGTGTATATTAGCAACGTATCGTTGTCTACGTTCACAAGAACCAAAACCGGAACAACATTAGACTACTCAGTTGCGCCCTAACAAAGATAACTTTCGAAACAAGATTTTTCTCATTTCACAAAACCAAGAGTAACACCCAATTATATTGTTCTATTATGCCCCGAGAGTGTATATTGGCAACATATCGTGGTCTACGTTCACAAGTACGAAAATCCGAACAACATTAGACTACTTAGTTGCGCCCTAACAGTATAACTTTAGAAACAGTACTTTTTCTCATTCAACCGAACAAAGAGTGAAACCTAATTATATAGTTCTATTATGCCCCGAGAGTGTATATTGGCAACGTATCGTTGTCTACGTTCACAAGAACCAAAACCGAACAACATTACACTACTCATTGCGCCCTAACAATAACTTTGGAAACAAAGATTTTTCTCATTCAACCGAACAAAGAGTGAAACCCAATTATATTGTTCTATTATGCCCGGAGAGTGTATATTGGCAACGTATCGTTGTCTACGTTCACAAGAACCAAAACCGAACAACATTAGACTACTCAGTTGCGCCCTAACAGTAAATCTTTAGAAACAGTACTTTTTCTCATTCAACCGAACAAAGAGTGAAACCCAATTATATAGTTCTATTGTGCCCCGAGAGTGTATATTGGCAACGTATCGTTGTCTACGTTCACAAGAACCAAAACCGGAACAACATTAGACTACTCAGTTGCGCCCTAACAGTATAACTTTAGAAACAGTACTTTTTCTCATTCAACCGAACAAAGAGTGAAACCTATTTATATTGTTCTATTATGCCCCGAGAGTGTATATTGGCAACGTATCGTTGTCTAAGTTCACAAGAACCAAAACCGAACAACATTAGACTACTCATTGCGCCTAACAAGATAACTTTAGAAACAAGATTTTTCTCATTCAATCGAACAAATAGTGAAACCTAATTATATAGTTCTATTATGCCCCGAGAGTATATATTAGCAACGTATCGTTGTCTACGTTCACAAGAACCAAAACCGGAACAACAAAAGACTACTCAGTTGCGCCCTAACAGTATAACTTTGGAAACAGTACTTTTTCTCATTCCACCGAACAAAGAGTAAAACCCAATTATATTGTTCTATTATGCCCCGAGAGTGTATATTGGCAACATATCGTTGTCTACGTTCACAAGAACCAAAACCGGAACAACATTAGACTACTCATTTTCGCCCTAACAGTATAACTTTGGAAACAGTACTTTTTCTCATTCCACCGAACAAAGAGTGAAACCTAATTATATAGTTCTATTATGCCCCGAGAGTGTATATTGGCAACGTATCGTTGTCTACGTTCACAAGAACCAAACGGGAACAACGTTACACTACTCGGTTGCGCCATAACAAAGATAACTTTAGAAACAAGATTTTTCTCATTCAACCGAACAAAGAGTGAAACCTATTTATATTGTTCTATTATGCCCCGAGAGTGTATATTGGCAACGTATCGTTGTCTACGTTCACAAGAACCAAAACCGGAACAACATTAGACTACTCAGTTGCGCCCTAACAGTATAACTTTAGAAACAGTACTTTTTCACATTCAACCGAACAAAGAGTGAAACCTAATTATATAGTTCTATTATGCCCCGAGAGTGTATATTGGCAACGTATCGTTGTCTAAGTTCACAAGAACCAAAACCGGAACAACATTAGACTACTCATTGCGCCTAACAAAGATAACTTTCGAAACAAGATTTTTTTCTCATTTCACCTAACAAAGAGTAAAACCCAATTATATTGTTCTATTATGCCCCGAGAGTGTATATTGGCAACATATCGTTGTCTACGTTCACAAGAACCAAAACCGGAACAACATTAGACTACTCAGTTGCGCCCCTAACAAAGATAACTTTAGAAACAGTACTTTTTCTCATTCAACCGAACAAAGAGTGAAACCTAATTATATAGTTCTATTATGCCCCGAGAGTGTATATTGGCAACGTATCGTCGTCTACGTTCACAAGAACCAAAACCGGAACAACATTACACTACTCAGTTGCGCCCTAACGTAATAACTTTGGAAACAAGATTTTTCTCATTCCACCGAACAAAGAGTAAAACCCAATTATATTGTTCTATTATGCCCCGAGAGTGTATATTGGCAACGTATCGTTGTCTACGTACACAAGAACCAAAACCGGAACAACATTAGACTACTCAGTTGCGCCCTAACAGTATAACTTTAGAAACAGAACTTTTTCTCATTCAACCGAACAAAGAGTGAAACCTAATTATATAGTTTTATTATGCCCCGAGAGTGTATATTGGCAACGTATCGTTGTCTACGTTCACAAGAACCAAAACCGGAACAACATAAGACTACTCACTTGCGCCTAACAAAGATAACTTTAGAAATGATTTTTTCTCATTCAACCGAACAAAGAGTGAAACCCAATTATATTGTTCTATTATGCCCCGAGAGTGTATATTGGCAACGTATCGTTGTCTAAGTTCACAAGAACCAAAACCGGAACAACATTAGACTACTCAGTTGCGCCCTAACAGTATAACTTTAGAAACAGTACTTTTTCTCATTCAACCGAACAAAGAGTGAAACCTAATTAAATAGTTCTATTATGCCCCGAGAGTGTATATTAGCAACGTATCGTTGTCTACGTTCACAAGAACCAAAACCGGAACAACATAAGAATACTCTTGCGCCTAACAAGATAACTTTGGAAACAGTACTTTTTCTCATTCCACCGAACAAAGAGTAAAACCCAATTATATTGTTCTATTATGCCCCGGAGTGTATATTGGCAACATATCGTTGTCTACGTTCACAAGAACCAAAACCGAACAACATTAGACTACTCATTTTCGCCCTAACAAAGATAACTTTAGAAACAAGATTTTTTTCATTCAACCGAACAAAGAGTGAAACCTAATTATATAGTTCTATTATGCCCCGAGAGTGTATATTGGCAACGTATCGTTGTCTACGTTCACAAGAACAAAAACAGGAACAACGTTACACTACTACTTGCGCCATAACAAAGATAACTTTAGAAACAGATTTTTTCTCATTCAACCGAACAAAGAGTGAAACCTATTTATATTGTTCTATTATGCCCGAGAGTGTATATTGGCAACGTATCGTTGTCTAAGTTCACAAGAACCAAAACCGAACAACATTAGACTACTCGCTTGCGCCTAACAAAGGTATAACTTTAGAAACAAAGATTTTTCACATTCAACCGAACAAAGAGTGAAACCTAATTATATAGTTCTATTATGCCCCGAGAGTGTATATTGGCAACGTATCGTTGTCTAAGTTCACAAAAACTAAAATCAGAACAAAATTAGACCACTCAGTTACGCCCTAACAAAGATAACTTTCAAACAAGATTTTTCTCATTTCACCTAACAAAGAGTAAAACCCAATTATATTGTTCTATTATGCCCCGAGAGTGTATATTGGCAACATATCGTGGTCTACGTTCACAAGAACCAAAACCGGAACAACATTAGACTACTTAGTTGCGCCTAACAAGATAACTTTAGAAACAAGATTTTTTCTCATTCAACCGAACAAAGAGTGAAACCTAATTATATAGTTCTATTATGCCCCGAGAGTGTATATTGGCAACGTATCGTTGTCTACGTTCACAAGAACCAAAACCGGAACAACATAAGACTACTCTGCGCCTAACGAATAACTTTGGAAACAAGATTTTTTTCCCATTCCACCGAACAAAGAGTAAAACCCCATTATATTGTTCTATTATGCCACGAGAGTGTATATTGGCAACGTATCGTTGTCTACGTACACAAGAACCAAAACCGAACAACATTAGACTACTTTGCGCCTAACAAGATATAACTTTAGAAACAGTACTTTTTTCTCATTCAACCGAACAAAGAGTGAAACCTAATTATATAGTTTTATTATGCCCCGAGAGTGTATATTGGCAACGTATCGTTGTCTACGTTCACAAGAACCAAAACCGGAACAACATAAGACTACTCAGTTGCGCCCTAACAGTATAACTTTAGAAATAGTACTTTTTCTCATTCAACCGAACAAAGAGTGAAACCTAATTATATTGTTCTATTATGCCTCGAGAGTGTATATTGGCAACGTATCGTTGTCTAAGTTCACAAGAACCAAAACCGGAACAACATTAGACTACTCAGTTGCGCCCTAACAGTATAACTTTAGAAACAGTACTTTTTCTCATTCAACCGAACAAAGAGTGAAACCTAATTAAATAGTTCTATTATGCCCCGAGAGTGTATATTAGCAACGTATCGTTGTCTACGTTCACAAGAACCAAAACCGGAACAACATAAGACTACTCAGTTGCGCCCTAACAGTATAACTTTGGAAACAGTACTTTTTCTCATTCCACCGAACAAAGAGTAAAACCCAATTATATTGTTCTATTATGCCCCGGGAGTGTATATTGGCAACATATCGTTGTCTACGTTCACAAGAACCAAAACCGGAACAACATTAGACTACTCAATTTCGCCTAACAAGGTATAACTTTAGAAATGATTTTTTTTCATTCAACCGAACAAAGAGTGAAACCTAATTATATTGTTCTATTATGCCCCGAGAGTGTATATTTGCAACGTATCGTTGTCTACGTTCACAAGAACCAAAACAACAACGTTACACTACTCGATTGCGCCATAACAAGATAACTTTAGAAACAAGATTTCTTTTCTCATTCCACCGAGCAAAGTGTGAAACCCAATTATATTGTTCTATTATGCCCCGAGAGTGTATATTGGCAACGTATCGTTGTCTACGTTCACAAGACCCAAAACCGGAACAACATTAGACTACTCAGTTGCGCCCTAACAGTATAACTTTAGAAACAGTACTTTTTCTCATTCAACCGAACAAAGAGTGAAACCTAATTATATAGTTCTATTATGCCCCGAGAGTGTATATTGGCAACGTATCGTTGTCTAAGTTCACAAGAACCAAAACCGGAACAACATTAGACTACTCAGTTGCGCCCTAACAGGATAACTTTCGAAACAGTACTTTTTCTCATTCCACCGAACAAAGAGTAAAACCCAATTATATTGTTCTATTATGCCCCGAGAGTGTATATTGGCAACATATCGTGGTCTACGTTCACAAGAACCAAAACCGGAACAACATTAGACTACTCAGTTGCGCCCTAACAGTATAACTTTAGAAACAGTACTTTTTCTCATTCAACCGAACAAAGAGTGAAACCTAATTATATAGTTCTATTATGCCCCGAGAGTGTATATTGGCAACGTATCGTCGTCTACGTTCACAAGAACCAAAACCGGAACAACATAAGACTACCAAGTTGCGCCCAAACAGAATAACTTTGGAAACAGTACTTTTTCTCATTCCACCGAACAAAGAGTAAAACCCAATTATATTGTTCTATTATGCCCCGAGAGTGTATATTGGCAACGTATCGTTGTCTACGTACACAAGAACCAAAACCGGAACAACATTAGACTACTCAGTTGCGCCCTAACAGTATAACTTTAGAAACAGTACTTTTTCTCATTTCACCGAACAAAGAGTGAAACCTAATTATATAGTTCTATTATGCCCCGAGAGTGTATATTGGCAACGTATCGTTGTCTACGTTCACAAGAACCAAAACCGGAACAACATTAGACTACTCAGTTGCGCCCTAACAGTATAACTTTAGAAACAGAACTTTTTCTCATTCAACCGAACAAAGAGTGAAACCTAATTATATAGTTCTATTATGCCCGAGAGTGTATATTGGCAACGTATCGTTGTCTACGTTCACAAGAACCAAAACCGAACAACATAAGACTACTGCGCCTAACAAGATAACTTTAGAAACGATTTTTCTCATTCAACCGAACAAAGAGTGAAACCTAATTATATTGTTCTATTATGTCCTGAGAGTGTATATTGGCAACGTATCGTTGTCTAAGTTCACAAGAACCAAAACCGGAACAACATTAGACTACTCAGTTGCGCCCTAACAGTATAACTTTAGAAACAGTACTTTTTCTCATTCAACCGAACAAAGAGTGAAACCTAATTATATAGTTCTATTATGCCCCGAGAGTGGATATTGGCAACGTATCGTTGTCTACGTTCACAAGAACCAAAACCGGAACAACATTAGACTACTCGATTGCGCCTAACAAAGATAACTTTGGAAACAAGATTTTTCTCATTCCACCGAACAAAGAGTAAAACCCAATTATATTGTTCTATTATGCCCGAGAGTGTATATTGGCAACGTATCGTTGTCTACGTTCACAAGAACCAAAACCGGAACAACATTAGACTACTCAGTTGCGCCCTAACAGTATAACTTTAGAAACAGTACTTTTTCTCATTCAACCGAACAAAGAGTGAAACCTAATTAAATAGTTCTATTATGCCCCGAGAGTGTATATTAGCAACGTATCGTTGTCTACGTTCACAAGAAACAAAAACGAACAACATAAGACTACTCAGTTGCGCCCTAACAGTATAACTTTGGAAACAGTACTTTTTCTCATTCCACCGAACAAAGAGTAAAACCCAATTATATTGTTCTATTATGCCCCGGGAGTGTATATTGGCAACGTATCGTTGTCTACGTTCACAAGAACCAAAACCGGAACAACATTAGACTACTCATTTGCGCCCTAACAGAATAACTTTAGAAACAGTATTTTTCTCATTCAACCGAACAAAGAGTGAAACCTAATTATATAGTTCTATTATGCCCCGAGAGTGTATATTGGCAACGTATCGTTGTCTACGTTCACAAGAACAAAAACAGAACAACGTTACACTACTCTTGCGCCATAACAAAGATAACTTTAGAAACAAGATTTTTCTCATTCAACCGAACAAATAGTGAAACCTATTTATATTGTTCTATTATGCCCCGAGAGTGTATATTGGCAACGTATCGTTGTCTAAGTTCACAAGAACCAAAACCGGAACAACATTAGACTACTCAGTTGCGCCCTAACAGTATAACTTTAGAAACAGTACTTTTTCACATTCAACCGAACAAAGAGTGAAACCTAATTATATAGTTCTATTATGCCCCGAGAGTGTATATTGGCAACGTATCGTTGTCTAAGTTCACAAGAACCAAAACCGGAACAACATTAGACTACTCAGTTGCGCCCTAACAGTATAACTTTAGAAACAGTACTTTTTCTCATTCCACCGAACAAAGAGTAAAACCCAATTATATTGTTCTATTATGCCCCGAGAGTGTATATTGGCAACATATCGTTGTCTACGTTCACAAGAACCAAAACCGGAACAACATTACACTGCTCAGTTGCGCCCTAACAGTATAACTTTAGAAACAGTACTTTTTCTCATTCAACCGAACAAAGAGTGAAACCTAATTATATAGTTCTATTATGCCCCGAGAGTGTATATTGGCAACGTATCGTCGTCTACGTTCACAAGAACCAAACCGAACAACATTACACTACTCGGTTGCACCCTAACGAGAATAACTTTGGAAACAAGATTTTTCTCATTCCACCGAACAAAGAGTAAAACCCAATTATATTGTTCTATTATGCCCCGAGAGTGTATATTGGCAACGTATCCTTGTCTACGTACACAAGAACCAAAACCGGAACAACATTAGACTACTCAGTTGCGCCCTAACAGTATAACTTTAGAAACAGAACTTTTTCTCATTCAACCGAACAAAGAGTGAAACCTAATTATATAGTTTTATTATGCCCCGAGAGTGTATATTGGCAACGTATCGTTGTCTACGTTCACAAGAACCAAAACCGGAACAACAAAAGACTACTCAGTTGCGCCCTAACAGTATAACTTTAGAAACAGTACTTTTTCTCATTCAACCGAACAAAGAGTGAAACCTAATTATATAGTTCTAATATGCCCCGAGAGTGTATATTGGCAACGTATCGTTGTCTACGTTCACAAGAACCAAAACCGGAACAACATTAGACTACTCAGTTGCGCCCTAACAGTATAACTTTAGAAACAGTACTTTTTCTCATTCAACCGAACAAAGAGTGAAACCTAATTATATAGTTCTATTATGCCCCGAGAGTGTATATTGGCAACGTATCGTTGTCTACGTTCACAAGAACCAAAACCGGAACAACATTAGACTACTCGATTGCGCCTAACAGGTTTAACTTTGGAAATAGTACTTTTTCTCATTCCACCGAACAAAGAGTAAAGCCCAATTATATTGTTCTATTATGCCCCGAGAGTGTATATTGGCAACATATCGTGGTCTACGTTCACAAGAACCAAAACCGGAACAACATTAGACTACTTAGTTGCGCCCTAACAGTATAACTTTAGAAACAGTACTTTTTCACATTCAACCGAACCAAGAGTGAAACCTAATTATATAGTTCTATTATGCCCCGAGAGTGTATATTGGCAACGTATCGTTGTCTACGTTCACAAGAACCAAAACCGGAACAACATTACACTACTCGGTTGCGCCCTAACGAATAACTTTGGAATCAGTACTTTTTCTCATCCCACCGAACAAAGAGTAAAACCCAATTATATTGTTCTATTATGCCCCGAGAGTGTATATTGGCAACGTATCGTTGTCTACGTACACAAGAACCAAAACAGGAACAACATTAGACTACTCAGTTGCGCCCTAACAGTATAACTTTAGAAACAGAACTTTTTCTCATTCAACCGAACAAAGAGTGAAACCTAATTATATAGTTTTATTATGCCCCGAGAGTGTATATTGGCAACGTATCGTTGTCTACGTTCACAAGAACCAAAACCGAACAACATAAGACTACTCGCCTGCCTAACAAGATAACTTTAGAAACAAGATTTTTTCTCATTCAACCGAACAAAGAGTGAAACCTAATTATATTGTTCTATTATGCCCGAGAGTGTATATTGGCAACGTATCGTTGTCTAAGTTCACAAGAACCAAAACCAGGAACAACATTAGACTACTCGGTTGCGCCTAACGTATAACTTTAGAAACAAGATTTTTCTCATTCAACCGAACAAAGAGTGAAACCTAATTATATAGTTCTATTTTGCCCGAGAGTGTATATTGGCAACGTATCGTTGTCTACGTTCACAAGAACCAAAACCGAACAACATAAGACTACTCGGTTGCGCCTAACAAGATAACTTTGGAAACAAGATTTTTCTCATTCCACCGAACAAAGAGTAAAACCCAATTATATTGTTCTATTATGCCCCGGAGTGTATATTGGCAACGTATCGTTGTCTACGTTCACAAGAACCAAAACCGAACAACATTAGACTACTCGGTTGCGCCTAACAAGATAACTTTAGAAACAGTACTTTTTCTCATTCAACCGAACAAAGAGTGAAACCTAATTAAATAGTTCTATTATGCCCCGAGAGTGTATATTAGCAACGTATCGTTGTCTACGTTCACAAGAACCAAAACCGGAACAACATTAGACTACTCAGTTGCGCCCAAACAGTATAACTTTGGAAATAGTACTTTTTCTCATTCCACCGAACAAAGAGTAAAACCCAATTATATTGTTCTATTATGCCCCGAGAGTGTATATTGGCAACGTATCGTTGTCTACGTTCACAAGAACCAAAACCGGAACAACATTAGACTACTCATTTTCGCCCTAACAGTATAACTTTAGAAACAGTACTTTTTCTCATTCGACCGAACAAAGAGTGAAACCCAATTATATTGTTCTATTATGCCCCGAGAGTGTATATTGGCAAACGTATCTTTTTCTACGTTCACAAGAACAAAAACGGGAACAACATTAGACTACTCAGTTGCGCCCTAACAGTATAACTTTAGAAACAGTACTTTTTCTCATTCAACCGAACAAAGAGTGAAACCTATTTATATTGTTCTATTATGCCCCGAGAGTGTATATTGGCAACGTATCGTTGTCTAAGTTCACAAGAACCAAAACCGAACAACATTAGACTACTCGGTTGCGCCTAACAAGGTATAACTTTAGAAACAAGATTTTTCACATTCAACCGAACAAAGAGTGAAACCTAATTATATAGTTCTATTATGCCCCGAGAGTGTATATTGGCAACGTATCGTTGTCTACGTTCACAAGAACCAAAACCGGAACAACATTAGACTACTCAGTTGCGCCCTAACAGTATAACTTTAGAAACAGTACTTTTTCTCATTTCACCAAACAAAGAGTAAAACCCAATTATATTGTTCTATTATGCCCCGAGAGTGTATATGGGCAACATATCGTGGTCTACGTTCACAAGAACCAAAACCGGAACAACATTAGACTACTTAGTTGCGCCCTAACAGTATAACTTTAGAAACAGTACTTTTTCTCATTCAACCGAACAAAGAGTGAAACCTAATTATATAGTTCTATTATGCCCCGAGAGTGTATATTGGCAACGTATCGTCGTCTACGTTCACAAGAACCAAAACCGGAACAACATTACACTACTCAGTTGCGCCCTAACAGAATAACTTTGGAAACAAGATTTTTCTCATTCAACCGAACAAAGAGTGAAACCCAATTATATTGTTCTATTATGCCCCGAGAGTGTATATTGGCAACGTATCGTTGTCTACGTACACAAGAACCAAAACCGGAACAACATTAGACTACCCAGTTGCGCCCTAACAGTATAACTTTAGAAACAGAACTTTTTCTCATTCAACCGAACAAAGAGTCAAACCTAATTATATAGTTTTATTATGCCCGAGAGTGTATATTGGCAACGTATCGTTGTCTACGTTCACAAGAACCAAAACCGGAACAACATAAGACTACTCGATTGCGCCCTAACAGTATAACTTTAGAAACAGTACTTTTTCTCATTCAACCGAACAAAGAGTGAAACCTAATTA
Source organism: Aechmea fasciata (assembly GCA_025177825.1). Lineage (NCBI taxonomy): Eukaryota > Viridiplantae > Streptophyta > Magnoliopsida > Poales > Bromeliaceae > Aechmea > Aechmea fasciata. Next base: position 15,581,724 of record CM045929.1, on the reverse strand, counting down.
TATTGTTCTATTATGCCCTGAGAGTGTATATTGGCAACGTATCGTTGTCTAAGTTCACAAGAACCAAAACCGGAACAATATTAGACTACTCAGTTGCGCCCTAACAGTATAACTTTAGAAACAGTACTTTTTCTCATTCAACCGAACAAAGAGTGAAACCTAATTATATAGTTCTATTATGCCCCGAGAGTGTATATTGGCAACGTATCGTTGTCTAAGTTCACAAGAACCAAAACCGGAACAACATTAGACTACTCAGTTGCGCCCTAACAGTATAACTTTGGAAACAGTACTTTTTCTCATTTCACCAAACAAAGAGTAAAACCCAATTATATTGTTCTATTATGCCCCGAGAGTGTATATTGGCAACATATCGTGGTCTACGTTCACAAGAACCAAAACCGGAACAACATTAGACTACTCAGTTGCGCCCTAACAGTATAACTTTAGAAACAGTACTTTTTCTCATTCAACCGAACAAAGAGTGAAACCTAATTATATAGTTCTATTATGCCCCGAGAGTGTATATTGGCAACGTATCGTACGTTCACAAGAACCAAAACCAGGAACAACATTACACTACTCGGTTGCGCCTAACGAATAACTTTGGAAACAAGATTTTTCTCATTCCACCGAACAAAGAGTAAAACCCAATTATATTGTTCTATTATGCCCCGAGAGTGTATATTGGCAACGTATCGTTGTCTACGTTCACAAGAACCAAAACCGGAACAACATTAGACTACTCAGTTGCGCCCTAACAGTATAACTTTAGAAACAGTACTTTTTCTCATTCAACCGAACAAAGAGTGAAACCTAATTATATAGTTTTATTATGCCCCGAGAGTGTATATTGGCAACGTATCGTTGTCTACGTTCACAAGAACCAAAACCGGAACAACATAAGACTACTCAGTTGCGCCCTAACAGTATAACTTTAGAAACAGTACTTTTTCTCATTCAACCGAACAAAGAGTGAAACCAATTTATATTGTTCTATTATGCCCTGAGTGTGTATATTGGCAACGTATCGTTGTCTAAGTTCACAAGAACCAAAACCGGAACAACATTAGACTACTCAGTTGCGCCTAACAAAGATAACTTTAGAAACAAGATACTTTTTCACATTCAACCGAACAAAGAGTGAAACCTAATTATATAGTTCTATTATGCCCCGAGAGTGTATATTGGCAACGTATCGTTGTCTAAGTTCACAAGAACCAAAACCGGAACAACATTAGACTACTCAGTTGCGCCCTAACAGTTTAACTTTGGAAACAGTACTTTTTCTCATTTCACCAAACAAAGAGTAAAACCCAATTATATTGTTCTATTATGCCCCGAGAGTGTATATTGGCAACATATCGTGGTCTACGTTCACAAGAACCAAAACCGAACAACATTAGACTACTTAGTTGCGCCTAACAAAGATAACTTTAGAAATGATTTTTCTCATTCAACCGAACAAAGAGTGAAACCTAATTATATAGTTCTATTATGCCCGAGAGTGTATATTGGCAACGTATCGTCGTCTACGTTCACAAGAACCAAAACCGAACAACATTACACTACTTTGCGCCAACAGAATAACTTTGGAAACAAGATTTTTCTCATTCCACCGAACAAAGAGTAAAACCCAATTATATTGTTCTATTATTCACAGAGCGTGTATATTGACAACGTATCGTTGTCTACGTTCACAAGAACCAAAACAGGAACAACATTAGACTACTCGCCCTAACAAAGATAACTTTACAAACTAACTTTTCTCATTCAACCGAACAAAGAGTGAAACCTAATTATATAGTTTTATTATGCCCGAGAGTGTATATTGGCAACGTATCGTTGTCTACGTTCACAAGAACCAAAACCGAACAACATAAGACTACTCGTTGCGCCTAACAAGATAACTTTAGAAACAAGATTTTTCTCATTCAACCGAACAAAGAGTGAAACCTATTTATATTGTTCTATTATGCCCGAGAGTGTATATTGGCAACGTATCGTTGTCTAAGTTCACAAGAACCAAAACCGAACAACATTAGACTACTCAGTTGCGCCCTAACAGTATAACTTTAGAAACAGTACTTTTTCACATTCAACCGAACAAAGAGTGAAACCTAATTATATAGTTCTATTATGCCCCGAGAGTGTATATTGGCAACGTATCGTTGTCTAAGTTCACAAGAACCAAAACCGAACAACATTAGACTACTCAATTGCGCCTAACAGCTTTAACTTTGGAAACAAGATTTTTCTCATTTCACCAAACAATGAGTAAAACCCAATTATACTGTTCTATTATGCCCCGAGAGTGTATATTGGCAACATATCGTGGTCTACGTTCACAAGAACCAAAACCGGAACAACATTAGACTACTCAGTTGCGCCCTAACAGTATAACTTTAGAAACAATACTTTTTTCTCATTCAACCGAACAAAGAGTGAAACCTAATTATATAGTTCTATTATGCCCCGAGAGTGTATATTGGCAACGTATCGTCGTCTACGTTCACAAGAACCAAAACCGGAACAACATTACACTACTACTTGCGCCTAACAGAATAACTTTGGAAACAAGATTTTTCTCATTCAACCGAACAAAGAGTGAAACCTAATTATATTGTTCTATTATGCCCCGAGAGTGTATATTGGCAACGTATCGTTGTTTACGTACACAAGATCCAAAACCGGAACAACATTAGACTACTCAGTTGCGCCCTAACAGTATAACTTTAGAAACAGAACTTTTTCTCATTCAACCGAACAAAGAGTGAAACCTAATTATATAGTTCTATTATGCCCCGAGAGTGTATATTGGCAACGTATCGTTGTCTACGTTCACAAGAACCAAAACCGGAACAACAAAAGACTACTCAGTTGCGCCCTAACAGTATAACTTTAGAAATAGTACTTTTTCTCATTCAACCGAACAAAGAGTGAAACCTAATTATATTGTTCTATTATGCCCCGAGAGTGTATATTGGCAACGTATCGTTGTCTAAGTTCACAAGAACCAAAACCGGAACAACATTAGACTACTCAGTTGCGCCCTAACAGTATAACTTTAGAAACAGTACTTTTTCTCATTCAACCGAACAAAGAGTGAAACCTAATTATATAGTTCTATTTTGCCCCGAGAGTGTATATTGGCAACGTATCGTTGTCTACGTTCACAAGAACCAAAACCGGAACAACATTAGACTACTCAGTTGCGCCCTAACAGTATAACTTTAGAAACAGTACTTTTTCTCATTCCACCGAACAAAAAGTAAAACCCAATTATATTGTTCTATTAAGCCCCGGGAGTGTATATTGGCAACGTATCGTTGTCTACGTTCACAAGAACCAAAACCGGAACAACATTAGACTACTCATTTGCGCCCTAACAGTAAAACTTTAGAAACAGTACTTTTTCTCATTCAACCGAACAAAGAGTGAAACCTAATTATATAGTTCTATTATGCCCCGAGAGTGTATTTTGGCAACGTATCGTTGTCTACGTCCACAAGAACAAAACCGGAACAACATTAGACTACTCAGTTGCGCCCTAACAGTATAACTTTAGAAACAGTACTTTTTCTCATTCAACCGAACAAAGAGTGAAACCTATTTATATTGTTCTATTATGCCCTGAGAGTGTATATTGGCAACGTATCGTTGTCTAAGTTCACAAGAACCAAAACCGGAACAACTTTAGACTACTCAGTTGCGCCCTAACAGTATAACTTTAGAAACAGTACTTTTTCTCATTCAACCGAACAAAGAGTGAAACCTAATTATATAGTTCTATTATGCCCCGAGAGTGTATATTGGCAACGTATCGTTGTCTAAGTTCACAAGAACCAAAACCGGAACAACATTAGACTACTCAGTTGCGCCCTAACAGTATAACTTTAGAAACAGTACTTTTTCTCATTTCACCGAACAAAGAGTAAAACCCAATTATATTGTTCTATTATGCCCCGAGAGTGTATATTGGCAACATATCGTTGTCTATGTTCACAAGAACCAAAACCGGAACAACATTAGACTACTCAGTTGCGCCCTAACAGTATAACTTTGGAAACAGAAATTTTTCTCATTCAACCGAACAAAGAGTAAAACCTAATTATATTGTTCTATTATGCCCCGAGAGTGTATATTGGCAACGTATCGTTGTCTAAGTTCACAAGAACCAAAACCGAACAACATTAGACTACTCGGTTGCGCCTAACAAAGATAACTTTAGAAATGATTTTTTCTCATTCCACCGAACAAAGAGTAAAACCCAATTATAGTGTTCTATTATGCCCCGAGAGTGTATATTGGCAACGTATCGTTGTCTACGTTCACAAGAACCAAAACCGGAACAACATTAGACTACTTGCGCCTAACAAAGATAACTTTGGAAACAAGATTTTTCTCATTCCACCGAACAAAGAGTAAAACCCAATTATATTGTTCTATTATGCCGAGTGTATATTGGCAACGTATCGTTGTCTACGTTCACAAGAACCAAAACCGAACAACATTAGACTACTCATTTGCGCCTAACAAGAAAAACTTTAGAAACGATTTTTCTCATTCAACCGAACAAAGAGTGAAACCTAATTATATAGTTCTATTATGCCCGAGAGTGTATATTGGCAACGTATCGTTGTCTACGTCCACAAGAAAAAAACGAACAACATTACACTACTCACTTGCGCCTAACAAAGATAACTTTAGAAACAAGATTTTTCTCATTCAACTGAACATATAGTGAAACCTATTTATATTGTTCTATTATGCCCCGAGAGTGTATATTGGCAACGTATCGTTGTCTAAGTTCACAAGAACCAAAACCGGAACAACATTAGACTACTCAGTTGCGCCTAACAAAGATAACTTTAGAAACAAGATTTCTTTTCACATTCAACCGAACAAAGAGTGAAACCTAATTATATAGTTCTATTATGCCCCGAGAGAGGAGATTGGCAACGTATAGTTGTCTAAGTTCACAAGAACCAAAACCGGAACAACATTAGACTACTCTTGCGCCTAACAATATAACTTTAGAAACAGTATTTTTTCTCATTCCACCGAACAAAGAGTAAAACCCAATTATATTGTTCTATTATGCCCCGAGAGTGTATATTGGCAACATATCGTTGTCTACGTTCACAAGAACCAAAACCGGAACAACATTAGACTACTCAGTTGCGCCCTAACAGTATAACTTTAGAAACAGTACTTTTTCTCATTCAACCGAACAAAGAGTGAAACCTAATTATATAGTTCTATTATGCCCCGAGAGTGTATATTGGCAACGTATCGTTGTCTACGTTCACAAGAACCAAAACCGGAACAACATTACACTACTCAGTTGCGCCCTAACAGTATAACTTTGGAAACAGTACTTTTTCTCATTCCACCGAACAAAGAGTAAAACCCAATTATATTGTTCTATTATGCCCCGAGAATGTATATTGGCAACGTATCGTTGTCTACGTTCACAAGAACCAAAACCGGAACAACATTAGACTACTCAGTTGCGCCCTAACAGTATAACTTTAGAAACAGTACTTTTTCTCATTCAACCGAACAAAGAGTGAAAACCTAATTATATAGTTTTATTATGCCCTGAGAGTGTATATTGGCAATGTGGGACCCCATATAGTCCTATATATGAGATATAATAGGGCTAAATTCTTAACCCGGCTTAAGCATTTTGGGTGGTGGCTAGACCCAAGAGGTTTAGAGAGTTAAGCGTGCTAGGACGGGAGTAGTCCTAGGATGGGTGACCCCCTGGGAAGTTGGGGCGTCACAGATGGTATCAGAGCCAATTACCAGCCGGAAGTGTGAGATGAGTCTCGGCTGAGCCAGGGTCTGGATGACGGGCTAGCGAGACGAGTCTCACATCGCCTGGTACTTGTGAGTCTGAGCCTGACGAGGACGTCAGGGCTTAAAGGTGGGGAGATTGTGAGACCCCAGATAGTTCTATATATGAGATATAATAGGGCTAAACTCTTAACCCGGCTTAAGCATTTTGGGTGGTGGCTAGACCCAAGAGGTTAAGAGAGTTAAGCGTGCTAGGACTGGAGTAGTCCTAGGATGGGTGACCCCCTGGGAAGTTGGGGCATCACACTGGGTTAGGGAGACCGGTCCCTAAGCGTGAAAAATGCCAAGTTGGTGCAGTTTCAATAGTTGAAGGGCCTTTTAGCATCTTGTTACAATAGAGGCTATAGAGGGCTTTTACCCCCTCTCTTTCTTTCATTTCCTCCCTCTCCTACACCCGATCACTCTCCTCTCTCTCTCTCTAGCAGCAAGAAGAAGAAGAAGAGGATAGAAGAAAAAGAAGGAGAAAAAGGTGGAGGATTTGGTAGAGAAGCAAGCTAAGAGGGAGATCCTTGGCTTCATCTTCTTCCTCTCCACCATTGAAGCTCCTACTTGAGGTAAGCTCTTGAGAGCTCTCATGGTAGCTTCTCTTAGGGTGTTTTGTACCTCTTAGAAATAATTTTCTTGGAACCCTAGCATCACTAAGAAGTGATCTACATGGTTGATTCGAGCTCTAACGCGAGATTTTGCTCGGGGCAATTTCTAGGGCTCAAATTGGGGGTTTTCTAAACATGAGGTTTTGATCTCTTTTAACCTCGTTTCTAACATGTTGTTAGGTCCACGAACGCGTGCGAGGCGACCGTTCGTCGACCCGACTGACGGATTAAGTGATCCGAGCCGAACATTGGCTTACAGCGTTGATTTTGGTCCGGAGAGTCAAAGTTGAGATTTGAGGCAACGAAAGCGGCGTTGTTGCTTCGAGGAACGTCCCAAAGGTGGGGGTGCCATACCGAAGCCGTTGGGCTCCCTTTTATGCCTAAGTAAATTATTGGTCATATTGCCTATGATTATATATATGTATAGTTTTCATGCATGATAGGGTTGGTATGGTTAGATGACTTTCCTTACATGCTTCCTTATCGTGCGGAACTATGGGCGTCGCATTAGGACATAGGGAGTCTGCTTGCACGCTTCCGTATCGTGCGGCACCATAGGCTTGCATTTGGACATAGGAAGCATAGGAACGAATATTATGACATTGAACCCTAGAGATGACTTAATCTTGCATGATTGCCAACTAGAGACATATGTGAACCAAGTAAAGAACTTGATGATTGACATTGTGACATAGTGTATAGAACACTAATGACATGAGAACCAAGTAGACAACTTGATGAATATTATTGCATTATAACTTAGTGTAAAGAACACTAGAGATATGTGAACCAAGTAAAGAACTTGATGATTGACATTGTGACATAGTGTATAGAACACTAGTGACATGAGTACCAAGTAAATAACTTGATGAATGACATGTGCAATGACATAGTGTAAAGAACATTAGAGATATGTGAACCAAGTAGACAACTTGATGATAAATGACATAGAGACATAGTGCTACAAAACACTTGTGATTCCCCTGTGAGGATGCCCTCCAAAATGGAGGAGATGATTGTTAATTCCCCTGCGTTGGATGCCCTCCAAAATGGATGAGAAGATCATACTCACACACAGTCTGCTCAGCGCTCGTGAGTGGTCGCTCCACACGAGTAGTGCGAGTCTCCGGAGGTCTTGGCACGTGATTCGATAGGGATAGCCTATGTGGGGTCCCGAGGGATAGCCTATGTGGGGTCCCGCAGACAACCCATTGGGTTGAATGTGTTGAGTTGTGGGCGTGCCTACGGGCTAGCCATGGATTGGGTAATAACATAAGAACATAAAAGTATTTCGTACATACTTGATTGGGACATAGTAGCTTGATAGATATTTCATAATTATATCATGACCTTGTTGTTACAGGCATAGTAGTATTGCATTTCTCTTATTATGCTTTACTTACAGCACTTACAGTTTTAAGATAAATATCTATCTATCTATCTGCTTATGCCTGCTTAGACCTATTTGGTAGATCGGTGGGGTCGGTGGCCGAGCCCACTGGAAACTAAGGAAGTTAGTTCTCACCCCACTCTATTACAGGTTCGAGCTCGCAGGCGGCTTGTGAGGATCGTGGCAAGGGCCTCGCGACCTAATCGATAGTGGCCGCCTATTTGCATCAGAGCCTGACCCGGTATTATTTTGGTATAAGTATATGATCGAGGAAAATCATGTATATTTTGGAAATGTGAACACTTATGTATTTTGGGAAGAAACAACATGTATATTCGTTGTGAGTAAGATAATGTAATTGGATATAATCGAATGATGAATGGTTGTAATAGATAGACTCTTCACTCTTTATATTACTTGTATGCTTACTTGTATCTTGCTCTTACTTGATCGCACCTTTAGGTGCTTCGCTATTCTCATGTATGTTATAGAATTAGTTCCTGGGTAATTCTTTGTACATGACTTGCTGTCGAGCCTTGGGCGGACAGGGGAGGTGCTGTCCGTTCGGCGCCTGATCGGCGCCCCCGAACCGAACCAAGTTGGTAGCAGTCTCGGGGCGTGACATCCTCGCTTTCGCCATTGTCGCTCGAAGACCCCTGCAAGGAAGGAGAAACACTTGTGTTAGAAACAATAGATGATAAACAAGCAATATTAGAAGACGAAGGAAAAGAAGAATTAGCGATTAAAGCCGTATGATCCTTTTCTTAATCACTTGATGATGATCCGTTTGAAGAAGAGTCATCCCAAGTTTTCATTTTAGCTTGCAAAGCCTTCGGTTTATGTGTCTTCTTTGAAGGACAATCCGTTGCAATATGGCCGTAGCCTCTACACTTGAAGCATTGGATTTCTCCTTCAAATTCATCCTTTTCTTTCGAAGATTTTGCAAGTTTTTTATCTTTCAAATTAGAAGATGAAGAAGATTTAGAAGAAGATTTTTGATTTGAAGATAAAACACGGTTCTTCTTTCGGAAATTCCGGCGAAATTTCTTCGTGAGGAGCGCCAATTGATGTTCAAAATTTGCGAGCGATAGATCATCGTCGGAATCCGAGTCCTCATCTTCCTCCTTCGTCGATTTAAGTGCAATCCAAGTGCTTTTGGAAAAAGACTTGGAAGAAGATTGGTTAGTAGGAAAAGTGCGCCTACTAACTCTTCGACTTTCATCTCGTCCGGATGCTTAACCGTTTCGATCGCGGCAACCTTTGCCCGAAACCGTTCCGGAAGAGTTCGAAGAATTTTTCTAATAACTTTTGATTCCGGGATTTTCTCTCCCAAGTTAGCGCATGTGTTTACTACGTCTTGTAGACGCGTATAGTACTCGGTAAAGGTCTCGTTTTCGTCCATAGAGATCGAATCGAATTTACTAGTAAGCATTTGTAATTTTTGGACCTTTACTAAGCTTGTTCCTTCATGCGTAACTTGTAGAGTATCCCAAATTTCCTTCGCGGTACTACAAGCCGAAACACGAGTAAACTCCGTATGCGACAAGGCATTGAATAAAGCGTTTATGCCCTTGCCGTTAAACGAAGATGTCTCGTTTTCATCTTTCGTCCACTTATTTCGTGGTTTCGGCGTTTCAACATTATCGACCTTTCGGTAGGATGTTTCCATCCGAATTCTACCGCTTGCCAAACCCGCTCATCGATCGCAATTAGAAAAGCACTCATGCGAACTTTCCAATAGGCATAATTCGTGTCGTCGAACAGCGGTGGTCGATTAATGTTTCCACCTTCGGCCATTAGATAACAATTTATCTAGATCCCTCTCTGATACCAATTGAGAGTTACGGGGAAGTCCCAAGGATCTATCTAGATTGTATCAAACAACACCTAGAGGGGGGTGAATAGGTGTATCGGCCAAAAACCATAATTCTCGATGCTTTAAAAAAGTAAATGCGGAAATTAAAAAGCACACCGAGATTTACGTGGGAAAACTCCAACTCGGAGTAAAAAACCCACGGGACCAACACGCGAATACCAATCCACTAAAAGAAAAGATTACAAGGTGATTACCGACTCCACGGACTTAACCTCTCTAACTCTCTTATGGATCTCCACGCACTCCACCGAGTTGTCCACGATCACGTCCGAATCCACGAACGCCCACGTTCCGAATCCACGAAACGCCTTGCTTCGAATCCACGAAGTCTTCAATACGTCGAATCCACGACGCCACGCTCCGAGTCCACGAAGTCTTCAATCACGCCGAATCCACGACGCCGTTCATGATAGAATCATGAATATGGTGATCCTTCGTTGGAGTATCGATGAAAACCGAAGAAGAAAACTCCAAACGAATCGTAGATCAAATCGACATATAGAGTAAGAATTACTATGTCTCGATTTGACCTAAAAGAGGCTATTTAGTAGAAAATAGGTTTTGAAGGAATTCCTAGCCTCTAGGGTTTCTCAAACATGTATATTCATGAAGTACACGGAGTAAGAGAACCCTAAGAACCTATTTATAGACTTTAGAATCAATTAGATTCGGATTAGAGAAAAATTAGATTTTTACACCTTGTACCGGTACAAAAACAGGGCCATTACCGGTAATGCAATGACGGAAGATTTTTCTGCGAAGGGCCACACGGTAATGGGTTACGTAGAGCAACTTTTTTTGTACCGGTACAAAACCAATTTTATACCTAAGGTATAACTTTGTATTTTTGCTGAAATTTCACTTTTCGAAAACTACAAAGTTCCGATACAATTTCTAATCTGTTATACAATGATTTTATGGTTCTAATGCCTATAACTAAGTATGAATCACCATAACATGAATTAAACACTTACCTAGACGTCGTGATTCAACTTGTCTTTTTTCTTCGAAGTGTAGGATTCTTCGACCATCTTCGATCCGCTCCGATCCTTCAAGACTCCGACTCAATTCACGAAACTTGCCAACACAAAATCCTTAACAGGAACAACATTAGACTACTCCGTTGCGCCCTGACACTGTTACTTTGGAAACAGTACTTTTTCTCATTCAACCCAACAAAGAGTAAAACTTAATTATATTGTTCTATTATGCCCCGAGAGTGTATATTTGCAACGTATCGATGTCAGCGTTCACAAGAACGCAAACCGGAACAACATAAGACTCCTCCATTGCGCCATAACAGTATAACATTCGAAACAATACTTTTTTTCATTCAACCCAACAAAGAGTAAAACCTAATTATATTGTCCTACCGAGAGTGTATATTTTCAACGGATCGTTGTCAACGTCACAAGAACCAAAACCGGAACAACATTAGACTCTTCTGTTGCGCCCTAACAGTATAACTTTGAAAACAGTATTTTTTCTCATTCAACCGAACAAAGAGTAAAACCTAATACTTTCCTATTATGCCCCAAAAGTATAAATTTGCAACGTATCGCTGTCAACGTTTATAAGAACCAAAACCGGAGCAACATTTGACTACTCAGTTGCGCCTTAACAGTATAACTTTAGAAATAGTACTTTTTCTTATTCAACCGAACAATTAGTAAAACCAAATTATATTGTTCTACTATGCCCCGAGAGTGTAAATTTCCAACGTATCAATGTTAACGTTCACAAGAAAGAAAACCGGAATAATATTAGACTACTCAGTTCCGCCCTAACAGTATAACTTTGGAAACAGTACTTTTTCTCATTCAACCGAATAAAGAGTAAAACCGAATTATATTGTTCTATTATGCCCCGAGAGTCTATATTTGCAACGTATCGATGTCAACGTTCACAAGAACCAAAACCGGAACAACATTAGACTCCTCCGTTGCGCCCTAACGGTATAACTTTCGAAACAGCACTTTTTCTCATTCAACCGAACAAAGAGTAAAAACTAATTATATTGTTCTATTATGCCCCGGGAGTGTATATTTGCAACGGATCTATGTCAAAGTTCACAAGAACCAAAACCGGAAATACATTAAACTATTGAGTTGCGCCCTAACAGTAAAACTTTGGAAACAGTACTTTTTCTCATTCAACCGAACAAAAAGCAAAACCTACTTATATTGTTCTATTACGCCCCGAGAGTTTAAATTTCCAACGTATCAATGTTAACGTTCACAAGAACCAAAACCGGAACAACATTAGACTGCTAAGTTGTGCCCTAATAGTATATCTTTGGAAACACTATTTTTTCTCATTCAACCGAACAAAGAGTAAAACCAAATTACATAGTTTTATTATGCCCCGAGAGTATAAATTTGTAACGTATCGATGACAACGTTCACAAGAACCAAAACCGGAACAACATTAGACTCTTCCGTTGCGCCCAAACAGTATAACTTTGAAAACAGTACTTTTTCTCATTCAACCGAACAAAGAGTAAAACCTAATTATATTGTTCTATTATGCTCCGAGAGTATAAATTTGCAACGTATCTATGTCAACGTTCAGAAAAATCAAAACCGGAACAACATTAGACTCATCCGTTGCGCCCGAACAGTATATGTATGAAAACAGTACTTTCTCTCATTCAAACGAACAAAGAGTAAAACCTAATTATATTGTTCTGTTACACCCCGAGAGTGTATATTTGCAACGTATCGATGTCAACGTTCACAAGAACCAAAACCGGAACAACATTAGACTCCTCCGTTGCGCCCTAACAGTATTACTTTTGAAACAGTACTTTTTCTCACTCAACCGAACAAAGTGAAAAACCTAATTATATTGTTCTATTATGCCCTGAGAGTGTATATTTGCGACTGTAAGGACTCGAAACTGCGAAACGAGAAACTGGACTATATTCAAATTGATCAAAGTCATGTTAGGAATGTCTTAGAGTGATTAAAGGCATTAAGTAAGCTAAAAGTGCATTGGAAATGACTTGTGCTGAAATCGGAGCGGAAACAGAAGATTTAAAATTTTCTGTGAGAAACGGGGCAGATAAATTAGCAGAAAATGCACAGTGTCGGAAAATTATGAAAACTGGAGGGTATGTCAGGATTATTATTATGAGGCTAGATTTAAAGTTTCATGCCATTCTGACACCCGAAAATGCCCAAAATTGGGCTGTGCATTAGAGGGGCATTTTGGTAATTATGGGTACAAGAGAGCTATTTGTATTTGACTACTCTCTTTTCCCCTCATTTCTTGCAGCCAAAGCAAGGGGAAAAGATCCCTCTTTCTCTCTCTTGGCTGATAGAAGGAGAAGGAGAAAGAGAAGAAGAAAAAGAAGAGGAAGAATGAGAAGTTATGGATAAAGGCTAGGAGAGTGAGATTTCTTCTCCTTGATCATCCTCTTTATCAAGAGAAGAGCTTCTTGAGGTAGGCTTTAGGTTTTCTAAATATTTAAATTCTAGGGTTTTGTTATTTAGCCTTAGAATTGGATTTAGAGAACTCTAGAGTTCTAGCTGGTTGCTAGAAGTATGAATCTAGAGATCGTTACGGCTATTTTTGCCGAAGTCGCGAGCTAGGGCTCCAAATGGGATTTTGCAAACAGCTAGGGTTTTATCATGTTTAACCCTATCTTTGTGATGGTTTTAGGCTCACAAGTACCCCCGCGAAATCAGTTAGCGGTTCCGGGAAGCGAGTGCGGAGAAATTGAGCCGGGAGCCTAATTCAACTCAAATTGCCGTAGAGTGCGGCGAAGCTTTCGGAAAGTCGGCGAAACGCGCCGGTGGAGTCAACACGGTATTAGAAGGTGGGGGGTGTCCATCCCGAAGCAGCTTGGCTGCTCCATATGTCTGTATGGGTATATGTGTATATTGTCGATCTATAGTGTATTGTCGAGAACATGAAAGGGTTGCGACATTCCTTTATTTGCATGTATTCTAGCTAGTGTAGCGAGTTGAGCTTGACACTAGGATAGAATATAGGAATAAAGGCAAATGGTAACATAGAGAAACCCTAAAGTAGAGAACTTACATGAGTTGGCAAAACTGAGAGACATTCCTTTATTTGCATGTGATTCTAGCTAGTGTAGCGAGGTGAGCTTGACACTATGGTAGAATACATGAATAAAGGTGAATGATGACATTGAAACTCTAGTGTAAAGAACTTGTATGAGTTTGACAGAACTGAGAACAAATGACAATATAGATCGAGTGGCATCTAGTTGAATGATAACATAGATCGAGTGGCATCTAGTGAATGAGAACAATGACAATGACATGTTGAACTAGAGTGTAGGTGTACACTATGCATGATGAACTAGAGGTGATAGTTCTGAGAGATGCATCCCTAGTTGACAGGGTATCCTCAGTGGGCGAGGATTGAATTATTGATAGTTTCTGAGTGTTGTTAACCCTAGTTGGTAGGGTATCCTCAGTGGGCGAGGATTGGATCATACTCACAGTCTGTTTGTTTGAGCTTGTGGAGGTCGCTCCTCACAAGCGTGCACTCCGGAGGTTAGCACACAGGACAGAGTGTTGTCCGGGGACTAGTGGATGTCCCGCAGACCGTCTCGGGTTCGCGAGTGCCCCGTACCTCGGCACCCTTGAGACCAGTGTGAGTTCCGCAGACCGTCTCGGGTTCGCGAGTGCCCCGTACCTCGGCACCCTTGAGGTCGGTGTGAGTTGTGGCGAACCTTGAGGGTAAGCCAAGAGATTGGGTAAAGAAAAGAACATGTTTTCTTATTGGACATAGTAGCATGATAGTTTCCTTACACTATGCTGAGCATGCTAGTTTATATTGTTTGGGTATAGTAGTGATATTGATAGTATGATTTACTGCTTTCCATACCTATCTATCTGTGTATATGCCTATGCCATATGGACCTAGTGGGGAGATCGGTGGAGTCGGCGGCCGAACCCACTGGGAACTAAGGAAGTTAGTTCTCACCCCACCACTATTACAGGGTCTAGCGAGAGCATACCGGCAGAGGACCGAGGTTAGGGCACAGCGCCCTTGTAGCTAGCAGCTTCCTTTATGCATTAGAGTACCTTCGTGTACATGAGATCTATACTTGTATTATGAAAGATATATGTGTATTCATTTCAGAGATGAAAAGTGTATTCATTGAGAGTTGAAAAAGAAAGAACGATGTAAATGATTATGTGAATGTCGAAAGTGGATGTAATAGCTAGATGTTTCTCTCTTTATTTACTTGTATAGTATACTTGTATCTAGCTCTTACTTGTAAGCACTAGTGGTGCTTCGTTTCTTGTCATGTATGCATATTGAATTCTTCCTGGGAAATTCATGTACATGACCTGTTGTCGAGCCTTGGGCGGACAGAGGAGGTGCTGTCCGTTCGGCGTCTGTTTGACATGCCCGGACCGGACCAAATGGGTAGCGGTCGCGGGGCGTGACAGCGACAAATCGATGTCAACGTTGACAAGAACCAAAACCGGAACAACATTAAAATATTGAGTTGAGCCCAAATTAAAAGTATAACTTTGGAAACAATACTTTTTCTAGTTCAACCAAACTAAGAGTAAAACCTACTTATATTGTTCAATTATGCCCCGAAAGTATAAATTTGCAACGTATCGATTTCAACGTTCACAAGAACCAAAACCGGAACTACATTAGACTCTTCTATTGCGCCCTAACAGTATAACTTTTGAAACAGTACTTTTCTCATTCAACCAAACAAAGAGTAAAACCTAATTATATTGTTCTATTATGCCCCGAGAGTATAAATTTGCAACGTATCGATGTCAACGTTCACAAGAACCAAAACCGGAACAACATTAGACTCCTCCGTTGCGCCCTAACAGTATAACTTTGGAAATAGTACTTTTTCTCATTCAACCGAACAAAGAGTAAAACCTAATTACATTGTTTTATTATACCCCGAGAGTATAAATTTGCAACGTATCGATGTCAACGTTCACAAGAACCAAAACCGGAACAACATTAGACTCTTCCGTTGCGCCCTAACAGTATAACATTGGAAATAGTACTTTTTCTCATTCAACCGAACAAAGAGGAAAACCTAATAATATTATTCTATTATGCCCCGAGAGTATAAATTTGCAACGTATCTATGTCAACGTTCACAAGAACCAAAATCGGAACAACATTAGACTCCTCCGTTGCGCCCTAACAGTATAACTTTGGAAATAGTACTTTTTCTCATTCAACCGAACAAAGAGTAAAACCTAATTATATTGTTCTATTATGCCCCGAGAGTGTATATTTGCAACGTATCGATGTCAAAGTTCACAACAACCAAAACCGAAACAACATTAGACTCCTCCGTAACGCCCTAACGGTATAACTTTCGAAACAGTACATTTTATCATTCAACCGAACAAAGAGTAAAACCTACTTATATTGTTCTATTATGCCCCGAGAGTTTAAATTTCCAGCGTATCAATGTTAACGTTCACAAGAACCAAAACCGGAACAACATTAAACTATTGAGTTGCGCCCTAACAGTATAACTTTGGAAACAATACTTTTTCTCATTCATCCGAACAAAGAGTAAAACCTACTTATATTGTTCTATTATGCCCCGAGAATTTAAATTTCCAACGTATCAATGTTAACGTTCACAAGAACCAAAACCGGAACAACATTTGACTACTAAGTTGCTCCCTGACAGTATATCTTTGGAAACACTACATTTTCTCATTCAACCGAACAAAGAGTAAAACCAAATTACATAGTTTTATTATGCCCCGAGAGTATAAATTTGCAACGTATCAATGACAACGTTCACAAAAACCAAAACCGGAAGAACATTAGACTATTCCGTTGCGCCATAACAGTATAACTTTGAAAACAGTACTTTTTCTCATTCAACCGAACAAAGAGTAAAACCTAATTATATTGTTCAATTATGCCCCGAGAGTATAAATTTGCAACGTATCTATGTCAACGTTCAAAAAAACCAAAACCGAAACAACATTAGACTCCTCCGTTGCGCCCTAACAATATAAGTATGGAAATAATACTTTTTCTTATTAAAACGAACAAAGAGTAAAACCAAATTATACTGTTCTTTTACGCCCCAAGAGTGTATATTTGCAACGTATCGATGTCAACGTTCACAAGAACCAAAATCGGAACAACATTAGACTCCTCCATTGCGCCCTAACAGTATTACTTTTGAAACAGAACTTTTTCTCACTCAACCGAACAAAGTGTAAAACCTAATTACATTGTTCTATTTTGCCCCGAGAGTTTATATTTGCGACAGATCGATGCCAACGTTCACAAGAACCAAAACCGGAACAATATTAAACTATTGAGTTGCGCCCTAATTAACAGTATAACTTTGAAAACAATACTTTTTCTCGTTCAACCAAACTAAGAGTAAAACCTACTTATATTGTTCAATTATGCCCCGAAAGTATAAATTTGCAACGTTTCGATGTCAACGTTCACAAGAACCAAAACCGGAACAACATTAGACTCTTCTATTGTGCCCTAACAGTATAACTTTGGAAACAGTACTTTTTCTCATTCAATCGAACAAAGAGTAAAACTTAATTATATTGTTCTATTATGCCCCGAGAGTGTATATTTGCAACGTATCGTTGTCAACGTTCACAAGAACCCAAATCGGAACAACATTAGACTCCTCCGTTGCGCCCTAACAGTATAACATTCGAAATAGTACTTCTTCTCATTCAACGCAACAAAGAGTAAAACCTAATTATATTGTCCTATTATGCCCCGAGAATGTATATTTTTAAAGGATCGTTGTCACCGTTCACAAGAACCAAAACCGGAACAACATTAAACTATTGAGTTGCGCCCCAACAGTATAACTTTGAAAACAGAACTTTTTCTCATTCAACCAAACAAAGAGTAAAACCTACTTATATTGTTCAATTATGCCCCGAAAGTATAAATTTGCAACGTATCGATGTAAACGTTCATAAGAACCAAAACGGAAACAACATTAGACTACTTCGTTGCGCCCTAACAGTATAACTTTGGAAATAGTACTTTTTCTCATTCAACCAAATAAAGAGTAAAACTTAATTATATTGTTCTATTATGCCCCGAGAGTGTATATTTGCAACGTATCGATGTCAACGTTCACAAGAACCCAAACCGGAACAACATTTGACTACTCTGTTGCGCCCTAACAGTATAACATTCGAAACAGTACTTTTTTTCATTCAACCCAACAAACAGTAAATCCTAATTATATTGTGCTATTATGCCCCGAGAGTCTATATTTTCAACGGATCGTTGTCAACGTCACAAAAACCAAAACCGAAAATACACTAAACTATTGAGTTGCGCCCTAACAGTATATCTTTGGAAACAGTTCTTTTTCTCATTCAACCGAACAAAGAGTAAAACCTACTTATATTATTCTATTATGCCCCGAGAGTTTAAATTTCCAACGTATCAATGTTAACGTTCACAAGAACCAAAATCGGAACAACATTAGACTACTAAGTTGTGCCCTAACAGTATATCTTTGGAAACACTACTTTTTCTCATTCAACCAAACATAGAGTAAAACCAAATATTTTTCTATTACGCCCCGAAAGTATAAATTTGCAACGTATCGCTGTCAACGTTTACAAGTACCAAAACCGGAACAACATTAGACTACTCAGTTGCGCCTTAACAGTATAACTTTAGAAATAGTACTTTTTCTTATTCAACCGAACAAATAGTAAAACATAATTATATTGTTCTACTATGCCCCGAGAACGTAAATTTCCAACGTATCAATGTTAACGTTCACAAGAACCAAAACCGGAACAACATTTGACTACTCAGTTCCGCCCTAACAGTATAACTTTGGAAACAGTAACTTTTCTCATTCAACCGAACAAAGAGTAAAACCTATTTATATTGTTCTATTATGCCCCGAGAGTGTATATTTGCAACGTATCGATGTCAACGTTCGCAAGAACCAAAACCGGAACAACATTAGACTCCTCCGTTGCGCCCTAACGGTATAACTTTCGAAACAGTACTTTTTCTCATTCAACCGAACAAAGGGCAAAACTAATTATATTGTTCTATTATGCCCCGAGAGTGTATATTTGCAACGTATCGATGTCAACGTTCACAAGAACCAAAACCAGAACAACATTAGACTCCTCCGTTGCGCCCTTGACAGAATAACGTTGGAAACTGTACTTTTTCTCATTCAACCGAACAAAGAGTAAAACTTAATTATATTGTTCTATTATGCCCCGAGAGTTTAAATTTCCAACGTATCAATGTTAACGTTCACCAGAACCAAAACCGGAACAACATTAGACTACTAAGTTGTGCCCTAACAGTATATCTTTGGAAACACTACTTTTTCTCATTCAACCGAACAAAGTGTAAAAACCAAATTACATAGTTTTATAATGCCCCGAGAGTATATATTTGCAACGTATCGATGACATCGTTCACAAGAACCAAAACCGGAACAACATTAGACTCTTCCGTTGCGACCTAACAGTATAACTTTGAAAACAGTACTTTTTCTTATTCAACCGAACAAAGAATAAAACCTAATTATATTATTCTATTATGCCCCGAGAGTATAAATTTGCAACGTATCTATGTCAACGCTCACAAAAACCAAAACCGGAACAACATTAGACTCCTCTGTTGCGCCCTAACAGTATAAGTATGAAAACAGTACTTTCTCTCATTCAAACGAACAAAGAGTAAAACCTAATTATTTTGTTCTGTTACCCCCCGATAGTGTATATTTGCAACGTATCGATGTCAACGTTCACAAGAACCAAAACCGGAACAACATTAGACTCCTCCGTTGCCCCCTAACAGTATTACTTTTGAAACAGTACTTTTTCTCACTCAACCGAACAAAGTGTAAAACCTAATTATATTGTTCTATTATGCCCCGAGAGTGTATATTTGCGACAGATCGATGTCAACGTTCACAAGAACCAAAACCGGAATAATATTAAACTATTAAGTTGCGCCCTAATTAACATTATAACGTTGGAAAAAGTACTTTTTCTCATTCAACCAAACTAAGAGTAAAACCTACTTATATTGTTCAATTATGCTCCGAAAGTATAAATTTGCAACGTATCGAAGTCAACGTTCACAAGAACCAAAATCGGAACAACATCTAACAAGATAACTTTTGAAACAGTACTTTTTCTCATTCAACCGAACAAAGAGTAAAACCTAATTAAATTATTCTTTTATGCCCCGAGAGTATAAATTTGCAACGTATCGATGTCAACGTTCACAAGAACCAAAACCGGAACAACATTAGACTCCTCCGTTGCGCCCTTGACAGAATAATGTTGGAAACTGTACTTTTTCTCATTCAACCGAACAAGGAGTAAAACTTAATTACATTATTCTATTATGCCCCGAGAGTGTATATTTGCAATGTATCGATGTTATCGTTCACAAGAACCCAAACCGGAACAACATTAGACTCATCCGTTGCGCCCTAACAGTATAACATTCGAAACTGTACTTTTTCTCATTCAACCCAACAAAGAGTAAAACATAATTATATTGTCATATTATGTTCCGAGAGTGTATATTTTCAACGGATCGTTGTCAACGTTCACAAGAACCAAAACCAGAACAACATTAAACTATTCAGTTGCGCACTAACAGTATAACTTTGGAAACAGTACTTTTTCTCATTCAACCGAACAAAGAGTAAAACCTACTTATATTGTTCTATTATGTCCCGAAAGTATAAATTTGCAACGTATCGCTGTCAACGTTCACAAGAACCAACCGAACAACATTAGACTACTCTTCCTAACAAAGATAACTTTAGAAATAGTACTTTTTCTTATTCATCCAAACAAAGAGTGAAACCCAATTATATTGTTCTATTATGCCCCGAGAGTGTAAATTTCAACGTATCAAGCTAAGTCGGTGGAGGCTTCTTTGGGTACTCCGGCGCTAACAAGAGCAAATGGAGGGTGGCGTGAGCCTGCGATTCGAAAGCGAGAGAGAGAGAGGGAGAGAGAGAGAGAGAGAGAGAGAGAGAGAAACATAATTATGTTGTTCTATTATGCCGAGAGTATAAATTTGCAATGTATCGATGTCAACGTTGAAGGAGAATAAAGAGCTCGATAGGGGAGAGCGCGTCGGCGGGAGGGTTGCTGGAGCACTCCAGCACTAACAAGGCAAATGGAGGGTGGCAGCGGCTGCAGTTCGAGCAGAGAGAGAGAGGGAGAGAGAGAGAGAGAGAGAGAGAGAGAGGAGAACTAATTATATTGTTCTATCTTAGGAGTATAAATTTGCAACGTATCGATGTCAACGTTCACAAGAACCAAAACCTAACAACATTGGACTACTCAGTTGCGCCCTAACATTATAACTTTGAAAACAGTTCTTTTTCTCATTCAACCGAATAAAGAGTAAAACCTAATTATTTTATTTTATTATGCCCCGAGAGTATAAATTTGCAACGTATCAATGTCAACGTTCACATGAACCAAAACCGGAACAACATTAGACTACTCAGTTGCGCCCTAACAGTATAACTTTGGAAACAGTATGTCCATTTGGTGGGTCGAGTCACGTGCCCAGTGAGTGCTTCTATTGCGGCTCAGGGTGTGTGTGATAAAGAGAAAGAGGAGATCGAGAGAGAGATTGAAATAAAAAGAGAGCTCGATAGGGGAAGCTCGTCGGCTGGAGGCTTGCTGGAGCACTCCAAAGACTAACAAGGCAAATGGAGGGTGGCAGCGGCTGCAGTTCGAGCAGAGAGAGAGAGAGGGAGAGAGAGAGAGAGAGAGAGAGAGAGAGGAGAACTAAGGTTAAGGCTAGGTTTAGTTTTTTTATTTAGTTGTAACATTTGCATATTAGATCATCCGTTGTTGCTTTCTAGCCCATAACTTCAAAGCAATTCGGCTAAAGCCCTTCTGGTAGTAAAATTTTACAATTCCACACATAAAATATCACAATTTTTGCAAGAAAACCACCAATCGATTTTGACTCTCAATCTTCATGTCTATATGCCATTTTGTACAAATTTTTTGAATTTTGTGAAATTTGAATCCACAAGTCTCTCTCTAATCCTATATTTAGGTTAAGTCCTTTCGCTTGCCAAAATTCCAAAATTTCTTAGATAAAATGATTTTTTTTCACTTTACCTCTTTTCCCTATTTTGTAAAAATTATATTTTTGCCCCTTTAGTTCACATTCTTACTCAAAACTTAACCACCGGTCTGTTTTGCTCATAAATTTCTCCACCTCTGAAATCATCGTAAGTTGACATACAAAATGTGGCGCTTTTTGAATGAAAGTCTCATCCGATTTTATTTCTGAAACATCACTTTATTATGCGAAACTACACCACAATTGCTCTCGTAACTAATAGTACTGACGAACCTCTAAAGTGAGAAATTTTATTTCATTGGAAAGGAGTCGAGTTACTTAATAATCCTCTTCTTTACAAAAGTCATCGTAAAGTTCACAGGTTCAACAAGCATCACCATTTGAGCTAACTCAGTGGCAATACGAATGCTGAGATCTTAGGTTCAACGAGCATTACCATTTGAGCTAACTCAGTGGCAATACAAATGCTGAGTCTCATCAAAATCGGTGAGATCTCTATAATTATCTCCACTCATCTAAGGGGTTGTTTGATTTCTCGAAAAAAGTGTGGGAAAAAAAAAAAAAATTAATGGAAAACTTCTTTTGCAATTTTTCACTCATTTGTTTGGAAGGAAAGCAAGTGTTTTGAAAATCTTTTTTCCCTTATGTTGTGGAAAACTGGCATTTTCCTTTTTAGAGTTTTTTAAACAAAATCACTAGTTTTCTATAAAATATGAAAAAAAAAAATATCGCACAAAAGTTTATTTTCACTTGAATCATGAAAACATTTTTCTTGAAATTTTATTTCCCACTTTTCTTAGAAACCAAATAACCACTAAGGCATGCCGAGGAAAAAGGCATGTGGGATATCGTAAAACCGTTTCAAAATTCTGCTCCAAGGAATGCCAAGTGTTTAATTACAAACTGCGGTGTCAAATTGTGAGAGCATGCTACGTGAGACACGACATACTTTTTATTAGACGGCATCAAGGAAACAATCAGTACTTAATTTAACATGGATGCATGTAGTAGAACCCCTCCTGCCCCCACATAATAATGATAATGACGACGGAACAACAGATTTAGCGAGATTAAATGAAGCACAATGAGGTGCATGGCACACTCCATACAAATATAACCAATGCAATTACGGAACAGTGGACAAGTTTATTCCTCGTCCCTATTTTGAATTTGAGAAATTAGCTCAATGTTTAACTATGCTCGACGAACTAAAGTTAAATTTTTCACAATATTTATTATATATATACTCCAAAACATATGAATTCAAAATTTTATAATTCATCATAACGAAAAGCCCAGTACTTTATAATGATTTAAGTCCTATATTTACATCCTAATTTACTTTTAACTCTTCACCAAATTTATTGTGTAATTATGTCCTACTGTACTTGTGCTTGGCAAACTTAAGACGAGAAAGGTCCAATTTAATATTTAGAAAGTGAGCTAATCTTCAATTATGATATAAAAAGGCAATGTTAGCAATTTTTTTAAAAAATATTAGGCTTTCTTCTTGACTTCATCCAAACTAACTCAGGTAATATATATCTCAGACAATGCCAAAATACAAATTTGTACTTAATTGTTCCAGCTAGTTCAAAGCCATACTCGATAAGTTATCCATCAAAGCTTTGTTCCCGAGCCACATGCTACCTACAAAATTAAAAATAATAATTGGCAGGGATTTTTCTATGTCAACAATTTCTTACGATAATGCAGATAAACCAAAAAAAGGTTTTGTTCCCGAGCCTACTGCTACCTAAACACGCACAAATTATCTTCGGCAGAGATTTTCCTATCTCAACAATTTCTTACAAGACTGCTGAAATGCATTACTTGCTTCGCCCAAATATTGCTCAAACTAGGCAAAAAGAGAAATGTATTCGATTTTTCCAGGTCTATTAAAAAAAATTAAGTCGTTCAAACTTGGAACATATGAAAATGCAATTTTTCACTTCAACTCCCGAGCTCCTAATTTTGCAATCAAGTCATTTACTATTCAGTTCAAGTCCATTGCAAAAAAAAAATCCTGTAACTTGAACAAAAATTGTCATATTAATACCAAACAGTGCTTACCAACACCGTCAAACTTGACATGTAAATTCTATCCAAATTAATTTAACCCCTTGATTATTTTTACTCGTTAGATTATACTATTCAACTAACCACTCCCTCACCCCTAGAGGGCGTATATCATCCTAACCACCCATTTTTCAACCCAAGGGCTAAAAAATGAATAGCACCAATAGCTTTTTTTTTTTTTTTTTCTTTTTTTTTTTTTTTGAGAGATAGGTAGCACGCTTCGTTTATTTCATTTAAATAAACTTAACTAGAAATGTGAATCAATTAGGATTCGAACTTGGTCACGGTACCAACCACCAAGCCCTTTGCTTAGTTCTATATATATATATGAACTAGGCTACTATACTATCAGTAGCACGAAACGCTCTGTACTACCAAGTTGTTTTCGATGATACGACTTCCAAATTGACGATCGGCTCCGTTAGACATGATCCATACTATTAAAAGTATTTGAAAACTACTATACTATCGGAAGCATAAAAGATCTGATGCTTCCAACTTTTTGATCATTTGATCAAAAATTATACGATTGGGATAATTACAGTCCCCCAGGATTGAGTAGTAACCCTAGGGTTGAGTGGTCCCCACTAAATAATAGTATTAATCCAAAGGTTAGAAATGCTCAAAGAGGTTGATTTAAAGGCTAAAAAATTAAAAGCAACAGATCCTCTCTGCTTCCGATAGCATAATAGCTATATATATATATATATATATATATATATATATATATATATATATATATATATATATATATATATATATATATAAAGAGAGAGAGAGAGAGAGAGAGAGAGAGAGAGAGTGTCCTGCCATGGTGCTTATAAAAGCACCAAGCCCTTGGTGCTTGTGATTTTTTACTATTAGATCTACCCCTTCAATCATTTTCACCCGTTAAATTATACTATTCAACCAACCACTCACTCAACCCAAGGAGGACCCACATCATCCTAACCGCACATCTATTAATCCAAGGACTAAAAACTTACAAGCACCAATGACTTTATTTTTAAAAGCATAAGAGCTCAATTTTATATATATATATATATATATATATATATATATATATATATATATATATATATAAAGAGAGAGAGAGAGAGAGAGAGAGAGAGAGAGAGAGAGAGAGAGAGAGTTGAGCTAGAATCTATATTACGGAGCTCGTACTATAGTGTTTAATTTCGATCTTATGGAGCCTCCAAATCAACGATCCACACCGTTAAATATGATCTATACCAGTATATGAAGTTCTTAGAATAAAATTTTAGTTCTTTTCGATATCGTTTACTTAGTAAATAAATTATGTCAAGTGAAAATTGAATATTCTTAAAATTTGAGCATAGGACTTTTAAATTCAAGATCAAGAATATAAACCTTAATTTATATAGTTTAAAGTATTTTCTATCAAAATTTGAAAAAATTTAGATTCTTCTACACCGTTAAACTCCAAAGTCGTCATAATAGCCATTGAAAAATGACAATTTTAAAATGTTTTGATCATAAAGTAAACTATAAAAAATATAAAATTTTATTTCTAAAAACTTTAAATACCCTAGATCGCTTTTAATTGTGGATCATTGATTTGAACGCCCGAAGATCAAAACAACACTATAGAGAGCTCCCGTACTATAGATAGTATAGTAGGACTCTATATATATATATATATATAGAGTCCCATGGTGCTTGTAAAAGCACCAATCCTTTGGTGCTTGTAAATTTTTTACCGTTAGATCTACACCTTCGATCATTTTCATCCGTTAATTTATACTTTTCGATCTAACAAGTGAAAATAGTCACAAGGATAGATCTAATGGTGGAAGACGAGTAACGCAAAAAGCACTGCGATACTATCGATAGTATAGTAGCCATATATATATATATATATATATATATATATATATATATATATATATATATATATATATATATATATATATATATATATATATATATATATAGCGAGAGAGAGAGAGAGAGAGAGTTGAGCTAGAATGCTATCGATAGCAAACCCAAGACTTTTGCCACCCATTTAATTTCGATGACGATGAGCCTCCAAATCAACGATCGACCGTTGAATATGATCTATACCATTTGAAGTGTTTAGAAATCAAATTTCATGCATTTTCGATATTGTTCTCTTATCCATCTAGTGGACATAAAAATGAACGGCTGAAAATGAATATTCTTAAAAAAATGATGATAGGAGTCTTGTAATCAAGATCAAGAAAATAGATCTTGTTTTAAATAATTTAAAGAATTTTCTAAAAAAAATTTAATTGATTTGATACTCTTTATACTATATAAAACAAGATCAATATCTTTGATCTAAATTTTTAATGCTATATTATCGCGTTAATTTCAAAATACTTCTAGTAGTATAGATCATGTTCAACTGCCGATCGTCAATTTGAAAGCTCCATCATCGAAAACAAACGGGTGGCAAAAGTGCAGTGTTTGCTATCGATAGCATTCTAACTCAACTCTCTCTCTCTCTCTCTCTCTCTCTCTCTCTCTCTCTCTCTCTCGATTCTAAGCCACAACATCGAACGACGTGGAAGCACGGAGCCCTCCGTGCTTCAACATAGTAGCCTTACTCTATATATATATATATATATATATATATATATATATATATATATATATATATATATATATATATATATATATATATATATATATATATATATATATATGGTCCGCCTATGGCGCTTTTAAAAGCACAAAAAACTTAGTGCTTGTAATTTCCGCTGTCAAATTTACCACTTTGACCAATTTCACTCCTTACATTATGCTATTCCCCAACCACCCACTCAACCCTAGTGGGACCCCTTATTAACTCTCCAAATCTTCATCCAAAAGCCACAAAACTACAAGCACCAATAACTAATACTTTTTACAAAGTATAGGAGCTCAATTTTATAGCGTGGAGCAAGAATACTTGTAAAAGTATCATTTGGGTGGTGCTTTAGTATTTTTAACCCTTGGATGGAGAGATGTGAGGTTGAGATGATGATGGTAGGTGGTAGTAGGTGGTAGTAGGTGGTGATAGGTGGAATAGTGTTTGATCCAAGGGTATTAGTAATTGGGATGTAGATCCAATGGCTAAAAACCTAATAGCACCATGGGGATGATACTTGTAAAAATATCCTAGCTCAACTCCAATTTTATATATATATATATATATATATATATATATATATATATATATATATATATATATATATATATATATATATATATATATATATATATATATATATATATATATAGTCCTATGGTGTTTGTAAAAGCACCAAACACTTGGTGCTTGTGAATTTTTTACAGTTAGATCTACTATTTTGATTATTTTCATCCGTTAGATTATACTATTCAACCAACCACTCA
Organism: Aechmea fasciata; assembly: GCA_025177825.1. Taxonomy (NCBI): domain Eukaryota; kingdom Viridiplantae; phylum Streptophyta; class Magnoliopsida; order Poales; family Bromeliaceae; genus Aechmea; species Aechmea fasciata. Next base: position 15,554,444 of record CM045929.1, on the reverse strand, counting down.
CTTAACCCAAAAGGGCCCACATCATCCTAACCTCACATCTATAAATCCAAGGGCTAAAAACTTACAAGCACTAATGACTTGATACTTTTAAAAGCATATATATATATATATATATATATATATATATATATATATATATATATATATATATATACATATATATATATATAGTAGGGCTACTATACTATTATGAGTAGTAGAGCCCTACTACTCATAAGTTGTTTTCGATTATAGAGCTTCCGAATCGACGATCCACTCCGTTAAATATGATCTAAAGTATTTAAAACTTCTTAAAAATAAATTTCGTAATTTTTCAAAATCATAATAAAGTCCATCAAATGGGTATAAAATGAACTAAATCGAACGATGTCCTAAAAATAGATGGTCGGATCCTTCAATTTAAGATCGGAGTTATTGATCTTTATCTAGGTAGTGAATAGAATTTTCTATCAAAAATTCAACCTATTTCAATTCTTTTACACCGTTAAACTACCAAGTATCCCATATCGTTAAAAATTGTCAATTTTGTGAGCTTTTGATCGTAAGGTAAATGATTTCGAAAAATTACGAAATTTATTTTCTAGAAGTTTTAAATACTCTAGATCATATTTAACGGAGTGGATCGTCGATTCTAAGCTCTATCATCGAAAACAACTTATGAGTAGTGGGGCTCTACTACTCATAATAGTATAGTAGCCCTACTCTATATATATATATATATATATATATATATATATATATATACACCATAGCTACTATACTATTATGAGTAATATTGGAGACCTACTACTCATAAGTTATTTTTGATGATAGAGCTTCCGAATCGACGATCCACTCCGTTAAATATGATCTAGAGTATTTGAAACTTCTAGAAAATAAATTTCGTAATTTTTCAAAATCATAATAAAGTCCATCAAGGGCATAAAATGAACAAAAATCGAACGACGTCCTAAAAAAGGATGATCGGATCCTTCAATTCAAAATCGGAGTTATTGACCTTTATCTATGTAGTGAATATAATTTTCTATCAAAAAATCAATAAATTTTGATGTTTTTATACCGTTAAACTAGCACTAATCCCATACCGACCGTTAAAAATTGTCAAATTTGTGACCTCTTGATCGTAAGGTAAATGATATCAAAAAATTATAAAAAGTTTATTTCTAGAAGTTTTAAATGTAAATAACGTTTAACGGTGTGGATCGTCGATTCTAAGCTCTATCATCGAAAATAACTTATGAGTACGAGGCGTTCATACTCATAATAGTATAGTAGCCGGACTCATATATATATATATATATATATATATATAGAGAGAGAGAGAGAGAGAGAGAGAGAGAGAGAGAGAGAGTTGAGCTAGAATGCTATCGATAAAGAAACCCAAGCACTTTTGCCACCCACTTGTTTTTGATGATGGAGCCTCCAAATTGATGATCGGCACCGTTGAATATAATCTATATCATTTGAAGTATTTAGAAATTAAATTTCATATATTTTCGATATTGTTCTCTTATCCATCGAGTGGACATAAAAATGAACGGCTGAAAATGAATATTCTTAAAAAAATAACGGTAGGAGTTTTGTAATCAAGATCAAGAGTATAGATCTTGTTTTAAATAGTTTAAAAAATTTTCTAACAAAAATTCAATTGATTTGGATATCTTTACACCGTTAAACGAAAAAACGCCTCATATCAACCATTAAAATTACAAATTTTGAAACCCTTTGATCATTAGACAAATGATATCGAAAAGATTTGAAATTTAATTTCTAAATACTTCATGTAGTATAGATCATGTACAACGATCGATCGTCAATTTAGAGGCTCCATCATCGAAAACAATGGATGGCAAAAGTGCTTGCTATCGATAGCATTCTAGCTCAACTATATATATATATATATATATAGAGAGAGAGAGAGAGTCCTATTATTATACTATTATGAGTACGATCGCCTCGTACTCATAAGTTGTTTTCGATGATAGAGCTTCCTAATCGACGATCCACACCGTTAAACGTTATCTAGAGCATTTAAAACTTCTAAAAATAAAATTTTATAATTTTTCGATATTATTTACCCTACGATCAAAAGCTCACAAAATTGACAATTTTTAATGGCCGATATGAAATACTTTCTAGTTCAACGGTGTAAAAGATTCGGAATTTGTTGAATTTTTGATAGAAAATTCTATTCACTATATAGATAAAGATCAATAACTCCGATCTTGAATTGAAGGATCCGATCATCCCTTTTTAGGATGTCGTTCGATTTTGACCGTTCATTTTATACCCACTTGATGGACCTTATAATGATTTCGAAAAATTACGAAATTTATTTTCTAGAAGTTTCAAATACTCTAGATCATGTTTAACGGTGTGGATCGCCAATTCGAAAATCCCAACATTGAAAACAACTTATGCGTAGTAGGGGCTCTATACTCATAATAGTATAGTAGCCCTACTCTATATATATATATATATATATATATATATATATATATATATATATATATATAACGAGGCTACGATACTTATAATATCACAGCTCGGTACTAGTCTCGTTATCGATCTTTGGGTATTCAAATCAACGATCCATATCATTAAATATGATCTAAGTTATATGATGTTCTTAGAAATAAAATTTTAATTTTTTTCGAGAGCGTTTACTTAGAAAGTAAAATTATGTTATAATGACCGGTGAAAATTGAACAATCTTTAAAATTTAAGTATAGAACTTTTGAATTGAAGATCAAGGATGTTAACCTTAATCTAAATAGTTTAAAATACTTTTTATCAAAATTTGAATAAATTTAGATTCTTCTACGCCTTTAAACTATAAATTCACCATAGTAGCCATTAAAATTGATAATTTTGAACCAGTTTGATTATAGAGTAAACTATGACAAAAAAAATATAAAATTTTATTTCTAAAAACTTTAAAAATCCTATATCAATTTTAACGGTGTGGATCATTTATTTGAACATTCAAAAGTTGAAACGAGACTATAATGCCGGAACCCCAGTACTACGGATATTATAAGAGCCTGGCTCTATATATATAACGCTTGTTAAGCCCCAAAAAACAATGACAACCATAAGCAAACTAACAATGTCGTCGGAGCTGACAAGCACCTGCAATGAAATGATACCATTCAAAGGTTGGAAGACAGAATCAATAGTGCATAGTCAACAAGCTCTCTTCTCAAAATCTTCCCAGCAGCTGATTTTGGAATAGAATTAACAAAGGCAACACGGCGGATTTTCTTGTAAGGCGCAACCTGTTGCAAGAAGATGACACTGTTTACTTTCTAGAATTTGTTTGGTCTCGGAATAGTTAAAGGAAGTTTTGAACTCACCGAATGTTAAAGACCAAAGGAAGGGCAGTGTGTGAGCTGAGTCAGTAACTACTTTTAAGGAACGAAAACAAGAGTTACTACATAACTTTTAGCTGTAGTTAACAACATAATATTATCAGTTTTTCCTTTTTTTTATTTTGAGAAAAAAGTTTTGTATTACAGTAGGATCTTCAGTAAGTAGCACAAAGGATCGCATTTCAAAAAATAAATTGAGGACAGATGCACAGGCTATATTAGCTTTAGGAAATCCACAAATTCTAGTCAAGGTCCCGACGAGAGAAGATAAAGAAAACTCATTCGGCTAAAATACATAAAACCCCCTATAAATATCTGCTTTTGCACCTTACCCCCATGTCTATTAAAAATCTATATTTTACCCCCTTAAAATGTTAAGTTGCAGCACTTAACATCGTTATATACTGATTTTATCCTTAGAAATGACGAAAAAAGGAAAGTAAATTAGTAAATATCCAGTGATCTCTGTCATAAATTATCTTATCTGAGAGAAAATATAAGATGCTTATGCATTCCCACCATTTTTAAGGATATAATGAGTATGTCAGTAAGTTTCTTAGCTGTACTATACAATTTATTCGCAGAGTAGTGACGAAATTATAATATTGCTGAGTTAAGTGATACAACTCAAAATTTAAAGAGGCAAAATAGGAGTTTTTAAAAGACAGGAGGTAAAGCAGAAAAGCAGATATTTATAAGAGTTTTTCTGTATTTTAGCCAATTCATTGTGTTGAAACCACCAAGACAATCTTGGAGGAAAAAAATTAAGAAAGTAATATATAGAACAACATAAAAATGATAAAACAGCACATACCTGTTTCGCAACAAAATCCATGGCTTGCTGTGCAGTGAGGGTGCTACCTTGTTGTTTTACAATAAAAGCCATTGGTATTTGTCCAGCTTCTTCATCAGGATACCTACCATGTTACATAAAGGAGAAAGATCAACCATGGTCCTACTTTTTGAATCATTTCACTTCAATCTTGAAGTAAATAGAATAACAAAAATGTGTTAGTTTGAAGGTTAAGATTTGCTTCAAGGCACATAGAATTTACTTGCTTACTTGCCTAACTATGTCGTCTTTTGAGATAAAACCACAATTTCCTTATCAGATGCTTCCAAAAGAGTTCGAATATCTGGAGTCCTACCTAATTCATAAATAGTGATGCCCTGATAGTACAAAAGGTGATTGTTTTGTGTGTGATTGTTTCGTGCGCATAGGATGAAGGACTCAATCTATAGTACTAATGACTTGAGCTTAAACACTCTAGACAGGTAGTTTGAGCTGAACAAGTTGCTAGTATTAATGGATTTGGTTGTTACATTAGGTATTAGAGCATATATTGTAGCTGGAAGTGTGGGCTAGATCTCATATCGCTTGGTGATTTTGGATTATGTATGTAATTAGACCTAACAAGGACAACTAGGTCTAAAAATGTTTGTAATGCTCTAGTAGTCCCACATTGGATGCAAGCCATGCCACTGGCATGAGGCAAGTTGGTGTACCATCAACACATCACGAAAAAGCGACACACATTGGCCCTTCATGCCAACGAGACGCAAGTGGCACGCTGGCCTACATTGGGATGGTTTCAATCAAAATTTCCACAAGATAGCATTTTAGCATGTACTAATGTAATAGCTATAAATTGTGACTTCAAAGGTTTGGCAATGCTGCAAGTCATGAGAGATACTTTTATGTAATTTTGAGCAATAAAATGATATTTTGTAGATAGAAACGGTTGCAAGAGAAACCGATGAAACAGAGCTTTTATGTAAAAAGGGCAAACTTTGTGTCAATTTGAGAGATTTCGCAGTTCGAGGAACTTATGTGCAAAACACACATATGAGAGTTTTGAGCAACCGTCAACCAGAGGGCTAAAATTCAGCTTCTACAAAATTGGGTAAAGAGGCAACACATAAAAAGGTTATGATTTCACGTTTAAAAAATGGAAAAAATTTCGAAATGGACCCCTATATGAAGAGGACAGAGAGAGGGATGTAACGGGTAAAGAGAGGCAGTGTAGGGACATATTTGTAATTATTTCAATGAAAGAGAAAATGCGAGAAAGAAACCCTATTATCTCTCTCTCTCTCTCTCTCTCTCTCTCTCTCTCTCTCTCTCTCTCCCCACAGTCACTGCCCCAACTCCACACGCGCCACCGCTGAGCACCCCCAACTTCAGTGACACCCTCCAGCAAGCAAGCTCCAGCCAATATGCATAGAGTGATTCAAGACACTTCATGGGTGGAAATGGTGTTCCGGTGAGACTACGAAATAATCGACGGATTTAAAAAATCAGTAAATGGGACCGATGTTCCAATCTCACCATCATTAGTGTGTGACTTTATGTCATGTTTATATGGCGACGTGGTGTTGGGGCCTTCTTTTGGGCTGAACGCAGATCGTGTGCGCATTCCGACACCCAAAACAATGTCCGACATAATGAAATTAGGCCTTTTTGGCTAAACCGTTGGATTGGGGGTGCGTGGTTGTGAGACCCCAAATAGTCCTACTATATATAAGATATAATAGGGCTAAAACTCTTAACCCGGCTTAAGCATGTTGGGCGGTGGCTAGGCCCAAGAGGTTAAGAGAGTTAAGCGTGCTAGGACGGAAGTAATCCTAAGATTGGTGACCCTCTAGGAAGTTGGGGTGTCAATGTTGGTATTAGAGACAATAACCAACCAGAAGTGTGAGATGAGTCTCGGCTGAGCCAGAATTATATAGCAGAAAGAGCGAGGCTCTCATGTTGCTAACTGTTGTAGGTGGAGCACAGCGCACCACAAGGTCGGTTTAGGCTAGCGAGACGAGTTTAACATTGCCTGATACTTGTGAGTCAAGCTTGACGAGGACGTTAGGACTTAAGGGGGAAAAATGTGAAAACTCAAATAGTCCTATATAAAATATATAATAGGACTAAAACTCTTAACTGACTTAAGTATTTTGGATGGTGGCTAGGCCCGAAAGGTTAAGAGAGTTAAGCGCGCTAGGACGGAAGTAGTCCTAGGACGGGTGAACCCCTGGGAAGTTGGGGCATCACTGTGGTTGTGTTTGTTGCTGGTCGGACCTTTGTAGTCGCATCCAAAGTAGAAATGACCCTCGCAAGTGATGTGCTGCTCTGATGCCCAAAACGGCAACTGTGGGACTTATAGGGCGAAATTCCGCTATTTCGGTGCATTGAGACTACATTTGGACTCCGCAACTCATAGGATGTGTTTTAGAGGGTCTTCACTAGTTGAAACTAGTAGCATAATATGCAAGTGATCTTCGCTAGCCCCTATGCCCAAATAAGCATACGTGGGAACCTATTAAGATATAGCTTTCTGTAAGGACTCGAAACTGCGAAACGTGAAACTGGACCATGATTCAAAATGGTCAAAGTCGAGTTTGGAATGCTTTAGAGAGGCCAAAGACATTAAATTAGTCAAAGGTGCATCGACGTGGGCCTCCAAGAGCGAACTTGGTGAGAAATCTGCAAAGTGCAGATTTTTCAGGAGACCGGTCTCCCATGTGAGGACCGGTTTCGTAGCTCGTAAATCTGTGCAAAATCGTAGTTTTAGAATTTTCACTTCCTGGGACCGCCTCCGAGAGATGCAAACGGATCCGGTTGGTGGAGCTCGCTTCGACCCGCCCCGAACGGGGCAAGAACGGGAGGAAATAAACGGATTCGGGCGGTGAAACGGGCGCTTTTATGATCCGAGGCGGATTCGGGCAGAAACGGGGAAAATTTTTTATCCGCCCGACCCGAATCCGCGAATCCGCCCCGAAATTATTTTTATTTTAAATATATATTTTTAAAAAATAATATGTTTATAAAAAAGTTTAAAATACAAGTAAGTTAGTACTCTCATTTCTAATGTATTTGAAATTTTTTAATTTTATTTTGAATTATAATTGATATTTTTTATTTTTATAATTAATATTGTTAATATATATATATAATATTATTAAAAATTATTATTTTATATTTTACAAAATATTAATAATTAATAATATTATAATTTTAAAAAAAATATTAGTTGGCGGGACGGATTCGAGGCGCGGCGGGGAGGCGGTAACGACGCGGGGCGGGTTATGGGATGTATTTTTTAACCCGTCACGATTCGGGCGGAGGCGGGGCGGGTTTTTGCTAATCGGGGCGGGAGGCGGGAGGCGGGGCGGGGCTCCCGCCCCCAGATCCGCCCCGTTTGCATCCCTAGTCTCCAGAAGGAGAGACCGGTTCCCGTGAGTTGGAAATCTGGCAAAATTTGCCTTAGTATAGATTCGCTCTCGGGGACCGGTCTCGAGTAAGGGAGACCGGTTCCCGTAGCTTTGCAATTTACGCAGAGAGGTAGTCCTGCGAGAGTGGGCTCTCGGGGACCGATCTCTCTTGACGAAAACCAGTTCCCGTAGCTTAGAGAAGGGGTCGAAGCCTTTCTCGGGATTGGTACACTCGGGATCGGTCTGCATGGAGAGACCGGTCTCCGTGTCCGAAAAATGTCCAAGAACGGGCCGTGCATTGTCGGTTAGTTGAGGGGCAATTATGTAAATAGAGCATAGCTGGGGCTATTTGAGCCGAAGCTCACCCTCTTCCCCTCATTCCCCGGGCACCTAAGTAAAAGAAAGGCCCTCTCTTTCTCTCTAAGGTGATAGAAGGAAAAGAAGGAGAAGGAGGAAAAGAAGAAGGAGCTTAAAGGAGTGAAACTCTCTCTCCTTGGTTGTCTTCTTCATCAAATGAGGATTTCTTGAGGTAAGCTTTAGGTTTTCTAAAGCTATATTTCTAGGGTTTTGGGGATTAGCCTTAGGAGTGGGTTTTGAGTGAACTCTAGAGCCCTAGCTGGTTGCTAGAGGCTTGAATCTAGAGTTCGTTGCGGCTATTTTCGCTGTAGTTGCGAGCTAGGGCTCCGAGTGGGTTTTCACGAAAGGTTAGGGTTTGATCTCGTTTAACCCTATCTTTGTGATGGTTTCAGGCTCTCGAGTGCGTCGGCAAAGTCAGTTTGCGGATCCGTCAAGCGAGTGCGGAGGAATCGAGCCCAAAGCCTATTTTGACTCCGATTGTCACAGAGTGCGGCATAGACATCGGAAAGTCGGCGAAACGCGTCGGCGGAGTCGAGACGACATTAGAAGGTGGGTGGTGACCATCCCGAAGCAGCCGGGCTGCTCCCTGTCTATATGTGTATATGTATGTATATTGTCGATCTATTTCATATTGTCGAAAGCATGATAGGGTAGAGATATTCCTTTATTTGCATGCAATTCTAGCTAGTATAGCGAGGTGAGCTTGACACTAGGATAGAATGCATGAATAAAGGTGAATGATGACATAGAAACCCTAGAGTAAAGAACAAATGACAATATAGATCGAGTGGCATCTAGATGAATGATAACCTAGATCGAGTGGCATCTAGTTAAATGAGAACATTAAACGAAAGCATGATGAAACTAGAGTATAGGTGAACTCTATTGTACATGATGAACTAGAGGTGATAGTTCTTGAGAATTGCAGCCCTAGTTGGTAGGGTATCCTCGAGGTGAGAGGATTGGATCATGCTCACAGTCTATTTGAGCTTGTGGTGGTCGCTCCTCACAAGCGTACACTCCGGAGGTTGACAAACGGGACAGAGTTGTTGTCCTGGGACAGAGTTGATGTCCTACAGACCGTCTCGGGTTTGAGAGCGAGTTGTGTCTCCATACCCTTGAGGCCAGTGTGAGTCGTGGGCGAACCTTGAGGGTAAGCCAAGAGATTGAGCAAATGAGAAATAGTTCCCATTGGACATAGTAGCATGATAGTTCCTTTTTCACTATACTGAGCATGCATACTTATATTGATTGGGCATAGTAGAAAATATTGAATAGCATAATTTACTGCTTTCCATATCTATCTATCTGTATATCTGTTTATGCCCGTATGGACCTAGTGAGGAGATCGGTGGAGTCGGCGGCCGAACCCACTGGGAACTATTTGTAGTTCTCACCCCACCACTGTTGCAGGGCCTAGCGCGAGTGCTCCAGGCGAGGATCGTGGCAAGGGCATAGCGCCCTAGACCGAGGTAGTAGCCACCTATCGCATTAGAGACTCCTATGTACATGAGAGTAGAGGATGTATAGGTGTGAGGTTTTGTTGAGAGAGTGTATATGTTTATTTTACAAGTTGAAAATGTAAACTTGATGTAAATGATGAATGGTTAAGCATGTAATAGTTAAGTATTTCCTCTCTTTGTATACATGTATCATGTACTTGTATCTCTTGCTCTTGTATGGTTTGCACTTTTTGTGCTTCGTTTAGTCATGTATGAAATGATTTATTTCCTGAGAATAATATTGTATACGACTTGTTGCCGAGCCTTGGGCGGGCAGGGGAGGTGCTGTCTGTCCGGCGCCTGTTCGACGTGCCCGTGCCGACCAAATTGGCAGTCGCGGGGCGTGACACTTTCGGTCTAGGGCCTCTATTGTTACACACCTTATGATCGGTTAAAAAAATCGATGTTTCAATCGCACCGATTCGTGTCGTTGACAACTTAGTGTCGCGAGTATCAATATGATATTCGGGAGTTGTTATGATTTTTATAGAGTCCGCTCACGGGTTTGTCTAGTTCCAAAAGTCGGATTGCGAAACCGACGTTTTGTGTATATCGTGGTGCATTTCGATGCGGTATAGGCGTAACGAGTGGTGCTATAGGCACAAAAAGCATATTGACACTCGGTGATTATGTTTAAGTTCACATGACACCTAAAGGACTTAGTAGAGTCGCGGAGTCCGATTTATTCGGTATAGGTGGATGTTTGATTCGAAGTTGGTATAGGTAGATTCTACTCACTTATTTCCATCATGTTTCTATCACGTATCTTGTGAAGCAGATCGAATTTCACAACTTGAAGATAAGGAACTAAAATGGAGTAAACAAAGGATTTTTCATCAAGGTTGATTTTGAAAGACTTGAATTGTGCTACAATAAAGTTGAACTCACTCACATGCTTGTGAATAGTAGTCTTCTTGCATTTTCAAGAGAAAGAGCCTTTCATTACATGCATCTTGTTCACATCTCACACCGAAAGCTTGTTCAAACGATTGCTCCAAAGTCTCCGACAACCAGAAAATTGCATTGATAAACATCAAACAACATCAATGTTGAAATACATAGCCTAATCGCCACCAAATATTTTTGGTCAAGTAGATCCCATTCTTAATGGCTATGCACTTTTCTGCAATATTGGTAAATAAAGGTCTTTTTCAACTATCTCTCAATCATGTTTTTCCATATAGGCCACTTTCTCTCATTCAACCTCTCAAATTATCTTGCTTTCTCTATCAGAAATATGAGTTAACGACCATAAATAAATGCTTAAGTAACTATCAATCAAGCTCTGGTACCAATTGTTCCAAAATAAAGATGAAAGTTATTGGTAGCAATTTCACAAACACTGGGCGTATCACAACTCATACCCCACAAACATCCAATGGAGAGAAAACATACAAAATAAGGCAAACACACAAGAACTTATGTTGTTCGACTATGCCTTCATCCACTAAGCCACCTCTTGAACCTGTAGGAGCCACCTCTAGAATTATACATCGCCTAATAATTTTGATCTATATGTTTGTGGTCTAATTTGGACCTGACGAGAACGTCAGGATCTAAACAGGGGGAGTTTGTAATGCCCAAATATTCCCACATTGGATAGAAAAACGATTCTGATTGGTATACATAAGTCCTCGTACCCTAGTAATAATAACTGGGCTTAAGTAGTTGGGCCGATGATCTAGCCCCAATGAGTTATTATTGCTAATGGGTCGGGTCATTACACATTTCTAATCTAGCCTTCCACTATTACCAACCATATTTGCGAATACAATCAAATCTAAAAACTTGCAGTCCGATAAAAAGAATTTACCTTGTGTAACTATTATATGTGTTTTTAGTTGGTTGTTATTATCTCATATATTGAAAGTTTATCACCATCTTAGTATTGCTTCAATTTGATTTTAATTTTCCGTCTTGCTGAAATTTTTGCTTCCTTGGTTTACATAGTAAGTTCACCGGAATCGATAAATTGAACCTGGTTTATTTCAAGAATACCTTTACACAAAAACATAGTTAAAAATTTAGTTTTGGTAACCTCTAGGTTTGCATCAGCTAGGTCATTATATAAAAAATCTTAAAAACTTCTACAATAACTAATAAAAATAAGCCTTTGGCAGAAGTGAAATCATAACTTCAGCAATAGAAATGGGCATTTTTCCTATCACTGCTATGTATTTGAACTATAAATTCGTCTTCTCCATAATACCATTCATATACTTGCGTGGTCTGCCAAAATCTTTTCCACATTCTATCCCATGACTTCTGTCTATGTTATGAATCTTTCATGTACTCTATAGAAACTTCATCTGTTTTATTTTATTTTTCTTTTTTTAATGGTGTAGAAAATTCAACTATACTCCATGCTACATTTTCTGTCTCTTATGTGTTCATCTTACATGCTTAGGCCATCTAAATTGATTTCTATTGCACTCTTTTAGTTTGTCACTCCTGACGCTTACCTAATATTTTGTCCAAAAGAAATATTACTCAAAATAAAAATTTCAACTTTTTCTATTCTATTATATTTATCTCCAGAGTAAGAAACTCCTAGCCAAACATCTAAGTTGATTTTATTTCACCATGTTAGGATCTTACATCTCTGTGTGCTATTTCATGTTTTACTCGCATAAAACTATAAAGAAACTTCCTATGACACCATAGTACGTGATCCTAAGCATGGAAATCCTTATACAAGAATCTTGTGGTTTGTTGTCACACCCAAATAATCCCACATCGGATAAAATTGGGGATGTGATTGGGTATATAAAAGACTTACACGCTAATAATAATAATTGGGCTTAAGCATTTTGGGCAGATGGTTTGGGCCCAACGAATTATTGTTGCTAGCGGGTCAGATCGTTATATTTGGTATCAGAACTAGTTCACCAGCTGAAAATGTGTGACGAGTCTCAGTTGAGCCAGGATCTGAAAGACAAGGTGACTGGCTATGTCAGGATCTGGATGACAAGGTTAGCGAGACGAGTCTCACATCGCCTTGTGATTTTGGGCTGTGTGTGTAATTGGACTCACGAGAACGTTAAGGCCTTGACGAGGGGAGTCTGTCACACCCAAATAATCCCACATCGAATAGGATTGGGGATGTGATTGGGTATATAAAAGACTTACACGCTAATAATAATAACTGGGCTTAAGCATTTTGGGCCGATGGTTTGGGTCCAACGAGTTATTGTTGCTGGCGGGTCGGGTCGTTACATTTGTATAGTCGATCACAGTCTTCTCGTGAAACACCTAGTTTAACAATCCTAGTAAAAAAGCTTCTTATAGCATTATGGCATTCGGTTAGCCCCATTTCCAGCATATACCTCTTCCTTTTGTTTTTATATCGGAAGTTATAACCTCTAGCTGTTTATGTCAGAACATTCATCATCGCCTAGGAGACAAAAATAGAAAAAGCATGATGGAGAAAAATGAAGATTACTATGAACTCGTATTGTTTAGATTTCAAAAACATAAATCTGTGTTAGTTGTCCTAGATACATACGGAATGACCGCAAGATCGCAATTTCTTTATGGGATTGCAGTATACGCTCCAATTCAGCTGGAGGCACCTGAAACATGGAACAATTGATGTATCAAAAACTATGTATTAAGTGCAACTTGCAATTGCTGTATAGGCAATCAGCAGCTTTCAGATTTTTACTTTATACCTGATATGCTTTATACTTTATCAACTCCTTTAACCTATCAACAATGAAAAGAAAACCATCATCATCGAAGTAGCAAAGGTCACCCGTCTTCAACCAGCCTTCAGAATCCAAGGTAGACGCAGTTGCTTGCTCATCACATATGTAACCTGAAAGTGGAACATTAGAAAACAATGAAAATAACTACTAAATATAAATTTATACAACATTTTACATGAGCGGTATGCTAATAAGGGATGGCACCCTGGCTAAGAATCAATGTTTTCTTCCAGATATTTGAAGTATCCAAAATGTGGTTTTTTTTATCCATTTTAATGTGATCTCATAGGTCTCCAATGGACCAGAAAACAGCAAGAGGACACCATGTCAACACTCGGGTAATTTACATGCCAACAAAAGAAAGTTTCTTAATTATAAATTATCGATTACAGCTTCTTATAAAATATCTATTACATGCATCTATGTTGTCTATAAATTTACTTAGTTAAGTGAAATTAAATGATTTTTTCTATTTTTTCATTTAGTATGCTTAAGATAAGAATATGCATAATTATTTTTATGTATATATATTGTCACGCCCCGAGCCCGCCTATCCGTCGGTTTCGGCGCATGACAGACCGCCGAACGAACAGAGTTTCCCCTGTACGTCCAAGGCGTCGCAATCCAAACAATTACAAGGGTTCCAAACAGGAACAGATACCAATCAGATTGCATAAGTATCAAAAACATAAATATAACTACCTGCTATTACAAGCATTCGTCCCAGTTTACATTTTATACAATCCCATCTTTTTCTTTTGCATTAAACTTCCAAATACAATCCAAGTTACTACAATTTGTTTGCAAGTTTATTACAACATTGTTCTTTCATTTCTTCTGCTCTACCCCTAGGCTATGCCGACCCGGGGTACTGCTATCTCTGATCTCCTGGTATGGCACTATCTACTGAGCTACACCCTTGTCTCGCGCTGCTACTGCGCCGCTCACGTGTGTACCTGGGAAATACCCCAAAACAACGTGGGGTGAAAACTATTGTCCATAGTTCCCAGTGGGTACGGCCAACCAAGGAAAAAGCTCGACCAATAGGTCCAAGGAGGCACTGCAAACATGTTAGTCCAAAAACACGAAGATCTATTGTATATATCATGCTGTGACTATGCAACTAACAAAAAAGCATGCCTCACAATATGCAATATGCAACTATGCAATAGTTCTTAGCTTTTCATTACATTAGCCATTTCATTCTTACACTTAGCTATTCTTTAACCTTTATTCTTGGGCATTCTATGCTATTTAGCACTCACATCTAAGGTCATCTCTACCTCAGCTCACTATGCCACCCGACTCGGTCTTGAGTCAATCAACTGCAGATAATCCGTCCACTGTCTAGCTCGAGGTGAAGGACGTCACCCAACCACCTCAGTTGTCGACAGCCTGCCGCTCCCTGGGACTAAGCCTTCCAGCGGCGAAATCGTCGCACACGCTAAACACGGCTCGAGTCATTTGACATAGCCATTCTGGGAACAAACACGTCGCACTTACCCAGCGAGGACTAAAGCCATGACCTAACCATCTGGCGGCGAACTAATCGCATCTCACCCAACAATGGTTTGAGTCAAGTCTCAACCACCTGGCGGCGCACGTATCCCACTCCCCCAGCAATGGTTTCACTAATCTCGGCGGTCGATCCTCAACCCGCTCAACCGGTATAGAACTCAACTTGGCTGCCGCGGCACCGTGGCACACGCCACGAACGGTGGTATAGCTCGACGGCGAAATCTTCGCACACGCCCGACACCCTCTTTGGTGTCCAATTCTCGTGGATTCCGCATCCGTTTCCACATAGCTTCGAGGGTTGGCTTTAACCCTCAAGAATCGACCCACTCGGTCTTTATCATTTTCATCCTAGGTCCTCTTGACTCTAGGGTCACATTCTTTGCCACATAACCTAGGTTACTTAACTCTAGGTTCAATGCCATCCTGGTCCGACCTATGTTTACTAACACTAGGTCCATTATCATTCTTGTTCAACCTATGTCCTTGACACTAGGTTCAATGCCACTCATCTAGATTCTCTTTGACTCTAGGTTTACTACAGCCTATGTTCTTTACATTAGGTTTGATGCCACACGCCTAGGTTCATTGACTCTAGGTTTACTACAACCTATATTCTTTACATTAGGTTAGATGCTACTCGATCTATGTGTGTATTTTGTCCACAATTCATGTCATTACTTAGCATTCTTGCACTAGAGTTCCTATCATAACGTTCTTATAACATGTTCATTATGCTCACTAGCATTTCCATATGACATCACATGCATTTCTTTATCATGTCATCTTACATGCATTACTTAGCATTTTCCTTTCCACTATGTTTACCAACATGCATTTCTACACATGCATCATTTATATGCATCAACTTGGGTCTATGTCATTCTCAGACATACAGGCGACCTAGTCGCTTCGGTAAAGACAACCCACCTTAGCTTTGCTCTCCGATTGCTCGTCGACACTTGCAATCGGCCGCCCGCGGCACCCATGACCCGGTTCGGCCCGAACTCTTGCGCGACCACCCGAACGGTCACCGATTCGGGATTCGAAGGTTTCCCCCGTTATTCCACGGCTTCACGATGCCCTGGATCCGATCTCATGAATTACGGGCTTCTATTTCGCGTGCTGCGGCTATCTATTAAAAGTACAGTATTTTGTCAATAACTTTGCACTCGCTCGTCGGATCACCGAACCCAGCGCGCCAACGCGTTCGCTACACCCCCAATTAGGTTTACATGGGGCCAAATGAGATCAATCTCATTCATTTCTAAAAATCCCACTTTGGAGCCCTAGAACACAACTATGCAAGAATCCATGTTACAATTCCTAGATTCATGCATAATCTAGCCTCTAAGCATGCTAGGTCCCATTTAACATCATCTTTAGGGTTTAAAAACCAAACCCTAACTACTAGCCATTAAAGAGCTCGAAGCTTACCTCTACTAAGCTTGCTCTCTAAGCACAAGAAAAAAAAAAGATGACAATGAGGGTGATCACCTTCTTGATCTTCTTCTCTTTCTCCTTCCTTTCCTTTCTTTCTTCTTCTCTTCTTTTCCTTTTCCTTTTCCTTTTCTTTCGGTTGACAGAGAGGAAGAGATAGGGAGAGATCTATGAGGGAATGAGGGAGAGAGAGAGCTTTTATCCATCTCTTTACACATAAGCCCCTGCCATTTTGCACCTTAGCCCCTCAACAATGCACCATGTGCACTGCCCAGACTGGGCAATTTTCGGGCTTGGAGACCGGTCTCCCCAGCCAGAGACCGGTCCCCGAGAGCTCTGCTCTCGTAGGACAGTTTTCACGCGTACGGGAACCGGTCTTCACCACGGAGACCGGTCTCGCGAGTCAAGACCGGTCCCCACAGGGACCTCCCACCCAATACTCGAAGGACTTAGACAATTTTCACTTTCGTTCATTTCTTTTCCGTTTCACTTATTTTGGCTCTGTGGGTCTCCAATTCACTTGAAATCGCACCGAGACTCCTCACGCATGATTTTGATCATGTCCTCATCATCACTTCATCCTTGCTAATGCCGGATTTAGCTCACGGCCCAACATAGACCTTCGGGTCCCGTTTTCGCACCTCGTGCACCGAAACGACCCGAAAGCTTCCGGACTTCACCGGAACCATTCTTAAGGCCTCCTAAGCCAACATATCTCGTAACTTCAAAACTTTAGAAGTTCGGTATGCTACATATATAATGATATAATTTGCCAATTATTTACAATATTACATGTTTTATAAGAATTCATAAATCTCATAACTGTTATTTTTCTACACCAAATGGTTTCACCTTAAGTCGTAAGTATAAAACTAAACTAATAAAGAACTAACATATTCTAAATATTCAAATTTTTCTACATGAAGATCTATTATTTTAGAGTCAAACTGTTGAATTAGAAACATTGGTTGCGATTTAAAATTTTAATAATATGATGTTAATCTTTTTCTTTCTTGTAATGTGTTATGTGTCCTTCTATTTTTATGCCTTAAATCTCAAGTTCTTTACCCTTAACCCTAGATAATTTTATCCTCTTTGGGGTCATTATTCCTTTCACATTTTTCAGAAAAATAGAATACTAACAGAGATAGAAATAGGAAAGAATAATTCTGAAAATCATTAGAAGTTTGGAAAGAAAATATAGCACACTGAACTTTAGCAAATTGCAGGGTTCTAGTGTGAGAATAGTATTCTATGCTATTCTGGAAGTTTTGACTAAAGTTACAAGAGCTTAGGCCTGTTTTTAGAGCTTAATAAGCACGAAAACGGATTTTGAAGATCAAATCTACAAAACTACAGTTTTTGTATTGAGTACCAGCACTAAAAATGAGGTACCGAAACTCAATCGAGAGCAGGGTTGAATAGCTCTCAATTTTGCAGAACTCGGGTGAGTACCGATATTGATTTAAGTTGTAGCTCATACATCTACAACCGAGGAGGTAGTTTGGACAAGAAAGCTCCTTCAAGATCTTGTAGTCACTTCTGCGTTTGATTATATGACAATCCGATATGAGAGTTTGGCAACCCTTTGCCTACATAAATGACCCGAAATATCACAGGACCACACACTTGATGTGAAGTAGCATTATGTTCACAAGAGGCGGCTGCGCAAAATGAAAATCATAGAAAACAAAATGTTATATGTGAAAATTCATCACCAATAAAGCTAAATATAAGGCCCAAAGGAGCGTGAATTAACTAAAAAGCTATATTGTCAAATAAGAGCTCAATATTAGTGTAAAATTGTCAGACCCCAAACGCGAGGTATAACAGACGCTGTATACCTACTAGAATAGCAAATATGCAAGACTACAAAACCCAACAAAAAAATAGACAAAAAGATAGTCACAAAAATTTGCTAAATCACACGGTATTTGCTAAATTACGCTGTACGGAGAAGAGAACAAAACAGAAATGAATAAATCTCGATAATTCAGGAAACCCATTAACTAACATATACCTAGGTACACAAAAACAAAATAATAAAAAGTAACTCGAACGACAAACTATAGCTAGCGTTCACTTGATCCTACCCCCGCCAAGCAAAACAATCACGAAACCTGAGTAAGCAACTATACCACATTAGCACCAGATTAGTCGGATTAAGCACAAAAAAAAAAAAATTAAATGCTCTCAAGTAAAACTTTATCGATAGAATCCTTCAAGGACAGTGAAGAAAAAGACGGCAATCAAGGTGTCGTTGATGGTGAAAGAAAATAGCGTCAATAGTGATAAGCATGAAGGCGGCCAACTAGGATGCGAAGAACCCCGCTAATACCTTCTTCTTACCGACAAGGTCCCACAGCCTATATTCCTTCACCTCTTTCTCAAATTCAAGAAATATGCAGGATTTCGACTTTGAATCTACTATTGCGCGCTAATTTTCCTGGACATGAACATAAGCAAGACAACCAAAGACATAAAAGAGGAATAATCTGCAAGTTTACCCGACCATAATTCCTCTAGTGTTTTGAGCTCGATTACTGTGGAAGGAGATCTATTAATAATGTAGCACACCATATCGAACGCTTCGGCCCAAAACTCTCTTAGCAAACCTGCATCCTCATGGATAGGGATTTTCCTAATAGTGTCTTCTTCATCCATTCTGCTACTCCATTCTGCTATGTAGTTCCAGGAACTGTTAGATGGCATGTAAACCCTCCTCCTAGTAGAAACTACTAAACTTCTTAGAAGTGAACTCTCCATCATTGTATGTTCTTAGATACTTGACCTACTTGTATGTCCTCCTAATGCCTGAACTTTACAAAGGCTTTAGACCAAGGTATTAAGTGCCGCCCATACCGTACGCACAAGGTGAGCGCAATACTGCGAGGTACCGCTGCACTGTATCGTGCCATCGATTTGTGTTTCTTTTTGGCTTTTTGCAATTTTTTGGCTTTTTGCACTTCTTTGTTTAGGGTACTCATAGCCCACCCACAACACCCCCACCCTTACTTTGATGTCCACGAGTATTTCCCTTTTCTTGGCAGGACACAAATGTTCCCTTCCCTTTTCTTTCTTTCTTCCCCCTCCCTTTCTCCCATGTCTAGCTGCTACCTTTTCCTCTACTCTTTCTCTCTCCGTCCCCATTTCTTAGTTCTTAAAATATCTTACTAAATAAAAATTTCCTTTATTTTTTACCCCATTTTTTCCTTTTTCATCGCTTAAAAAAGAGGCAAAGAAATTGCAAATCTAAGAGTAAGTCAAAAAAATTATAATTTTTTTGCTTTATATATTTTGAATATTTTTTATTTGTTAAGCTTATGTTTTGAGGATATATAAATTTAGGCAATTTTTAATTTACATATCGATTCGTACCACCACAAACATCCACTTTTTCTTGTACATCTAACATAAAATTCTATTTTTGGATTAGAAGATTGAAAATGCTCATATAATTAAAAACTAAATTAAATTAATTATTACTTAGATTTATTTAATTTATTTGTCATATAATTTATTGCTAAATTTTTATGGATAAATTTAACAATTTTTCTTAAAAATATTAATAAAAAATAATTTTTTAATACGTTTAATAAATATTTTTGAAAATTCAAATGAAAAGAGTAATTGAAATGCGAAACTATTATAGTTAATCTAATTATCATGTTTTCCATTGAATCCATATGGATAAATCTTCCAATTGTTTATTAAAGTTTTGAGAAAAACTATTTCTCTAACTCAGCTCGAATAAAAGAAAGAAAAAATCAAGAGAATTCGAAAAGTCAATCAATTCTCACAAGTTTCCTAAAAATTTTAAAAAAATTATTTCCTTCAAATTTTGATTACATATTTTTTAAAAGAATCAAAACTAAAAAGAAATTCTAAATGTAATTGCGGTCCTATTCTCGTTGTTTAAGTCATTATATGATTCTTAGTCCAAGCAATATATAGATCTCAAAAAGTTTTGAGAAAAATAAAGTTTTCTATAATTTCAACTTTTATAATTTTTAAATTTTAAAAAATGATAAAATCAAAAGAATTTTCAAAGTTGATAAATATGATGTTTTTATCATGTCGTTATTTTCCTTATTGTTTGGCATAGATTTTATGATAGTTGTCTTTATGTAAAAAAAAAATATGTAAAAAAAAATGTGTAGATCATAATACCACTGCAAAATGGTCGGGATGGGCAGAGGTGTCACCCGCCTAAAGAAACATATCACTAGGAGTTTTTCTGAAGTGGCGAAATGTCTTAAAGTCCCTTAGGAGATAAGACATGCAATGAAAATTGAGTTAGAATCTACAAGGATAGCAAAAAAAAAAAAAACGAGGGACGATCGAGATGAACTAGATAAAAGAGCGGCTTACTATCCCCCCGTTGACCTATATGAAGGTACAGTGATGAATTGACGTCGATAACAGTAGCCGCCATGGAAGCATCTCTACAAGAAAAATGGCAGCAAAATGAAGTCCAATGACTTAGAGCACAATTTGGGCCCTCTCAGTTTGATGCCAGTGATGGGCCTGGGTTTGGGTCTAGCTCTGAACCATCAAGTTTAGCTCGAAGTGGTTATATTGGCCGTATGTCAGAAGAAATCCAAATATTATAGATATAGATCCAATGGCATTTTTGGCCCAGATGCCCAACAACAACACATAGATAAAATGCTAAAAAAAGATAAAAATGCAGTAATTGGACGTCGAGCAATAGCAAAGTTCTTTCACTTCAGTCATATTGCTTCCCATGCAACAAGTAAGCCATATTATAGATTAATGATAGCTATCGTACAACAGAAGGGTCCAAAAATTGAACCCCCAACGCTGTATGAGATCGCTAGAAAATACCTTAACGCAAAGGTCAATAACATTCATACATAGGTAAAAAACTTTAAACAACAGTAAGAGATGTATGGTGTTACCTTGATGTGTGATAGTTAGACTAGAGTGACAAACATGAGCATACATATATTATTAGGGCAATTTTTAGGTCAGGTTGGTGAAAAATATGGTACAGGTAGTATCGAACAATGGTACAAACTTCAAAAAAACTGGCAAACTACTGATGCAAAGGCATCCACACTTATTTTGGACTTCTTGTGCAGCACATTGCATCAACCTAATGATCTTTGATTTTGGTGAAATAAATCGAATAAAAAAGGTTGTAGATACTGCACAATGTGTATCTACGTAAATGTATACTCATCTTCAGGTCCATGCTTTAATAGTGAAATTCACGAGATGAAAGCTCATACATCCTAGTATAACAAGATTTGCCACAAATTTTATCGCTCTAAATAGTATCCTTCAAAGTAAAAATGATTTAAAGTTAATGTTTGCATTAAACAAATGGCAAACATCCCGTTATGCCTCCACAACTAATGGGAAATTGATTGAGCAAATAATTTTGTTTCCCAAATTTTGGGATTACGTGAAAGAGATTGTTGATTTTGTGGAGCCGCAATACGTGGTCCTTCGATTAGTGGATCAGGAAAAATACCTCAAATGGGACATGTCTATTATAAACGGAGGATGGCTAAAAATAATATCAAGAAAAATAATCCATTGCGGTGTCAATCTTATCTAAAAATTATTGACAACCGTTGGGATGTTCACATGAGTTGAGATCTGCACCTAGCAAGTTATAAATTATAACAAAACTATTCGTTAATGATCGTTCAATTTATATTCTTGCATTATTGATGGAGTGATTTCTTTTCTTAATGAATATCACCATCATTATAATCTTGGGTTTGATGATGAATTGTTAAAGGCATTACGAAATGTTATCAATAGATCGGAGAGAGATCCAAATTCAGTGTGAATGTTCTCCATGCTTCACATCCACTAGATGTTGTCGTTTGAGATAAAGCATGCACATCAATCTTTTTAAATGCTTTGTTGAATCTATCATATAGTCACCACTCAGTTGTCCAATTAAAAATTAAAATTATATCAAATTAGGTTTATCGTCAGATATAAAACGTCTAAATTATTTACTTATTGGGATCGGTGTTGTGTCTCCTATTAATTGCACCCACTTTGCCAAAAGTTTCAGAGGATTCACGAATATTTTTTCCTTCAGTATGATAGAGTAATAATGAGCAATCGCATATTAATATCTAGTAAATTAATAATACATTGAAAAAGCTATTGTATCTCATTTATGGCAAGAGCGGTATGCGTTGGACGAGTAGAACATCATGAATATGATAGTCAAACTAGTAGTAAAAGCATGATTTTGGCTAATTTCTTTTAAGTACTTGCTTTTCATTTACCGCTTCTTATCTCCTTATAACATGCTTATATTAGCCTAGTGGAGTATTTCACGAGATCGGTAATTGCCTATTGGAAACTATTTTTGATAGTTCTCACACCCTCTCGTTTGTTGTTATTTTCAAAGCCATCCGCATCGGGAGTGGCCGGATCGTGGCAAGGGGTTAGCGGCTAGCTAAAGCCCTACGGAGTTATTCTAGTTGGACCCGATGTCATCTTTTCTTTTGTAGCTTCGGAAAAGATGTATTATGTATTTGCTTAGAGCTTTATGTTAGATTCTGGATCTAGTTGTATCTCTATTGTGGATTTCTTTATGCCAGAACTTTAGTGATTTTATACTACTCGCTTCGATAGCCTTGTTATGACTTTACTGTTTTCCTTTCTTGTTTTAGTAGACGCCTTGTGTACATTGCTTTTGTTTGATGTACACGGCGGGTCTGTGCACGCACTGGCGGGCTCCCGCTGGGCCCGGGGAGTGTCATGATGTGGCTCAAAATGTGTTTATTGAGTTTGATTTTATTCCCTTAATTCGCCAAAAATTTCGCGATATGACAAATTTTGATAAAATAATTTGTGAAGAAAAAATAGATGTCTGTGGTGGAAGCAGAGGGCTTGGACAAAGCTTTTGTCAGTTTATTGATAAACAAAAAATAAATAAATTATAATTTTTTTTGACTTACCTAATAAGTAAATTTTCGATTTGCAATGCCTTTGGGGGGCATGGGATACCTGTAATGCTTTGGATACCCCAAAGAACAAAACAAAAGGAAAAGAAACAAAAAACAAAAAAAAAAAAAATTAGCACACTACCGCACGACATTATGCCAGGGCACACCGCACCGTGCCGCTTTGTCTCGTGCGACACGGCGCCGTGTCGTGGCATGATCGAGGTCTCGCGATTACCCATGTACCATGCCACCTTCTTTGTGGCACGGTATGGCACTGTTGAGGCATAAAATATATATCTATATATATATATATATATATATACATATATACATATATATATATATATATATATATACATATATATATACCTATATATATACATACATATATATATATTATATATATAAAAATAAACAAATAGAGGAAAATGCGTGGTGCATGAGATGGGTCCATGCACTAGGTGCATGGACAAAATGGAACCTAACTTCCCATATCCCAATACACGATCTCCACCAACTCCTCACGCGCCCACGATCTTTCTAACTCCCCATATTCCGCATGATCGGCATCCACTCCTCCCCAACTTCCCACATCCCATCGTGCGCGATAAAAAGAGGGAAGGAGGAACCGAATAAGAACCCCTAAAAAAATTCCATTGAAAAAACACGGCTTTTGAATCTCCAAGCAAGAAACAAACCAATCCCTATTTTCCCATTCACGTAAAAGGAAACTAAGGTAATTGATCCCCTTTTTCTCTCTCGTCCACAAAAAAAAAAAGAAAAAAAGCAAGGCTCTCTATCTCTTTCCTCTTTTTCTCTCCGCGAGCCCAGCCGCACCATGCCGCCCGTGCCGCGCCGGATCCGCGCCTCGACTTGCCGCGCCATCATCACCGACGTCTCTCTCGGCCGCCGCCTCGCCCGCACCACGCGCCCGTGCCGCGCGGACTGCGCCCTCGAGCCCGCCGCTCCCGGCCGCCGCCCGTGCCGCCCGTGCGGCGCTCGGGTCGCCGCCCGTGCCGCCAAGACGCGCCTTCACCCTCGACGTCGCCGCGCCGGACTCGCCGCTCCGCACGAGCTCGGAGCCGCTTCGCGCAGACCCGCCGCGCCGGACTTCGCGCCACGTCGTGCGCGCTTGGAGCCCGTGCCGCCCTGGATATACTCCGACGATCGCCCGCACCAAGCGAGGCCCATGCCTCGCGCGCGCAGACCCTCCGCCTCGGATCCCGCCGCCCATGCCGCCGACCCGAGCCTCGGATCTCGCCGCCACGGAAGCTCGAGCCTTGAAGCCCGCTAGCCTTGAAGCTCGCCGCCATCCCGAAGCTCGCCCAAGCCTTGAAGCCGCGCGCGCCTCGTATCCGCACCGCCTCGTGGCCGAACCTTGAAGGCCGCAGCCGCGCGCGCCTCGTATCCGCACCGCCTCGTGGCCGAACCTTGAAGGCCGCAGCCGCGCGCGCCTCGCATCTACATCGGCAACCAAGATGCACCCGCCACCGTTCGATGAAATGCCCGAGTTGGAGTTAACGGCGACGACGAAGACGACGTAGGCGAACTCCGTCCGATGCTCGCCCATCGACGGAGTCTTGACGGCGAGCCGGCGACGACGAAGACGACGGCGCGAATTCCCGTCCGATGCTTAGCCATCGACGGTTGACGACGAGCCGACGACGACCTGACGACGGAGCCTTGACGGCGACGCCTGACGACGAGCCGGCGACGACGAAGACGACGAAGGCCCCGTCCGATGCCTAGCCATCGACGGAGCCTTGACGGCGACGCCTTGACGACGAGCCGACGACGACCTTGACGGCGACGCCTTGACGACGACCCGACGACGACCTTGACAACGGAGCCTCGACGGCGACGCCTGACGACGAGCCGACGACGACCTTGACGGCGACGCTTGACGACGAGCCGACGACGACCTTGACGACGGAGCCTTGACGCGCGACGCCTGACGACGACGAAATCGACGGCGAGCCTTGACGATGACCAAGACGAGGAAAGCCCGTCTCGATGCTTAGCCATCGGCGTGAGCCTTGACGGCGACGAAATCGACGGAGCCTTGATGACGACCAAGATGCGCCCGCCATATGTTCGATGAAATGCCCGAGTCGCTGCTAACGACTCCGTCTGATGCTTAGCCATCGACGGAATGACGACGAAGACCCGTCTGATGCTTAGCCATCGACGGAACGACGACGAAAACTTCGTTTGATGCTTAGCCATCGACGAAGTTGACGACGAAGGCAACGATGACGAAAATTCCGTTTGATGCTTAGCCATCGAGAGTTGACGACGAAACGGAGTTGATGACGAAGATTCTGTTTGATGCTTAGCCATCGACGGAACGACGACGAAAACTTCGTTTGATGCTTAGCCATCGACGGAGCAATTGACGAAACGCCAATTAACCGTTCAACGGAATGCTAGCCAAACCGTTCAACGGAATGCTAGTTAAGCCATTCGACGGAATGCTAGCCACGTGCTCGATGTAATGTCAACAAACCGCTCAACGGAATGCCCAAATGAACTTAATCATTTGACGAAATACTCGTCGACAGTGGTGCTACTCAAAGAGAGAAATTCACCCGATAAAGAGAGAGGGACTTTGCTTGATCAAAATGAAATCAAATTAAAATTTCATGATATTAAATGGACATTTGATTTTGAATTTAAAATTTTGATTAAATCCCACACTTAAGCTTTAAATCTAATGGGCCCTAATTAAGCCCGAATTTGGAACCAAATACCCAATATCACATATCATTAACCTATAACCCATATATCTAATAACCCATATATCCAATACCCATTTAACCCATTAACCCATTAACCCATATATTCAAACCCATTTAACCCATAAACCCATCTAACCCATAAATCCATTTAACTCATATAACTTATACCCATTAACCCAATAAACCCGTTAACCCATTTAACCAAAACCATTATATCTATAAACCTATAATAAACCCATTAACCCATTAACATATATCCAAAACCCACATACCCAAAATCCATTTACCTAAAGAAGTCCACATCCCAAAGCCCATTTCAAATGGCCCATCCATTAAGCCCAATCCAAAATAGAGGTCCAGAACCATGAACCATAAACCCGTACACCAGGTCCACGAGCCATGAACCATAAACCCGTACACCTGGTCCATAAACCTATGAACCATAAACTCAGACACCCGGTCCATGAACCATGAACCATAAACTCGTACACCCGGTCCCATGAATCATGAACCATAAACCCATACACCAAGCCTATGAATCATGAACCACAAATTCATACACCAAGTCCATGAACTATGAACCAAAACCATGGACTAAACCATACACCAAACTTCATACACCATAAACCAAACCATATCCAAATCCAACGAACCCATGTTCATGAACCATAAACCTATGAACCTATGTTCATGAACCATAATCCAATGAATCTAAGTCCATGAACCATAAACCTATGAACCTAAGTCCATATATCATAAACCAAACCAAATTCATGAACCAAATCAAGTTCATGAACCAAATCTCACATACCCAATACCATAAACCTATGAACCCAAGTTCATAAACCATAAACCTATGAACCTAAATTCATGAACCAAACCAAGTTCATGAACCAAATCTCACATATCCAATACCCTAAACTAATCCAAACCCAAATTCAAATGACCGTAACGTCGTTAAACTAAACTTAAACCCAATTTCGACCGAAACGTCGTTAAACTAAACCTAAAACCCAACCTCATCAAACGCTACTAAACTAAACCCAAATACAACCTTGACCGAAATGTCGTTAAACTAATCCAAATCTCAATTGCGACCGAAACGTCGTTAAACGAAATCTAAACCCAATTTCGACCGAGACGTCGTTAAACTAAACCTAAACCCAATTTCGACCGAGACGTCGTTAAACTAAACCCAAATTAAACTTCGACTGAAATGTCGTTAAACTAAACCCAATACCGACCGAAACGTCTTTAAACTAATCTAAAGTCCAAAACTTCGATCAAATGCCGTTAAACTAAACCCAATATTGACCTAAACGCCGTTAAACTAAACCCAAGTTCAACCCTGATCAAAATGTCGTTAAACCAAAACCCCCAATCGATCAAACGTCGTTAAACTAAACCTAAACCAAAACTCCGACCAAACGCCGTTAAACTAAACCTAATCCCAATATTGACCGAAATGTCGTTAAACTAAACTCAAGCTCAAACCAAATCCAAATCATCTGATCCTCTAGCATATAAAACTAGAGCCAAATCACAACCATATTCGATCAAATTCTAATTATGTGCTTAGAATTGATCAAACCATGTAATCAAATTAAAATTGTTGGACTTTAATACATTTGCTCGAGTTCAAACAAACGAAGTTAAATTAGATTCCAATACATATACTTGGAGTTTAATTTAAATTTGACTAATCCTAATACATATAATTAGGATTTAGTTAATATTTCATCTTAAGATGAATCAAAATCAAATGTGATTAAGCTCTAATACATAAACTTAGAGCCTAATTATATCATACTCTAAAAATATAAAATTAGAGTCTAATTCAAATATTTGAGCTAGTCCTAATACATACATTTGGGATTAAAGCTCAAACCAAACTCTATTGGACTTTATCATATACAGTTAAAGTTCAATAAACCAAATCAAACTCTAATATATATAATTAGAGTTTAATTTGAATCAGATTCGATTAAATCCCAATACATATACAGGGAATTTAATCAATCTTTCATCTTAGGGTGAACAGTGTTGAGCTCCAAAACATATAGAGTCCAACAAAATTAATTTGACCATCTTAGAACATATAACTAAGATGAAATTAAACATTTTCTTTTATGCTCTGTTCATGTACACTGAGGGTATGCCCTTGGTTAAAGCCATATAATTGAGCAATAAATTATAAATTTTCTTTTTTTGTCCAATTCCAGTTCATCTTCAGCATTTCAAAGGTCTCTTAATCGAAGGTACCCTAACATTTATAGGGGTAATTAACAATAGACGCTTGCGTTTATTGGAAGCCATGGATCCGCAATACCTGATAACTATACATATTTAAATATTGATCGAATCATGAATACTACCCCACGGGAAATTCAAGATAAATTTCACCGTGCGAGGTACGTCATTCGTGGTGGCAGACAGCACGAAGTGGCACTTCAAATCTTGCCTTGTTGTGCTAAAATTGCCTTCACTCTTTTTTGCCAAAGGCCAAAATTTTCTTTTCCATCAAATTTCTCCACCTGGAACTTAGACATCAAGACATTCTGCAGTTTTGTTGTAGCACCGACCCAAATGTTGGGGCCTAGGATCATCTTGCATGTCTTATCAACATACAAGAACAAAAAATAGCGACAATAATAGAAAAAATAAAAACACAAAAAAAACACAGAAGAGGCAGTGATTTACGTAGTTCGATCACTTGCCTACGTCCATGGAGAGAGCAAGAGAGATGTATCCCTTATATGAAGAAACCAGGATACAAGCCCGCACCTTTACTTTTCTCTCAATCTAAATACAAGAGCCTTATGGTTAGTGGCACCCTTTCCTTGTTACAAGAAAAAAATCCCTATCTTTATCCCAAATAAATTTCTCTAAAACACAAAGAGAAACTCAACAAGCTACTAATTAAGTCCCCGGCTTCACCTCACTCTTCCCTTAATTCACTCGTTGCTTGTCACATATTATATGTGGAGTGTGCAATCCTTTTATAGACAAAGTGCACGTGCATAGTCATGAAACAAACTTCCCTCTCTAATTAAACGCATCTCAATTCACACTTGAAGGAGTTTACTAGGCCCAGCGCACCGTGAACCAACTTCCATATTCATGACTCTTTTGCATTTAGAAAACCGTATGGCCAAACAAATACCTTTATGCCCTATACAAAAGAAAACATATAACCAATAGTGGATTCGACGTGTGCGTCGTAGATTCGACATGTTGAAGACGTTTCGTGGATTCCAAACGTGTTGATAGCGGATTCGGATAGTGTCCTTGGATTCAAGCGAGGCATTGTGTAGCCACCGGTAGAGCACACAATCTAGAGTATGATTAAAGATAGGTTAAGTTTGTGGAGTTAGTAATCACCTTATACTTTGTTCTTTCTTAGTGGATTGTTATCACGCTAAATTGTCTCGTGGTTTTTTACTCCTTTCTGGAGGTTTTCCCACATTAAATCTTTGCATGCTATTTACTTTTCTACATTTTTTTTTCATTTACCTATTTGCCGAGATATGTGATTTTGTGTTTCACCTATTCACCTCCTCTCTAGGTGTACAAATTACCTGTTAGATTTTAGGGTTCATAACTAACAAAATGAGCTACTAAGATCATAACCATTCTAAATGAGTCCTACATTAAAACAAAGATATGGAGGTCTCATCGTATTCAATGCCTTCTATTTGAATAAATCATTTGGCTACGAGTCGGGCCTTATACCTCTCTATATTTCCTTTGAAGTCTCTTTTGATCATTAAGTCTATTTCCATCCAACTATTTTGACTCTATTTGGCAATTCAAATAGATACCAAACTTTATTTATAAGCATAAAATTTAACTCATGTTTAATTGCATCATGCTTCTCTACAATTTCTTTTCGCTCTTTGCTTGTAAAAACAACTCTGGGTCATCATACTGCTATAAGTACATTACATAAGCAATACAAATTGCAGGTTTTCTTTATTTTGAAGTTCTTAAACTTGTTTCTTCAATGACAGTTTATGTTGGGAAACAATCAGCTCATTAGCAACCTCGACATCAATATGAGATTGAAAGAGCGGCCAATGTATAATAGGTTGCTCGCCAATAACGTCATTTTGGATAATGTTTTGCATGAAAATCAACTCATATTCAAGTGAAGGTACCAAAATTGGGTGCCTGTACTTCCTCGAATGTGATATTTTAAGGTTGATCACTAGCACTAAAATTGTCATCCTTGAGAAATCTCGCATTACTAGCTTCTACAATAGTACATCGGTAGGGATAATAGAATCTAAATCTGTTAAGGATTTTGTGTTAGCAAGTTTCGTGAATTGAGTCTGAGTCTTGAAGGATCGGAGCGGATCGAAGATGGTCGAAGAATCCAAGACTTCGAAGAAAGCGGAATTGGCTCACGATGTGAATCACGATGTATAAGGTTTTAAATCATAATATGGTGATTCATACTTAGTTATAGGCATTAGAATCATAAATCATTGTTTAACGGATTAGAAATTATATCTAACTTTGTAATTTTCGGAAATTAAAAAATTTACAAAGTGTACCGAATCTGTACCTGAACCTGTACCGGTACAACTAGACCCGGCAAACGGGCGGGTTGGGTAACCCGCGGGCGGGTTATTGTACCCGCGGGTTACTTGGGCATGGGTAAAATTTACCCGCAAATTTTTGGTAGCCAATATCTTTACCCGTAATTTTCTTTTTTTTTTTTTTTTTTTTTGCTCTTATATTTTTAAATGCAAAACATATATATATATATATATATATATATATATATATATATATATATATATATATATATATATAGAGTAGGGCTACTATACTATTATGAGTAGTAGAGCCCTACTACTCATAAGTTGTTTTCGATGATAGAGCTTCCGAATCGACGATCCACTCCGTTAAATATGATCTAGAGTATTTAAAACTTCTAGAAAATAAATTTCGTAATTTTTCAAAATCATAATAAAGTCCATCAAATGGGCATAAAATGAACGGCCGAAATCGAACGACGTCCTAAAAATAGATGATCGGATCCTTCAATTTAAGATCGGAGTTATTGATCTTTATCTAGGTAGTGAATAGAATTTTCTATCAAAAATTCAACCTATTTCAATTCTTTTACACCGTTAAACTAGCAAGTATCCTATATCTAGTTAAAAATTGTCAATTTTGTGAGCTTTTGATCGTAAGGTAAATGATTTTGAAAAATTACGAAATTTATTTTCTAGAAGTTTTAAATACTCTAGATCATATTTTAATCTGAGCGACTGTCGATTCTAAGCTCTATCATCGAAAAAATTTCATGAGTAGTAGGGCTCTACTACTCATTTAATAGTATAGTAGCCCTACTCTATATATATATATATATAGGGCCCTATATATATATATATATATATATATATATATATATATATATATATATATATATAGCCCTACTATATATATATAGTAGCCCTACTCTATATATACTATATATATATATATATATATATATATAGTAGCCCTACTCTATATATATATATATATATATATATATATATATATATATATATATATATATATATATAGTAGGCTACTATACTATTATCAGTAGTAGAGCCCTACTACTCATAAGTTGTTTTCGATGATAGAGCTTCCGAATCGACGATCCACTCCGTTAAATATGATCTAGAGTATTTAAAACTTCTAGAAAATAAATTTCGTAATTTTTCAAAATCATAAAAAAGTCCATCAAATGGGCATAAAATGAACGGCCGAAATCGAACGACGTCCTAAAAATAGATGATCCGATCCTTCAATTTAAGATCGGAGTTATTGATCTTTATCTAGGTAGTGAATAGAATTTTCTATCAAAAACTCAACCTATTTCAATTCTTTTACACCGTTAAACTAGCAAGTATCCCATATCGCCGTTAAAAATTATCAATTTTGTGAGCTTTTGATCGTAAGGTAAATGATTTCGAAAAATTATGAAATTTATTTTCTAGAAGTTTTAAATACTCTAGATCATATTTAACTGAGTGGATCAATTCGAAGCTCTATCATCGAAAAACAACTTATGAGTAGTAGGGCTCTACTACTCATAATAGTATAGTATTCTATATATATATATATATATATATATATATATATATATATATATATATATATATATATATATATATATATATTAGTTTTAAAAGCGTAATATAACTCATTACTTAAAATATTATAACATACAATAAAAATATTTAAAGTCTTAGAGCAAAAATATTTTATAATATGAAAGACATGTAATAAAAAATTAAGATTAAAATTTGCAATATAGGTAAATAAGAAATATGTATTAATTGAGAAAAATATTTTGTAATTAAAAAATATATGTGCGGGTACCCGTGGGTACCCGCGGGTTACCCAAAATGCCCACTGCTTAATGGGTACCCACCCGTTTTACCCGTAATTTTTTGGGTTGAAAAAGTTGGTACCCATACCCGCAAATTTATGGGTAACCCGCAGGTACCTGCGGGTTTGAGTCAAGATTGCCAGGTCTAGGTACAACCATAGTTGCTATAGCCCATCAAACCCATTACCGGGACTGTGGCTTCGAAAAATAATCTTCCGTCATTGCATTACCGGTAACCAGTTCAATTTTGTACCGGTACAAGATGGTAAAAATCTGAAAAATCTCTAATCCAAATCTAATTGATTCTAAAGTCTATAAATAAGATATTAGGGTTCTCTAACTCCATGTGCTTCATGAAAATACTTGTTTGAGAAACCCTAGAGGCTAGGAATTCATCTAAAACCTATTTTCTACATCATAGCCTCTTTTAGGTCAAATCGAGATATCGTATTGAATATCTATATGTCGATTTGATCTACGATTCGCTTGGAGTTTTCTTTATCAGCTTCCCACGATACCCCTAAGCGAAGGATCACCATACTCATGATGCTTCTCATGAACGGCGTCGTGGATTCGGCGTGAGGCGTCGTGGATTCGACGCGATTGAAGGCGATTCGTGGATTCGGATCGTTGGCTCGTGGATTCTAGTGGCGTCGTGGATTCGGCGTGATAGAAGCTTCGTGGATTCGAAGTGGTAGCGTTTCGTGGATTCGGACGTGGCGTTCGTGGACTCGACGCGAGGACGTGGACAACCCGAGGCGTGCACGAGATTCATAGGAGGTTAAGAGAGGTTAAGTCCGTGGAGTCGGTAATCACCTTGTAATCTTTTCTCTTAGTGGATTGTTATTCGCGTGTTGGTCCCGTGGATTTTTTACTCCGAGTTTGGAGTTTTCCCACGTAAATCTCAGTGTGTTTTTATTTTTCGCATTTACTTTTAACGCATCGAGAATTATGATTTTTGGCCGGTACACCTATTCACCCCCCCTCTAGGTGTCGGATACAATCTAGATAGATCCTTGGGGCAACCCCATAACTTATAATTACATCTTAAAAGGAAAACAAAGTTCAATGTCATCACCAAAACATCAAACTTCTCGCGTGTAATCCAAATACAATATGAAATCCAAAAGTACATCAAAACTCCTAAGACAAACTCTATAACTTAGACACAACTAGGAGTCTTGAAGTCTTGATTTCCTGCAAAACAAATTTCAACAAGTATTCAAAAAATATGTTATACCTCTTCTCCGTTCTTTTCTCCAACCCCATTTGTTCAAAAATAATATCTCTCCTTCTCCCTCCTTAATCTCATCATGTCTCCCCCTTCGTGTATGCATCAAATACCAAATATCTTCTCCCTCTGTACCTGTTCTCCATTCTCCCCCTTTTTGTCAAAAATTGCCAAAAGAAAATACAACAGAGAAAAACTAACTAAACAGAGAGCTCACCGAGGAAGGCAAGTAGAGCCCGTTTCCGTCCCGACAAGGGAAAGGGCATTGCTGGCGAATCATCTCGGGGAGGTGGTTCACGTGCTCAGGAGCGACGAGCTAAGAGGATAGCTGAGGTTCCTCTTGAGAGAGTTCGTACTTACTCGGTTCGATCGTGCTTAGCAGAGCGGCATGTCAACTTCAAGGAACTAACGGAGCAAGTTCCTGAGTTTGGATGGCTTTTCCTGAGAGCCCCTATTGAGCCAGTTGGTCATGTTACAGCTCGCTGTCCTTTCTGTGTGGAACTCATCCGGGAGTTCTACATGCGAGGCGTAGTTCTGGCGGAGGATGAGGAGACGGGGACTTATGTATTTGAGACGTCAGTGCGTGGACAGAGACTGACGGTTACTCCTCACGATATTGGAGGGCTTCTTGGTATGGAGGTAGATACGTCTGGGCTTCATTACACTACAGGGACTATTCAGTCTTCGACACATTGGGAGACTGTGATTGAAGCAATCTGCAAGCCGGGAGTTCGCACGGACGGCGATTATGGAATCAAAGGATCTGCGCCCGAGTATCACCTCGCTTTCTTTGATTATGTGCTACAATGTTCACCCCACTATTGGAACCAAGAGAATTCGTGGGAGAGACTAGTTTTATTATATCTTCTGGCCACCCCGAGTAGTCTTATGGGTTGAACATGAAAATACCATTCGGGCAACGGATGGTACATGTGATACAGTCTTCAGTGCGGCGAGAGCTACTTCCATTTCCATTGCTTATCACTCGAATTCTACGGGAAAACGGAGTGGACATCAGGTGCGAGAAATATGACTTTGGACTTGGCTCGATCGATGCTGTAACTTGGGCGAAGTCAGTTAGCACTTTGAAGACTTTCCAGTAGGCGAAGGCACCTCCACCGCACGCAGTTCCACCAGCGCTCCTTCTCCACCTCGACCTCCACGATCCACGACGAGCAGAGCATGCAGAGCGTGCAGGATCTTCTAGCTCTGGAGGAATGGTCACTCTAGATTCACTCCATCGTGAAGTCAGCTCACTGAAGAAAGGCTACAAACGGATTGAGCAAGGGATAAAGAGGATTCTAGAGAAGATGGGATGTAGACACGACGACATCTTTCCTACTCCGACTGTTCGCTCGACATATCAGAGATCTGTATCGAGGCAGCCGTTTCTTCCACCATCCGCTGGTGCTCCTGAGGCTGGAGATTCTGGATCTCATGCAAGAGGGGATGATGACGACGACGAGGCGACTGAGTGATTTCTGCCTCGATCTTTCCTACTTATCATACCTCGAGTTCTTTTTGTGCTGATCTTTACTGCTTATTTTAGGACTATGTTTTAGTTTCATTTTGATGTTTTCCCTTTACTTATCTTTTCATTATGCATCTAGGTTTGTAACTATGACATGACTACTTTCTTTTTGCTAGTGTATGTTTCTCTCTATTTGTATTTCTTTTTGGCAATTTTTGACAAAAATGGGGAGAATGGAGAACAGGTACTGACTAAGAAGATAAGTGGTATTAGATGCATATACGAAGGGGGAGACATACGAAGGGGGAGACATGATGAGATTAAGGAGGGAGAAGGAGAGATGTAATCTTGAACATGAACAAAGGAAGTTGGAGAAAAGAACAAAAGAACGGAGAAGAGGTATTACATTAACTTTGAAAATTTGTTGAAAATTTGTTTTGCAGGAAATCAAGACTTCAAGACTCCTAGTTGCGTCTAAATCATAGAGTCTGTTTTAGGAGTTTTGATGTACTTTTGGATTTCATATTGTATTTGGATTACACGCGAGAAGTTTGATGTTTTGGTGATGACATTGAACTCCGTTTTTCTTTTAAGATGTAATTTTAGTGAGCTTTTGTGTTTTGTCACAAAATTGCCAAAGGGGGAGATTGTTAAGGATTTTGTGTTGGCAAGTTTCGTGAATTGAGTCGGAGTCTTGAAGGATCGGAGCGGATCGAAGATGGTCGAAGAATCCAAGACTTCGAAGAAAACGGAATTGGCTCACGATGTGAATCACAATGTCAAGGTAAGGTTTTAAATCATAATATGGTGATTCATACTTAGTTATAGGCATTAGAATCATAAATCATTGTTTAACGGATTAGAAATTATATCGGAACTTTGTAATTTTCGGAAATTGAAAAATTTACAAAGTGTACCGTACCTGTACCTGAACCTGTACCGGTACAACCATAGTTGCTATACCGGTACAGCCATCAAACCCATTACCGGTAATGAGGCTTCGAAAAATAATCTTCCATCCTTGTGGTACCGGTAATGCTATACATTTTGTACCGGTACAGATGGTTAAAAATCTGAATTTTCTCTAATCCGAATCTAATTGATTCTCAAGTCTATAAATAAGATATTAGGGTTCTCTAACTCCGTGTGCTTCATGAAAATACATGTTTGAGAAACCCTAGAGGCTACGAATTCATCTAAAACCTATTTTCTATATCATAGCCTCTTTTAGGTCAAATCAAGATATTGCAATTCCTTACTATATGTCGATTTGATCTACGATTCGCTTGGAGTTTTCTTCTTTGGTTTTCTACGATACTCCTAAGCGAAGGATCACCATACTCATGATGCTTCTCATGAACGACGTCGTGGATTCGGCGTGAGGCGTCGTGGATTCGGCGCGACTAAAGGCGATTCGTGGATTCGGATCGTTGGCTCGTGGATTCGGCGTGATAGAAGCTTCGTGGATTCGAAGTGGTGGCGTTTCGTGAATTCGGGACGTGGCGTTCGTGGACTCGGACGTGAGGGCGTGGACAACCCGGAGGCGTGCGCGGAGATTCATAGGAGGTTAAGAGAGGTTAAGTCCGTGAGTCAGAATGACCTTGTAATCTTTTCTCTTAGTGGATTGTTATTCGCGTGTTGGTCCCGTGGGTTTTTTACTCCGAGTTTGGAGTTTTCCCACGTAAATCTCGGTGTGTTTTTATTTTCCGCATTTACTTTTAACACATCGAGATTTGTGGTTTTTTGGCCGACACCTATTCACTCCCCTCTCTAGGTGTCGGATACAATCTAGATAGATCCTTGGGGCAACCCCATAACTTACAAAATCCATTGAACTTCTCCACATAGCCAATAAAATAGCAACTAATAGTCCTAGAATCCAATTTTTCTTTATGTAGGTTATACAATCGAGCCACTATTGGCCAAACCCAACCATGCAAATGTGCCAAATTGGACTTCCATCTCCACAGCTAGCAACCTTGCAGTTAGGTGGACTCATTTGAAAGAATGGTTTCGTTTAGACCCGTTTAGGCCCCAACTAGGTCTGTGATGCCCCGATTGAGCAAATAAGCATGAATAGCCCCCGATTGGGCATTACGGCACAACGGTCCGAAAGGACATACAAATTGGGCCAAGAATGACCTGAAATTTTATAGTAAGCTTTATATGGTAACTGCTAAATTGTTGTCAAGTTGCAATCAATTGATTAATAATTGTTGGACACAGTGTTTGAAAAGGCGCGCCTGAGGCGTGCGCCACAGCACCTATGCTCGAGGCGCGGGCCTCAGCACCTCAGCAATAGCGAGGCGAGGCACTATTGCTGAGGCGCGCACCTCAGGAGAGGCGCGAGGCGCACATAAGGCGCGCGCCTCACAATATTTAATGTTATTGGGATTTGGATTAATGTTATTGGGTTGTCGGGTTTTGAATATAAATGTTATGTTTTAACCCGATAAGATTATTAAAAGATCTTAAAAGAAACCTAAAAAACCCTAATAAAATCCATCTACCGCCCTCTTTCCTTCTTCCGCCCTTTTCTTCTACCGCCTCTCCCTGCCCTGTCCGTGGGCTTCCAGCGAGCATCCCCGGCCATCCTGGCAGCAGGAACAAGCAGGGAGAAGCAGCGGTAGCAAGAAAGCAAGAGTAGCATTAGTTTTTTATTTGCAGCGGCAGCAAAAACAGGAGCAACGGCAGCAAGCAAGCAAGAACCAGCAATAGTCAAGTATTGCATCTTAACTCCAACATTTTTCTTTTGAATCTGGTTTTTAGTTATTTTTTTCAGGATTTTATGTATTTGTGAGATTTTGTCCTTTTTTTCCATATGTTTTTATTACTTTGTTTTGATTGCATATTTATTGATCCAGTGCTTTTCTTTTGAACATGTTTTTAGTTATTTTTATAGGATTTGATGTATTTGTGAGATTTTTTTTCCTATATGTTTTTACTTTTTTTGTTTCGATTGTATATTTCTTGATCCTGTTTTTTCTGTTGAACCTGTTTTTAGTTATTATTTATAGGATTTGATTCCTCTTTAAGATTTTTTATTTTTTCCCCAAATGTTTTTTTTTTTTCATCTAGGTCTGTTTAGTACAGATTCTAAATGTATAAGCCATGTTGACAATTCTTTTTTTCATCTAGGTCTGTTTTGTACAGATTCTAAATATAGCTGCAAGCTATGCTGACGGCTTATAGAATTGTATTATACACTATTGAATCATTTTCAGCTTATAGAATTGTATTAGTGATAGCTTAACAATTTGTATATACCTGCATCATTCATAGTGACAGAAAATGATTCATTAATTATGTTTCCTGCAAGAATTCCTTGCCAAAGCATGAATTTACTCATTTAGAGGCTTGGACATCAGTATCAATGCTTATTCATTCTTATGTGCCCATTCTTTATCCTCATTATTTATACTACTATTCTTATCTTACCTTCCTTATAAAATAAACATTTTACAATAAAATCCCTAACTGTGTTAATGCCAATGAATCTGAAAGACATAAAACCATTGCCTAATGGGATAAAATAACTTAAATTTAGTGGATTGGATTTAGTAATCAATTAAACTCTGAACCCAGGATTGAATTTAGTAGTCAATTAAACTCTAGAATCATTTAATCAAAGCGGATAAGAACACAAATTTTACAATTCAGATTTCGATAGAGATGTTTCTCATGGACCCATTACACAATCTGATGATGACAAATTTTGCGAACCTGTTATTCTTTTGGCACAATGAATAAGTTGTCTTCCTCTATAGGCATAGAAAGTAAAAGTCATACAAAAGAGCCATAAACTTTAATTGGCAACTTCAAAATGCATGTCCACCGACATATAAGCCAAGCCACATCTAACTGATCACATGGCATGTATGGAGGGCCCAAATGTTATCCAATTACAACCTTGACGAGTGCAATAGTTCCTTAATAACTTGCATTAAATTTAAATTTCTCAAGTAGAGAATAAAAGGCACTAATTCAATAATTGTGCTATGATATCATTGTCGGATCGAAGAAACTTTGCTCCAATTTTAGAAACAGAATTAAAACTAATAATTGAAAATCATAGCCGTAGGAATCTCAAGTTTGATTTCGAAGCCATTTTCGATGATTAGATAAAAACTTCACTAGAAGGGAAAGAGCCTTCCACATAACAAAGTGAAGACTTATTTTCCAATTTAAAGAAGAAAAACCACAACCGCTCTCTCTTGTCCATTATAGAGAGATGTTACCAAAACCTAATATAACATCAAAACAATTTGGGCCCTCTAAATGTAAGCAATGTCGGGCACACTAATTTGGGCCGAACAGACAGTAATAGAAAGTTTGGCGATAATATAATAGTTTAATGATGTCTTTAAAAAATAATAAAATAAAAAAAAAACCTAAAAAAAGCAGAAGAAAATAGTGAGAGAACGTTTGTTTAGTAAAAAAAAAAAAAAAAATGTAATAATGAAAGAAGAAATTACTGTAAAGAGTAATGAATGATAATGGATAAAGAGACACTTTTGAGTCTAAATCTTACCTTACACTATCATGTAAAAGTTGTCTCTTGGATAAAGAAGGTGTAAGATTTACACCACTAAGTCTTACCTTATACTATCTTGTAAAAGTTGTCTCTTGATAAAAAGGGCGTAAGATTTACACCTATAAGTTTACATACTTTTGAGTCGAAGGGTCTGTTTGGCAATTGTTGTGAAATAAAACAAAATTTTATTTTACATTGTGAAATAAAACAAAATTTTATTTTACAGTGTATTTGATATGCTGAAATACTCCATACTCTATTAAAAAAAACCTCGGTTTTAGGTGTTTGGTTGTTTCCGAAAAAAATACTATATTTTCATTCTTATATGGGCGAGTAGGGCCATCATATACTTAGAGTTGGCCAAAGAGCCCTGTGCTCCTAGCTTTCTAACCATCCATCAAGTTTGATGGGTGGTTAGAATAAGAGAGAGAAGGGATATTGGGGAGAAATTGGATGTCTCAATTTCTCTTCTCGTTGAATTTCTCTCTAATATCCCTTCTCTCTCTCATTCTAATCACCCATCAAACTTGATGGGTGGTTAGAAAGTTAGAGTACAAGGACTCGATGTGCTCTTATAATAGCGATAGTCCTACTCCTTATATAAGTATAGGATAAATTAAGAAATATTATATTAAAAATAAAAAGCTCATCGCAGAGCTCATCGCAGGGACGCCAAGCTAGCCTCCCGCTCCGCGTGTTCGTCGGAGAGGGTCGAGAGGGCGAGAGAGGCGAGAGGAGGCGGTGGAATCAAGAGAGGCGAACGGCTAAGATTTTAGGGGCTGGGAGGGGAGAAAAAATGGGAATAGAGGGCACAACGAGTTGTGCGGAGAAAGCGAGAAGAGGGCAAGATGGTTGAGCGAGGCGAACGATCGCTCCGATCTCTTTTTAATTTTTCTCCGAAATACGCTAGAAACCCCATATTACACAAGAAATACTCGCGACTTTTTTATAAAACAACCCTCTAGAATTTTAAAATTTGCGAAATAATCCTCTCAAAATTTTATTTGAAAAACTAACCCTTCTTTCGCCACGTCGGCGCCACGTCAGAATTTCTTTTAAAGGCGATGCATCGTTATCCGCTTTCTCCTATTTCTTTTAAAGGCGATGAATCATTTCCCGCTTTCTCCTATTTTTTTTAAAAACGGTGAATCATTCACCGCCTTTTACTTATTTACTGTTTCTTTCTATATCCTATATATAATCCTAACAACCACATAAAAATTTTAACAAATCACATATAATCTTAACAACCTTTAAATCCTAATAATTTATCCATATAATTTCATATAATCTTAATAATCTGAAAATCCTAATAATCTATCCATACAATCCTAATAATTAAATAAAAATTCTTCCTATATAATCCATGCACAATTTTAATGAATGCGGTGAACGATTCACCGCATTTAAAAGAAATGGGAGAAAGCGGGAACGATTCACCGCATGTAAAAGAAATAGGGAAAGCAGTAAAACGATTCGCCGCCTTTAAAAGAAATTCGACGTGATGCGATGTGGCGAAAGGAATGTTAGTTTTCTAAATAAAATTTTGATAGGGTCATTTTGCAAATTTTAAATTTTCACAGGGTTATTTTATAAAAAAAAGTCACTGCTAGGCTGTCAAAGCGGGCCAGTAAAAAAAAAAAAAAAATCCAAAAAATAGAGTAAATTAGGCAATTACAGAGTATTGGGTGTTTCCCAAACAGGTCCTAAGTCTAAATCTTACCTTAAAATTGTCTCTGAGACGTTAAAATTGTCTCTGAGACAAAGAGTGTACGATTTACACCCATGAGTGTGATTATGATCTTACACCCATGAGCGTCATTATGAACTGTCTTATTTTCTTCAAAGATGTCAACAAAGATGTAAAAGGATTTACCTTTCATAATCGTGGGG
The DNA here is from genome assembly GCA_025177825.1 of Aechmea fasciata. Lineage (NCBI taxonomy): Eukaryota > Viridiplantae > Streptophyta > Magnoliopsida > Poales > Bromeliaceae > Aechmea > Aechmea fasciata. Next base: position 15,513,144 of record CM045929.1, on the reverse strand, counting down.
CCCCTGATCCACAGCTCTCCTTGCTCTCCCGGCCCCAACACTTGCCCCGAGGTGGGATCCACTATCTTCGCCTCCAGGTTGGCCACGATCCGACCCACTGACCCGTACCTCCGTGATTCCTCCGCTCCCATCGTTGCCGACCCACCGCCCGCTGACTCCGTCAAACCATACCCCTATTTACTCGAGAAAAGTAAGAAGTAAGTTATGGACTCAAAATTGATAACGATTGAAGAACCCCGGTCTATCCAGTATGTTGGGACAAAAAATGCGAGCTCACCTGGACGATCTCAACGTCAGGAAATCGGGCGGCGAACAGCTCCGCCACCTCGCGCCCGAGCGGCGCGCCGCCGACTGCGATGACACGAAGGAGGAGAGGTCGTGGCGGAGGGCCACCTCGGACTTCGCGAGAGCCACTAGAAGAGGCGGCGCGGCCGGAACGAAGGTCACGCGGTAGGCCTCCACTGCCCGCAGCATGGCCCCGAACTCGAATCGCTCCATCAGGACCGTCGTCTCCCCCAACGCCGCCGCCCGGAGCAGCATGAAGAAGCCAAACACGTGGAACAGAGGGATCGTGAATAGAGCCACCGCGGGCGGCTCCACGGCTGCGGCCTCCGCCAGGGCGGCGGTCCGAGCGGCGTGGTAGCCAGCAATCAGGGCGATGAAGTTGCGGTGGCTCAGGACGACGCCCTTGACCCGCCCCGTGGTGCCCGAGCTGTACAGGATCGCCGCCGCGTCGGATTGCCGGACAACCTCCTCGCCCTCCTCTGGCGGCCGGGTGTAGAGGGATCGGAGCGCAGGCGAGTCGAGCACGAGGGTGCGGACGTGGGAGGGGATCTTGGAAGCGGCGGCCGCGGCGGCGAACGCAACGGAGGGCTTGGAGAGGCGAATCTGGTGAGCGATCTCGGCGGGGGTCGAGAGGGGGTTGGCGGGGGAGACGACGGCGCCGATGGAGAGGAGCGCCAAGTAGAGAACGGGGACGTCGAAGGAGGGCGGGGCGAGGACGAAGGCGACGGCGCCCGGGGAGAGGCCGACGGAGGCGGAGCGGAGGGCGGCGGCCAGGGACCGGGTACGCCAGAGGAGCTCCGAGAAGGAGAGGGCGGCGCCGGTGGCGGCGTCGACCAGGGCGGGGTTGGACGGGAGAGGAGAAGGGAGGAGGGAGAAGGCGAATCCGGCGGCCGACAAGGGCAGGGACTCCGGCGGAAGGGCGGCGGCAGGGCGGAGGCTGCGGAAGGTTTTCGTCCTACGGCAGAACCCGCTCCGAGGGTCCGCCGCGGAAGCCTTATCCGCTTCCATCTGTTGTTAGGCAATCGCCTCCTCTCACTATTGTTTATGGTTTTCAATTATTAGGGTGAGGTATGCAGTAGGAGTCGGCAGGGCCTTTGTGTGTCTTTGCGTGTGGCAGCAGTCAAACGGACGAAACGTCATGCAGTGGTTTAAGAGTCAAAACAGGACAATGCCATTAATACAAAAAGTCCGCATAAAACCTGACGCCGAGATTAGAAGCGTCCGTATAAAATAAGAGAGATTCTACCGCACTCTGGATAGAATTTCTGAGCTACCGTTTGTTTCGGGATTAAGAAAAAACTAATTATTCCAAATATAGTTAAGTTAAATTAAGATTAATTAGAGATTTTTTTGTTTGATTGGGGGTTAGAGTTAGTCAGGTGATAAATAAAAATACTTTTTTTAATAGATGGGATAAGGTTAATAAGAAATTATTATAAATAAAAATAAGATTTGATTGAAATTTGGTAGAGTTAGGTGGGATTAGCTAACCCTATCCATTTTGGGGTGTTTGGGAATAATATGTGGATTTAAGGGGTTATTCCACCCCTTAACCCCAACCAAACAAAGGCTGAGAGATCTACGGAGTATGCTATCACGTTCCGGCTAATGCGATAAATTTAATCAAGTCGTTTAAAGATCTGCTACAATACTAAAGGACACACCATCCACATGTAAAGTGTTTTTTTGTGCAAACACACTTTCGAAATATAAGGCAGTAGGTTAGTACGTATTATCTATTTATAAACTTATATATATAAACTTAAACTTATATTAATCTTCATGGGTTAGCCCACGTGTCAAATTTTGCTTAATTTTGACCTTATAGATATGGGACCCACCTCATTCTTATTACAGCCGTTTGATTCACCCATAGTGTAGCGTCGTCATCGTTTCTGATTCCGCCTCTTTGTAACCCTCACCATCATCTCATTCTCATCTCACCCTCTGCAAAAAAATTCTAATCGTGACCCTAGATTTCTCGCCTTCGTCGCCCCTCCCACTCGGATCGAAAGCTCTGCCTCAACACCCTCTCCTTCTCTCGCCTCCATGGTGAGGATCGAACGGCAAACTAAACTAAGAGTGGGGGGGGGGTGAATTAGGTTTCTAAAATAAAAAATCAAAAATCAAGTTAATTAAAAACCCAAAAACAATCAACAAAGAGAAATATAGAGAAATTCAAACTCAAGAATGCACACGGTCGATTTGTTTCGAGGTTCGGCACTTTGCCTACGTCCCCGCCAACTTCTCAACGCAAGAGAAAGTTGGATCTCCACTAGTTGATACTTTTGCGGCAAGCACCAAGCCTTTACACCAAGCTCTTCTTCTTATCAACCTTCCAGACTTTGCCTCTCTCTCTTTTTCCAAGCATCAATCTCACTGCAATTTCACTCAAATTGACAAAGAGAATTGAGAGCTAAGTGTTTAAAAATGCTGAAGTTTTTAGCTTAAATTCAAGTGCTAGAGATACCTTTGAGAAGCCCAAAGGTCATCGATTTATAGCCTCGGCCTGCTCCAGCAAGTTAATATTTCGAGCGCCCTAAAGTACATTCCGGGCGCCCGGAATACGTGTACGCGCATCGCGGTTCCCGCATCCCGCCGCCCGCGTGCGCCGCTTTTCAGATCCGTACGTCATGATTACCGGCGCCCGACATGCGCGCCGACTTTCTCGACTGTGTCGCACGCGCGCCGAATTTCCTGACAGAACCTTTTAGGGCTTCCTGACATTGCGTGGGCGCCCGGAATTTTCAGCACGCGCGCCGCCTGTGCCGCGCCGAGTTGCCGTGCTGCCCTGACAATCTCGGACTGTACAACACGCAACCTGTCAAAGCAGTTTCGGTCGACCTAACCTTCTGTACGGTCTCCCAGAACAGTTAAAAAGAGTGATCTGTGGATAGCTCGAGTATCAAGGAGGCAGACCCAAAAAAACTGTAGATTTCGGATTCACTGTGGGTCGCCCGGAACAGGGTCCGAAAACCCAAACTTGTCAAAAAGTAAAGTTTTGAGCAGATTGAGAAAAGAGAATTGTAAATAATTAAATTAGCTTAATATCTCTCTCCAATTGAGATTTAATTCAAGTAAAAGTAGAGAGAGAGTGAGTTTGTCAATTTGACAAAAAAAGCAAATGTAGCTTCCATAGTTGAAGCTTAATACTTAGAGATTTGCCCATCTTGAGTCCATTAGAAGATAGAATGATCTAGAAACACAAAACTCAAGATAAAGAGGTTAGTCCAATTTAAAAGTGATTATTTGTTATCATCAAAATTTAATACAAGATTAGGGCCACTAGGCCAACACATGGCGCCACGAGAGGCGTTGAAGAGGGCGAAGAAACGGAGGGAGATGGCAGACAAGGAGAAGAAAAAGATGAGGGAATTTAGAGGCAGGTCTCGGAAGAAGCGAGGGGAAGGGACGAAGGGACGATACTTCTACGGTCTCTGAACACGGCCTCCTCCACCCACTGCTTGGGCCACAGACACTGGCGGCCTCCGGCTCAACACTTTCGGCGGCATGGTTCGTGGGGATCGACTCGATGCGGTTGTACAACCTCATAGTTAGTAGGGTGCAGAACTAGCGATGGATCTAATACAGAGCTTTGTCAAAACGCTAGGCTCCTTTACCGCTGTTGGGTTAGTGATATCAAATTCACTTATTAGCCTAATTAGTTTTATTTTGGGTTTGGTTCAACAACTCATGTAATGCGCTAGTTAGTAATTTGTTTGGATTTTAGTTGACCCATTTGGTATATTGGGCCAAGTGATGTTAAGAGAGATTCTCTTTGGGTTTAGAAAGAGAGAGTTTGCATTTTGTTTGCTCTCTAAGTTTTCCTTTTCTTGAGATAGAGAAGAGAAGTGTAGAGAGGGTTGGAGAAAGAGCACTCTTGTTCTTCTTGCTTGATTCAAAAGCTTCCAAGGTTGATTGGAGAAATTTTAAGAGGTATTTCGAAGCGGGTTTCGTAGATTCGAAAGGTGCTTAGATGAAGGTGAAGCAAGAAAGGTTTTTTTTCCCAATTAGAAAGTTGCAAGCCGATTGTAATAGAGTGGTAATCTCTAACCAAATCTTGTAATCTCCTCATTTGATAGTGGATTTGATCTCTCCGTCCCCGTGGATGTAGCCCGGTTTGGGTGAACCATGTAAATCTTGTGTGTTGTTGTTGTAGTTGTGCTTGGATTTTTCTCTTTCAACTTTATTTACTCCAATCTTGCATATTGTGTGACGCGCTGAACTTTCACAAATAGCAAGGATCGAGTGTTTGATGTGAGTTCTGAGTTTTTCCAGACTTCTGGAGGGTCGTTGACAGTGTTCCGACCTATGGCACGAGTCCCGAGAATAGAGGTTTAGATCTATGCACGAAAGTCCAAAAAGTTGAATTTTGGGCAACTCTCGGATTGCATTTTCGGGCATGTGTACCGGTACAGGCTTGATGGTTGTACCGGTACAGGCATGATGGTTGTACCGTTACACTTTGGATTTTGTACCGGTACACTTGGCAGATTCTCTCAAACCCGAGGCTCGGGTTTGGCATTTTTGTGGGATTTGTACCTGTTAAGGATTTTGTGTTGACAAGTTTCGTGATTTGAGTCGGAGTCTTAAAGGATCGGAGCAGATCGAAGATGGTCGAAGAATCCTAAACTTCGAAGAAAGAGACAATGTGAATCACGACGTCCAGGTAAGTTTTTAATTCATGTTATGGTGATTCATACTTAGTTATAGGTATTAGAATCATAAAATTATTGTTTAACGGATTAGAAATTGTATCGGAACTTTGTAATTTTCGAAAATTAGAAAAATCAGAAAATTTACAAAGTGTACCGGAATCTGTACCGGTACAACCATGGTTGCTATACCGGTATAGCCATCAAACTCATTATCGGTAACATGGCTTCAAAAATTCTATCTCCGTCATTGTGTTACCAGTAACACTATAGAATTTGTACCGGTACAGATGGTTAAAAAATCTGAATTTTCTCTAATCCGAATCTAATTGATTCTAAAGTCTATAAATAAGATATTGGGGTTCTCTAACTTCGGGTGCTTCATGAATATACATGTTTGAGAAACCCTATAGGTTAGGAATTTATCAAAAACCTATTTTCTACATATTAGCCTCTTTTAGGTCAAATCGAGATATTGGAATTCCTTTACTATATGTCGATTTGATCTACAATTCGCTTGGAGTTTTCTTCTTTGGTTTTCTACGATACTCCTAAGCGAAGGATCACCATACTCATGATGCTTCTCATGAACGGCATCGTGGATTCGGCGTGAGGCGTCGTGGATTCGACGCGTTTGAAGGCGGTTCGTGGATTCGGATCGTGAGCTCGTGGATTCGAGTGGCGTCATGGATTCGGCATGATAGAAGCTTCGTGGATTCGAAGTGGTGGCGTTTCGTGGATTCGGGACGTGGCGTTCGTGGACTCGGACGTGAGGGTGTGGACAACCCGGAGGCGTGCGCGGAGATTCATAGGAGGTTAAGAGAGGTTAAGTCCGTGGAGTCGGTAATCACCTTGTAATCTTTCTCTTAGTGAATTATTTTTCGCGTGTTGGTCCCGTGGGTTTTTTACTCCGAGTTGGAGTTTTCTCACGTAAATCTCTGTGTGTTTTTATTTTTCGCATTTACTTTTAACGCATCGAGATTTGTGGTTTTTGGCCTGTACACCTATTCACCCCCCTCTAAGTGCCGGATACAATCTAGATAGATCCTTGGGCTCCTCTAAACTTACAATTGGTATTAGAGCGGGATCTAGATATATTGATATCTAATGGCCGAAGGCGGAAACATTAATCGACCATCGCTTCTTCGACGCACGAATTATGCCTATTGGAAAGTTCACGAGAGCTTTTCTAATTGCGATCGATGAGCGGGTGTGGCAAGCGATTGAATTCAGATGGAAACATCCAACCGAAAAGGTCGATAATGTTGAAACGCCGAAACCACGAAATAAGTGGACGAAAGATGAAAACGAGTCATATTCGTTTAACGGTAAGAAATTAATGCATTATTCAATTCTTTATTGCAAACGGGGTTTACTCGCGTTTCGGCATGTGAAACCGCGAAAGAGATTTGAGATACTCTACAAGTTACGCATGAAGGAACTAGCTTAGTAAAGGTCCAAAAATTATAAATGCTTACAAGTAAATTTGATTCGATTTCTATGGACGAAAACAAGATCTTTACTGAGTACTATACGCGTCTACAAGACGTAGTAAATACATGCGCTAACTTGGAAGAGAAAATCCCGGAGTCTAAATGTGACGCACTGAACTTTCGCAAATTGCAAGTTTAAGTGTCGGTTGTGAGATCTGAGCTTTTCCAGATTTTCTGGAGGGTCGTTGACTGTGTTCCGACCTGTGGCACGAGTACCGAGATTAGTGGATGATTTCCAAGCACTAAAGTCCAAAAAGCTGGATTTTAGGTTGCTCTCGGGTTGGAATTTTATGCCTTTATACCGGTACAAAATGGTGTCTATACCGGTACAAAATGATGGCTATACCGGTACAAGCCGAGATTTATACCGGTATAGATGAGCAGCTGGGCAAACCCGAGGCTCGGGTTTGCTGTTTCGTAGGGTTTATATCGGTACAAACAAGCCGGTAGCCGACAATCCGAAATCGCAGGGCTTTTCGCATTTTGTTACCTCTTAACAAATTATATGGTCGCTCCCATCTCACTCCCTCTCATTTTTACACTCTCCTACACTTAGAGAGAGAGAGAAAGAGGAGGAGAAGGAGAAGAAGAAGAGGAGGAGATCTAGGGAGGAGGCTTGCATGTGGCTTTGGTGCTTGCTACTTCATCTTCCTCACCATTGGAGAGCTTGAGCTTGGCTTGGGAGCTTTCTTGGAGAAAGATCTTTGCTTCCAGATGGTTTTGAACCTTGAGAGGAGGCTCCTAAGAGGTATGGATTACTTCTAATCCTCTAGATTAAGCTTCTATTGCTTCCTAGTAGATGAAACCCTAGATGTTGATATTAGGATTTGTTTTTGGGGCTTTTTGATGTGGTGCATCTAGAGCTTAATTGATGATGTTAGAACCTTCCTTTAGGTTGGTTTGAGGAGACTCTAGCTTGCTTTTGGAATCTCTAGAGGGATTGCTACCTTAGAGGTGAGTTTTACCCTTTCTATGTGGTTTTGGAGTTGGGTAATTTCTAAGGCTTTTGAACCTTTTTATGTGGTTTACAATCTTTACTTAGCTTGCCTTAGATGGGATTTAGCTTCCATTTGAAGCTTCGAGAGGGATATCACTCATAGGTGAATTTTTTCCTGTTCGCTAGTTTTGATCTTCGCAGTTTGAGTCGTGGGCTTGCCAGTTGACTTTGAAACTTCTTGTGTGACCTTTCTAGGGTACAGGGAGTCTGAAAAGTGTCGGGATTGGCGACCCGGAGCGTGCGAGGATCATCGGTGGGTTTGACCTCCAAATTCAATGAAAATTCTCATTGGGATTATTTGAGCACCGTAAAATAGAAAATTATGTGTTTTCATGATAGTTGTATCGTTGTTGAATTTTAGAATGCTTAAAACATATGCCTTATGTGTAATGAAATTTTTGACCTCTATATAATAGAGAGCGGCTTGTGGACTTAGGCATAGTGTTGCATTCTACTTGTGGCTTGAGAGCATGTTGGATATAGTGAAAATGACATGAGAACAAGTGAACTTGAACTTAGATCTATGTATGACATAGGAGAAAAGCTAATGTCATTAAGCGGCATTAGACTTGGCATCGGTTTGTGAACTAGTGAGCTAATATCATCAAGCGGCATTAGGCTCGGATTCGAACTTTGACATAGAAATTATAGTGTCATGTGAACTATTGTACTAAACCTTAGGGTCACTAGTGCCATGAGAGTGACATGAGGTTTTGGACACTTGAGACTTGGACAGTGCTTGTTGCCATTTGTGCTCTTCGCACATGCTTGTGAGGGTCGCTCCCTACAAGCCGGCACTCCGGAGGTGGCCTTCGCGATTCATTCGCGCGTGCGGTGTTGAGAAGCCTACTGGACCGTTTGGGACAGACTCATTCCTTGCGGGGGATGTTGGGGCTACCACGGTACTTAGGCGGCACAAGCTGGATTACACTTGTGTAGATCCTAGAAAGAGAATTGAACAGTGACATATAATAGAAAATTGACATCACTATTAGATAGGATTTAGTAGTTGGATACTCGGATATATTGTGGCATAGTATTGGACACATGTGGTATACTTGATAGGTCAACATTTCCATTATAGTATACTCAAGAGATTAATAGAAAGTACTTGTTTAAAGTTGACATTTCGGGTTGAATAAAGCATGTACCATATTTATTTTGGGTTAATTATTTAGCATTTACAGTTATGCTTTATTTACAGTTATTTACTTCAGTACTTGGACTATTACTTCTTTTGGGCCTAGTGGTGCAACCTGTGCAGGTCAGTAATTGCCCACTGGGAACTATATTTTTATAGTTCTCACGCCTCGTTTTTTCGACGTGTTTCGCGCCTTCGGGAAGGCCGGGTTGTGGATCGCACAAGTGGTGTCGTTTCGGACTAGCGACGAGGAGTCTCGCTAGGTGGTTCATCTCTCCTTTGTTTTTGTTGGAGAGGATGAGTGTGTGTACCTTTTGGTAGAGGCTACCCCTTTGTACCTAGAACTACACTACTGGTTTACTCTGTTGTATTTACTTTTTACTTGTAGCGGTTATAGTATACTCTTTCTGTAACATACTGGACTTGCGCAAATTGCGGAGTTCGAGTGGTTGACTTGTATTGGAGCTTTTCCAGATTTTCTGGAGGGTCGTTGACTGTGTTCCGACCTATGGCGCGTGTACCGAGGTTTAGAGATGAATCCCAAGCCCTAAAGTCCAAAAAGTTGGATTTTAGGTGGCTCTCGGGTTGGAAATTCTGTGCCTTGTACCGGTACAAAATGGTGTCTATACCGGTACAAAATGATGGCTATACCGGTACAGACCAAGATTTATACCGGTATAAAAGGGCAGACTTGGCAAACCCGAGGCTCGGGTTTGGAGTTTCGCAGGCTTTATACCGGTACAAAATGGATTTGTACCGGTACAAGCTGGCAGATTCGAGCAGTTTAAACTGCATGGGTGTTTTGGCATATTGTTGCTTCTATTAGTGTACCACACACCCTAGGGCTCCATCTGAGCACCCCTATTGCAAAGAAAGAGGTAGGAGGAGTCTCTCTCTACTCCCTTGTGTTTTCTAGGGTTTTGGTTGGATTTTTAGAGGATTAAAACCCTCTCCTTTGCTCTTTTTGCTTGATAGAGCCTCTACCATCCTTGTTGGAGCTTGGAGCTTGGTGGTTGGAGCTTTGTGGTGGATCAAGCTTCAAGCCTAGGGCTTTTTGAGCTTGGTTTAGAGCTTCTTAGAGGTATGTGATTGATCTACTTCCTCTAGTTTTGGTTTTTGTGGGTTTTTGTGAGATGAAACCCTAGAATGGGATTTTAGGGTTAGGATTTGGGGATTTTCGATTTAGGGCCTTTGGGACCTAATTGATAGGTTTAGAACTTTGGTTTAGGTTGGATTAGAAGGACTCTAACTCCCATTTGGAGATCAAGAGCACTTCCTTCGCATTCGGTGAGTTTTCTCCAACCTTTTGTCGAAATCCTTAAAGTGTGAACTCAAGGTTTATCTTCTTAGCTTGTAACTCCTAGGGTGTGCTTTTTAGGACTCTAGGAGTGATTATCGAAGCTTCGTTAGCGGTTCGAGCAACGCTTTCGCTCTTGGTGGGTTTGGCTTCATGAGCATAGGAGCAAATGGCTCCTAAGTTCTTATTCGGTTTGATTTAATTATTTTGAATGCATATTCATGCTAAATAGATTTATTATGAATTTTGAACCACTTAAAATGCATGCCTTATGTATGATAAAATTTTCACTCTATATAGTAGAGCTTTCTGGGTTAAACAGCATGCATGTGAGGGTGGGCTTTGTGGGCACCTGGGAGTGTGCCATTCATGTTTATATAGCTTAGATAATGTAATTGTGAACATCGAACTCTTGTTGGAACTTAGAAGGGCTTAAGTGTCATCAAGCGGCACTTAACTTAGAAAACTATGAAACTGCAACATAGCGACTTGACATAGGCCTTTGGACATCTATTATTCCCATGTTAGAGACATGATGACATAGAGATAGGCCTTTTGGACACTTGTACATTCCATGTTAGAGACATGACGATTTGGGACTTGTGACTATATGCCATTGTGCTCATTCGCACATGCTTGTGAGGGTTGCTCCTCATGCGCACTCGAGTTGGCCAACGCGTTTTTGTATTCGCCGTGCGGATTGGGCGCCGAAGTGGATTGCGTGGGAGCGCCTCATTCCTAGGGTGGGAATGTGGACTACTACGGGGCCATTAGGCTCGATTTGGGCTAGGCGACCTTCGGGTGGGCATCGGCCATATCGCCTTCGGGTTGATCTTATTGTACTTAAACTTAATGTAGTTTAAAGAAAACCGTGGACTTTGACTAGAATAGTAAACTTTAACACTTTACTATCACTTGTGGACATTATAGATCTTGATTAGAATAGTAAACTTAGTCTTTTACTATCAAGTTGGGAACTTCATGTTAATTATAAAGCTTTCTATTCATGCTTAGAATAGCTTACTTATGCAAATTCATGCTAAGTAGAGATATTGTGTTTAGTAGTTTACATGTTATTTACATGTCGCTTATTATCGCTTATATCATCGTTTATACTTACTTGCTTAGTTTTGGGCCTAGTGGAGCATGCAACTGAAGTCAGTAATTGCCCACTGGGAACTATTATTTAATAGTTCTCATGCCCCCTTTTTCTTATATGTTTCAGAGCCTTCGGCACCGGTGGAGGCAAGGGATCGTCGAAAGGGAACCGCTAGCTAGTTATCGCAGCTTTCCACCTTGTAGGGGTTTTTCTCTCTTTTTGTACTTTGGTGATTGAGAGAGTTTTGTATCCCTATGTCGAGACTACCATGTACTTAGTTATAGTGGTGTTGAATTTCTTTTTGTTGTACTCTCTTTATAGTTTATATTAGAGATTGGTACTTTACTTTTAGTCACTTCTTTATGCTTCCTTGTGTAGAATTCTAGTTGTTATACTGCTCTGATGCTTCTAGATTCTTCATATTTCTGTGGTTATTTATCGTTTTTGTTAGACGCCTTGTATGTTGTAGACATACGGCGGGTCTGGGCACGCGCCGGGCGGGCTTCCGCTGGGTCCCGGGGCGTGACACTTTCCTTCCTACCTGTTTATTGATCCTACTTGTTGATAGGGATAGCTGTATGTGGCTCTGATATTCTTAGTTGTAGCCTATTATTGTTTTAATTCCACTGTTTTTAGTCGACGCCTGGTATGTGTTGACATATGGCGGGTCTGGGCACGCTTTGGGGAAGGTCCTGCCGATCCCGGGGCGTGACACTAAAGTAGTTAGAAAGATTCTTCGAACTCTTCCGGAACGCTTTAGGGCAAAAGTTGCCGCAATTGAAACGGTAAAGCATCCGAATGAGATGAAAGTAGAAGAATTAGTAGGTGCTTTACAAACTTATGAGATGACTTTTCCCACTAATCCATCTTCTTCCAAGTCTTTTTCTAAAAGCACAGGGATTGCACTTAAATCGACGAAGGAGGAAGACGAAGACACGAATTTCGACGATGATCTATCGCTCGTAAATTTCGAACATCAATTGGCGCTCCTCACGAAGAAGTTTCGCCGGAACTTCCAAAAGAAGAACGATGCTTCATCTTCGAAGAAAAAATCCTTTTCTAAATCTTCATCTTCTAAATCTAAAGATAAAAAACTTGCAAAGCCTTCGAAAGAAAAGAATGAATTTGAAGGGTAGATCCAATGCTATAAATGCAAAGGCTATGGTCATATAGCACCGAATTGTCCTTCAAAGAAGACATATAAACAAAAGGCTTTGCAAGCGAAAACTTGGGATGATTCTACTTCAAATGAATCATCGCCAAGTGATGAAGAAAAGGATCATGTTGCATTAATTTCTAATTCTTCTTTGTCTTCGTCTAATGTTATTTGTTTATCCTCTATTGTTACTAATTATAGTGTGTAACAACCCACTTCCTCGTAAAGTGTGCGAAACACGGAGTGAGTCGAGTAACACGGGGTTCTAAGTGTTTTAGAACCTATGTAAAGTGAAAAAGGGGATCCACAAGTGTAAATCTGCAAATCTGGAAAAATTCCAGATTTTGCAGCAGCCAAGACCGGTCCCCATGGATGGAGACCGGATGCCACGGGCTCAGCAGCCGCAGCAGCCAGAAATTTGGCTAAGTCCTGAAACCCTGCTCTCGGGATCCGGACATTGATCCAAGATCGGACATCCCAAGACCGGACATCTCAGTAAGGACCGGACATCCTCTGCGAAAAACCAGAGAAATGGCTAAGTCCTGGTGGGGTGGCGCACGGGATCCGGACAATGGTCCAAGACCGGACATCCGGAGACCGGTCCCCAGGGCTAAGACCGGTCTCAGAGCACGAAAAATGCCCAGACTGGGCAGAATGCAATTTTCGAGATTTGAGGGGCCTAGTTGCTATTGTAGCAACACAATATACACCCAACCCCTCCCCTTTCCACAGCCATTTCATTTCCTCTCCTCTCCCTCATATTTCTCTCTTTCTCTCTCTAGAGATCTCCCCCTAGAGCTTCGAGAAGAAGGAGAAGAGGCTTGGAGAAGGCGATCTTGGTCGCTTTGGAGCTTGGAGAAGACTTAGAAGCTCTCCTACAAGGTGGAGCTTGGCTCAAGGTGAGGTTTCTATGAGAACTAGGTTAGGGTTTGGGTTTTCCTCCTTGTAACCTAGGGTTTTGAGCTTCTCTCTTGTTTAGAAGCCTCTTGAGGCTTGGGCTCCATGAAAATCCATGGTAGCTCAAGGTCTTCTCATGGTGAATCCTTAGGGCTTCAAGTAGATGCCCTAAAAATGGTTCAAATGGGTTTAGATGAACTCTAAGAGGTTTAACAAGCTTTCTTTTGCTTGTTTAGGAGATCAAAACCTAGGGTCTCACATAGGGTTTGGTAGAGCACCCAAATTTGGGGCTTTTGACGATAGTGGTTCTAGGGTCAAATTGACCCCGTAGAAACCTAATTGGGAGTATCCCCGACGCGTGGGGCAACTCCGTTTATTTAAACGAAAAGCCAAATTATGAGTCACTATGTAAACTAGCCTGATTTAGGCTCTGTTTAACGCGCAGGTGATAAAGTAGCCATCGGATAGCTACAAAACTCGAACCACGACCCATCGTGAATATTTAGAGGTGGGTGGTGCATTCTAAGGACACTGGAATTCTCTCTAAGTCTAAGTGTCACTTTTGAGCATTCTTATATATGTTGAGCATAATGCATGATAGGGTAATTATGAGTTCTATCTTGCATTTTATGAGTTCAAATGCATGAGATTTATTTGTACGATATTGTAGTAGTAAAGAACCCTATATATATGCATGTTAAGAACAAGAACAAGAACAAGAACTTAGTGTGAATGACAAGTGAATGTGACATTGGACATGTACTTAGAGAATGTGATAAGGATGAGTCTAGAATACTTAGACAACATGTGTGGCATCAAAGAACAAGAACAAGTAGTGTATATAACACTAGTAGAGTCATGAGATTGACATTATGACAACAACCTTAGAGTTAAGGGTCATTTGAACATAGTCTCCTTGAAGTCAAGGAATGAATTGAAATTGGAATCCTTAGAGTTAAGGATTGATCGTACTCACCATATAGTCCTTGCTCGAGGGCGGTAGCTCCCCCTCGGGCGATGTGCTCCGGAGTTGTCATCACTGGGTTGTAGTGTTTCTCCAGAGGACGGTCCCGTCGGGTTGTAGTGTTTCCTCGACAATCGGGATTTGAGTTGGTTGAGTCTTGTTGAGCGCGAAACCTACGGGTTAGCCAAGAGATTGGGTATTGAACTATGATCTTTCAGTCATCATGAGTTATTATTTGAACATCTTATTGTTTACTTTCAAGCGTAATAGTTGCATTTGTTAGTTGGTTATTATCTTATCTTTTTTTCTACTATGCTTGAATTAGACCTAGTGGGAAAGTCGGCGTGGTTGGTTGCCGAACCCACTGGGAACTTTGTTGTAGTTCTCACCCCACTATCTCCACGCGGACCGAGCGAGCGCCGAGGATCGTGTAGTGGCGTCGCGCCCTAGATAGAGACCGCCCGAGTACTTTAGTTTGGTAGTTGCATTCCCTTTATTATCATCTTTTGTACTTGATGATTATAGTTGTTAACTTTAAAGTATTGAAGTTCATTTTGAGGTAAATGTGATATAAGAAAGAAATGATGCAAAGGATGTAAAAAGCTTTTACAGAGTTTAAAGATGTAAAGACACTTACATGTATGAGATTGAAATTAATCATAGTACTTGTATGTTTCAGTTTAGCACTTCCACTTTGGCTATTGCTTGTCTTCGTGCAAGCCGTTTTTGTATGCTTCCGCATGTGCAAAAGTTTATACTCTATCTGTAATTGTTGAGCCTTGGGCGGACAGGGGAAGTTCTGTCCGTTCGGCGTCTGTTGACGTGCCCGAACCGGCCAAAAGGATCGGGCTCGGGGCGTGGCATAGTGTTTCTTCTTCCTAGCATGGGTCTTCGAGTGACAATGGTGAAAGCGAGGAGGAGTCAAACGATAAAGATTTGGAGGAGGCATACAATCAACTTCTTATCGAATCGAAAAAGATGGCGAAATTTAATAAAAAGTTGAGGAGTCGTTTGTTGGAGCTTGATGAAGAGAACAACAACATGAAGACTATTAATAAAGCTCTCGAGGAGGAACGGGAATCGATGTTGAACAATAATTCGGACCTCCAAAAGAAGCTAGAAGAAGCGGATTTGACGATCAAATCTTATATAGACAAGATTGAATTTTTGGAGCAACAATTTAAGGAAACCTGCACATCCAATCAAGCCTTATCCAATCAAGTTCGTCAACTCAAGTCCGACATTCAACAATTTTCTTCGGGTTAGAAATTGGATAACATGGTCGGATTGGGTCAAACGAACAAGGTTGGACTCGGATACGAAAGAACATATGTTGAGAGGGATCAAAAGTCAATTTCAAGAGTCTCAACTACATTGAAGGAAAAGGTGTGTCACCGATGCGGCATCAAAGGACACATTAAAAGGAGTTGTCCGAATAAGGATAAGAAAAATCGATCGGCAACATCGAAACCTCTATCGGCATCATCTACTACTCGGCTTCCCCCTCGGAATCAAAAGAAAAATTACTTGAGTCAAGTACCTCTTTCGAACCGGTTTTCTAATGCGCAACGGCAAGTTCGACCGAATCCACAAGCAAACCGGATTTCTATTTCAAAGCCTCAACGACAACATCAACCAAAGCTTCAAGCAACGAAAAGACTTATGGTGGATCAAAAGTCTAAACGAACCACAAAAATCGTCGACAAGCCAAAACAACCGACAATCCGACAAGTTTGGATTCGGAAAGGTGATATTTTTTCTTGCTCTTCGTCTTAATTTGTTTTCTTTTATGTAATGCATTGATGGGTGCATATTGCATATCATTTTTTTCATTGCATTATATGATTAGACGAGTTTTGGTGCTTATTGCATACTTTGATGTTTAAAATTGTTTTCAAAATCGTTTTTGAGGAAAGGTATTTAGGGAGTTTTTAATTTGATTAAAATTATTTTTTGTGAAAAGAGATGATTGAAAATCGTTAAATTAGAGAGATTAAAGGTTTTTAAAAGAGCCTTAGGTATTTAAAAGTCAATTCAAATTGAATTAAATTTATATTAATTATCGCTTTACTCCACTTTTTATTATCTTGACGATAATTTAATATGTGATTTCTTCTTACATACTTTCATTAAAATTTTAAAATTAATTTTAATCCATTAGAATTAATTCATCTTGGTAGTGAATGTTGAATATAATTGATGGATATTTGCTAATTGACTAAGATTCGTCAAAATTATTTTCTATTGTGAGATTGTCTAATTTAGGGGGAGTTTGAATTATTTATAAAAAAAAAGGGGAGAAACTCCTATGATTAAAAAGATATGAAAAGAGTTACATCCGAAAGGAGTGTGAAAACTACCACCACATGTAGGAAAAAGCTTCCACCCCGGTCGTCCGGTACGTGTGTAAAGCTACCACATGAGAATTTATGTGAATGACCGGAAAAAGGTTGAAAATTTTGAATATTTTAGAATTTTCGGCGTTATAAGGTGGTAGAATGAAAAAGATGCTCAAAGAGCCACCCCCGGTGTTTATTAGTTAAATCTCTATTTTGAACGGGTTGCGACAAATTGGTGTCAATTTTGCTAAATTTCTAGAAATTATTTTTCATCAATTTGCATCTTGATGACTTTAAACAATTTGATTATTCCTAATATCAAATTTTGATGATTTGATGTCTTTTGAAATCATAGATTATTTTACTGTCATCATAATAATTTTTGAAGTGAAGTCATTAAGTTTTATGAAATTAATTTGATTTTGGAGAATTTTTGAATGAAAAAAGGGCTATTTTCGAAATACTGTCGATCTGTACCGGTACAGATTCATCGTGTACCGGTACAAAATATTGTAGCAGCGGCATATAATACCGGTTACGAGCTATTATTCTCTCTCTATACCCTTTCAAAACGCGCTCTCTCTCTCTCTCTAAAAACCCCCAGAGACCTTCTCTTTCAGATCTACTCGGTTTTACTCGAGATTATCAGGTATTTAGCTCGGATTCTTGGTTCAAATCCCGGTTTTAGCTTATTTTTGAGTTTATTCCGTGATACATGATTGATCTATGTTTTTACTCATTTTTGATGCAATTTTTTGCTATAGATCACTGTCTTGTGATATTATCTTGCATCTAGAACACTTAGAACTAGTTTTAATTCGTTATTTTTCGCAGATCTAAGTTCTAAGGTTCATTATTGTTGGAATTTCGGGATTTTTGAGATTTTGCCAATTTTGATGAAATTTTTTGCATGAATTAAGTTTGAAATAGCATTATTATTTATTATGAGATTATTGGTCAATTTTTCGCTATTTTTTGAGAATTTTTCAGATTTTGTGTTCATGCAAGGTTTATATTGTGTAGGAAAATGACGTTTTCACTTGTTCTCGTGCTGTTGGTGCTCATGGCCACGGAAAGTGGTCGCGGTAGAGGTAGAGGTTGTCGAGGGCCTTCTAAAAGGACCCGTACTGCTGAAGAATCAGAGAGCTCTGATCCTGACTACCAGGAGAGCTCATCTGAGGAAGCTAAAGAGCCTGTTTCCCGTCCTGACAAGGGAAAGGGTGTTGTTGGTGAATCATCTCGGGGAGGTGGTTCACATGCTCAGGAGCGACGAGCAAAGAGGATAGCAGAGGTTCCTTTTGAGAGAGCTCGTGCTTATTCTGGCAGGACTTGTATTGCAGAGCGGCATGTAAACTTCAAGGAACTCACTGTGCAGGTTTCTGAGTTTGGCCGTCTGATGTTGAGAGCGCCCATTGAGCCAGTTGGACATGTAGCAGCTCGCACACCTTTCTATGTGGAACTCATTCGGGAGTTCTACCTGCGGGGCATAGTGCTTGCAGAGGATGAGGAGACCGGGACTTATGTTTTTGAGACATCAGTACGTGGCAAGAGACTAACAGTCACTCCTCATGATATTGGAGAGCTCTGGGTATGCACGTTGACACGTCGGGGCTTTACTACACAGCAGGAACACTTCAGTCTTCGACTCACTGGGAGACTGTGATTGAAGCTATATGCAAGCCAGGAGTTCGGACGAATAGGGCGGTAGTGGAATCAAAGGACTTGCGCTCAGAGTACCACCTTTTGTCCTTAATCATATGCTACAACGTTCAACCTACTATTGGAACCAAGAGGATTCGATGGGATCGACTGGTATTATTATATCTTCTTGGTCACCCTGAGCAGAGTTATGGATTGAACATCAACATACCATTCCTGATCTGGCAGCGGATGGTACATGTTATCCAATCTTCAGTGCGGCGCGAGCTACTACCGTTTCCTTTGCTCATTACTCGGATTTTACGAGGAAACGAAGTAGACACGAGGTGCGATAAATATGATTATGGACTTGGCTCGATTGATGCTGTGACGTGGGCAAAGTCTGTGAGCACTTTGAAGACATTTCAGCAGTCCAAGGGAGCTCCACCGCATGCTGCATCGATGTAACAACCCACTTCCTCGTAAAACGTGCCGAGTTTCGTCAAAACGAGCGGAACGCGGAGTTACTCGTGTAACACAAGGTTCTAAGTGTTTTAGAACCTACGTGAAGTGAGAAAGGGGACCCACAAGTGTAAATCTGCAAATCTGGAAAAATTCTAGATTTGCAACAGCCAAGACCGGTCCCCATGTATGAAGACCAGATGCCACGGGCTCAGCAGCCGCAGCAGCCAGAAATTTGGCTAAGTCCTGAAATCCTGCTCTCGGGATCCGGACATTGATCCAAGACTGGACCTCCCGAGACCGGACATCCATGCTGAGACCGGACCTCCTCTGCGAAACAGGCAGAAAATGGCTAAGTCCTGGAATTCCAGCGTGCGGGATCCGGACATTGGTCCAAGACCGGACGTCCCGAAACCGGTCCCCAGGACTGAGACCGGTCTCAGAGCACGAAAAATACCCAGTCTGGGCAGTTTGTAAATTTCGAGATTGGAGGGGTTTATTTGCATTGTTACAACATTATATGCACCCAACCCTCTCCTATCTCACAGCCATTTCACCCTCCACCCTCTCCCTTTCATTCTCTCTTTCTCTCTCTAGAAAGCATCTCCTAGAGCTTGAAGAAGTGCTTTGGAAGGGTTTTGGAGCTTGAAGAAGACCTAGAAGCTCTCCTACAAGGTGGAGCTTGGGCCAAGGTAAGGTTTCATGGTAAACCTAGGTTAGGGTTTGTGTTTTTGGTCCTTAGAAGTTAGGTTTTGAGCTTCTCTTTGGTGTAGGGACCTTGTAGAGCTTCATGCTCCATGAAATCCATGGAAGCTCCATGAGCTCTCATGGTAGATCTCTAGGGTTTCAAATAGAAGCCCTAGAATTGATTTGGATGGTTCTAGATGAACTCCTAAGGGATTAACAAGCTCTCTTTTGCTTGTTTTAGAGATCAAAACCTAGGGTTCCACATTGGGCTTGGTAGAGCACCCAAATTTGGGACTTTTGGCTATAGCGGTTCTAGGGTCAAATTGACCATGTAGAAACCTAATTGGGAGTATCCCTGACGCATGGGACAACTCCGTTTGTTTAAACGAAAAGCTCATCTATGAGCTACTATGTAAACTAGCCTGCTTAGGGCTCTGTTAATTAACGCGCAGGTCGCAAAGTAGAGATCGGTTGAGCACGAGACTCGAACCACAACTCATCTTGAATATTTAGAGGTGGGTGGTGCATTCCAAGGACATCGGAATTCTCTTTATGTCTAAGAGTCCTATATTGAGCATATTTATATATTGAGCATGTTGCATCGTAGGGTTAATATACATTTCTTATTGCTTTGGTGAGTTCAAATGCATGAGGTAGAATTGTATGAGATTGTATGAGATTGTATGCTAAAGAACAAGGACCCTATGTATGCATGCTAAAGAACAAGAACTTAGTATACTTGACAAGTGAGTTGACATTGGACATGAACATAGAGAACAAGTGTGGCAATAACAAGTCTAGAGTACTTAGACAACAAGTGTGACATCAAAGAACGAGAACAAGTAGAGAACTTGACATTATGACTATACAACTTAGAGTTAAGAGTCATATGAACATAGACTCCTTGAAGTCAAGGAATGGATTGAACTTGTAATCCTTAAAGTTAAGGATTGATCGTACTCACCATATAATCCTTACTCGAGGGCGGTAGCTCCCCCTCGGGTGATGTGCTTCGGAGTTGTCATCACTGGGTCGTAGCGGTTTATCCTCCCCAGAGGACGGTCCCGTCGGGTCGTAGCGGTTTTCTTCCCCGATAGTAGGGATTTGGTTGGTCGAGTATTGTGAGGGCGGAACCTACGGGTTAGCCTAAAGATTGGGTATTTGGATTATGACTCTACATTTATCATGAGTTTAATATTGAGCATGTTGTTGTCTACTTTCAGGCATATTAGCTGTATGTGCTAGTTGGTTACCTTACTTACCTTTCTTCTATTATGCAGAGTTAGACCTAGTGGGAAAGTCGGCGTGGTTGGTTGCGAACCCACTCGGAACTTCGTTGTAGTTCTCACCCCACTATCTCCACGGGCGGGACCGAGTGAGCGGGGAGGATCGCGGTAAGGGCATCGCGCCCTAGATAGAGACCGCCCGAGTTATCTTACTTTTGGTAGTCGCATTCCCTTTATTGTCATCTTTTGTATTGATGATTATTGTTGTTCAACGTTAATTGTAATCAACCTTATTGGAGAGGAAATTGTGATGTAAGAAAGAAATGATGTATGGGATGTAAAGACTTTAAAGAGAATCAAAGTTGTAAAGATAATTACTTGTATGTGATTGTAATTAATCATAGTACTTGTATGTTTCAGTTTAGCACTTTCACTTTGGGCATTGCTTGTCTTCGTGCAAGCCTTTTATGTATGCTTCCGCATGTGTGAAATTTTATACTCTATCGTAATTGTTGAGCCTTGGGCGGACGGGGAGAGCTTTGTCGGGATTCGGCGTCTGTTTGACGCTCTCGAACCGGCCAAAAGGACCGGGCTCGGGGCGTGACAATCGAGTACAGCTGCACCTTCTCCACCTCCACCGTCACGACGAGGTGAGCGTGCGGGGTCCTCTAGCTCAGGAGGTGTTGTCACTTTGGACTCACTCCATCGTGAAGTGGGTTCGCTGAAGAAAGGCTTTAAACGCCTTGAGCAAGGGATCAAGAGGATCCTAGAGAAGATGGGATGTAGACACGACGGCATCTTTCCTACTCCGTCTATTCGCTCGACCTATCAGAGGTCTGCTTCGAGGCAGCCATTTCTACCATCATCCTGTGATGCTCCTGAGGCGGGAGATTCTGGATCTCGTACGGGAGGCGATGATGATGACAACGAGGCGACCGAGTGATTTCTGCCTCGAGTTCTTTTTATTGCTGATATTTACTGCTTATCTTAGGATTATGTCTAATTTCTTTTCAGCTTTATGTTTTTCTCTTATACTTTGTTTTCTTATACATCTAGGTCTGTAATTATGATATGACTACTCTCTGTTTAGTTTGTTTTTCTCTCTATTTCTGTTTTTTTTTTTGGCAATTTTTGACAAAAAGGGGGAGAATGGAGTACAGGTACAGAGGGAGAAGATATTTGTATTTGATGCCTACACGAAGGGGGAGACATGATGAGTTTAAGGTGGGAGGAAGAGAGAGTATTTTTTAACAACGAGAGTTGGAGAAAAGAACAAAGAGGAAGAAGAGGTATAAAAATATTCTTGAAAATTTTTTGAAAATTTGTTTTGCAGGAAATCAAGACTTCAAGACTCCTAGTTGCGTCTAAGTCATAGAGTTTGTTTTAGGAGTTTTGATGTATTTTTTAGTTTCAAATTGTATTTGGATTACACACGAGAAGTTTGATGTTTTGGTGCTGACATTGAACTTCGTTTTTTTTTATGATGTAATTTTAGTTAGTTTTTGTGTTTTGTCACGAAATTGCCAAAGGGGGAGATTGTTAAGGATTTTGTGTTGGCAAGTTTCATGATTTGAGTCAGAGTCTTGAAGGATCGGAGCGGATCGAAGATGGTCAAAGAATCCTAGACTTCGAAGAAAGAGACAACGAATCACAACGCCCAGGTAAGTTTTTAATTCATGTTATGGGGATTCATACTTAGTTATAGGCATTAGAATCATAAAATTATTGTTTAACGGATTAGAAATTGTATCGGAACTTTATAATTTTTGAAAATTAAAAAAATCAGAAAATTTACAGTGTACTGGAATCTGTACCGGTACAACCATGGTTGCTATACCGGTATAGCCATCAAACTCATTACTGGTAACAAGGCTTCGAAAATTCTATCTTCCGTCATTGTGTTACCGGTAACACTATAGAATTTGTACCGGTACAGATGGTTAAAAAATCTGAATTTTCTCTAATCCGAATCTAATTGATTCTAAAGTCTATAAATAAGATATTGGGATTCTCTAACTTCGGGTGCTTCATGAATATATATGTTTGAGAAACCCTAGAGGCTAGGAATTTATCAAAAACCTATTTTCTACATATTAGCCTCTTTTAGGTCAAATCGATATATTGGAATTTCTTTACTATATGTCGATTTGATCTACGATTCGCTTGGAGTTTTCTTCATTGGTTTTCTACGATACTCCTAAGCGAAAGATCACCATACTCGTGATGCTTCTCATGAACGGCGTCGTGGATTTGGCGTGAGGCGTCGTGGATTCGACGTGTTTGAAGGCGATTCGTGGATTCGGATCGTGAGCTCGTGGATTCGAATGGCGTCGTGGATTCGGCGTGATAGAAGCTTCGTGGATTCGAAGTAGTGGCGTTTCGTGGATTCGGGACGTGGCGTTCGTGGACTCGGACGTAAGGGCGTGGACAACCCGGAGGCATGCGCGGAGATTCATAGGAGGTTAAGAGAGGTTAAGTCCGTGGAGTCGGTAATCACCGTGTAATCTTTTCTCTTAGTGAATTATTTTTCGCATGTTGGTCCCATGGGTTTTTTACTCCGAGTTGGAGTTTTCCCACGTAAATCTCGGTGTGTTTTTATTTTCCGCATTTACTTTTAACGCATCGAGATTTGTGGTTTTTGGCCGGTACACCTATTCACCCCCCTCTAGGTGTCGGATCAATCTAGATAGATCCTTGGGCTCCTCTAAACTTACGATGCGGTACACTTCCCCGTGTCTGGGGTACACTTTCAACGATTTTCTAAAATACGAAGCTGAGGGTGTTTGCGCGTTTGTGCCCTTCTATAACACCCACGCCCCTAGGGCTTCTTTTTGTCTTGAGTGAATTTCTTGAGAAGAGGTCAGGGAGCCTCTCCCCACCCTCCCCTTGTATCTCTTTGGGTTTTGGTTGGGTTTTTGATGATTAAATCCTTCTCTTTTCCTCCTTTTGGCTTCTTGGTGTATTTTCCATTATTGGAGGAGCTTGGACCTTGGTGTTGGTGCTTGATAGAGAAGAGATCTTCAAGCTTGGAGGACTTTGAACCTTGTTTGAGGCTTCAAAGAGGTAAGCATCACATTCTATTCCTTTAGATTTGAGTTTTAATGCTTCCTACTAGATGAAACCCTAGATTGAGAAATTAGGGTTTCTTTTGGGGCTTTTTGATTAGAGGCTTTTAGAGCTTTTCTAATAGAATGGGAACCTTGGTTTAGGTTGCTTTGGAACGGCTTTGGCTTCCATTTGGGCTTTGCTAAGGGGACTTCTTCGCGAAGTGAGTTTTTCTTCCCCTTTTCTTGAGATAGTTAAAGATTGAACAAATGGTTTATCTTTTTGTGGTTGTAACACTTTTAGCTTGCTTCTTAGGGCACTATAAGGGAGGATCTAAACTTCGTTAGGGTTCCGGAGCGTCGCTTGGAGCATCGGTGGGTTTGGCCTCACCAAGACAATGAGAAAATCTCATTGGTGTTAAATTGTGTTTGGTTAAATAGAAAATCATGCATCTTTATGCTAGAAACATTATTTATGAATTTAAGAATGCTTAAAATGCATAGATTATATATGTTGCACAATGAGACCTCTATGTAGTAGAGTATTGCTTAAGTTTGGAACATGCATGTGAGTGGCATTCTAATTGGAGATCATATTGTACTTAGTGAAAATGACATGTAAACGGGTAACTTTGAACATTGAAACCATGTTTGACATAGGAGAAAAGCTAATGTCATAAAGCGGCATTAGGATTGGCATTCATGTGAGTTATAGTAAGCTAATGACATAAAGTGGTAGTAGGCTTAGATGGTGTGTGAAATTAGCAAACCTAATGTCATAAAGCGGCATTAGTGTTGAAAATGGATTTGGACAATGAAATGTGTATTGAACTAGACCCTAGGGTTACTAGTGACTATTGCCATGTGTGAGACATGAGAATTGGATACTTGAGACGATGACCATACTTGCTTGCCATTTGTGCTCATTCGCACATGCTTGTGAGGGTCGCTCCCTACAAGCCGGCACTCCGGAGTTAGCCATTGCGACTTGTTTTGCGTGTGCGGTATTGTCACGCCCCGAGCCTGATCCTTTTGGCCTGTTCGAGAGTGTCAAACAAACGTCGAACGGACAGAGCCTCCCCTGTCCGCCCAAGGCTCAACAATAGTACAGATAGGGTATAAATTTTTACACATGCGGAAGCATACATAATGGCTTACACGAGGGCAAGCAATAGTCAAAGTGAAAGTACTAAACTAAACAACATACACCACGCCTTCGCCGCCGTCTCTAGGCAATGGGAGGCGAAGTGCACTTTGTCTTTCTCCGGGGTATTCAAATCCTCGAAGAGTGTTTCCATGGAATCGATCCATGACTCCACCACCGGGTTCCACCACTCCCCCTTCAAAGGTAGGTGGTTCGAACTTCATGAACTTGATGAGCGCCGCCAACACGCGCAGGTTCCTCGTCGTCTGCCGCGCTACCGGGGTTTGAAGTCCCCGATCCGGCCGGAATCACCGTGACTGGTACGGCCGCGACTTGATCCACCGCCTCCGCACCCTCAACCACGGTCGGCATCCTAGCAGGGGGAGTAGGGTGTTCGACCCTTGCTTCGGCCGCCACCTGCTGCTGCTCCAGGGTCTCTTGAAGCCGTCGAATCTGCTCTCCTTGAGCCCTTACGGACTCTGCCTGCTGCCGTACTACGCCAATGAGCGCGGCCATCTGCTCCCGAAGCTCCCGGGTTGCCTCCGCTCCGGGTTGCACGAGAGCCGCACTTGATTCCTCGGGCATCGACCTTGTTCGGGGTCGACCACGAGGTGCCATTGCTTCCGGAAACGAAGCAATTCACATTAGTACTCGAACATACCCAATCCGGCGAAAGCAAATAAGTGTATTTATTCTTATTCCAAGCATCATGTCGTCGGCCGCTGATCACAACACAAGGAATAGAAAACAAATAGCATCTTAAAGTTAGTCCCTAATCAATTTAGAGACATACTAACATTAACCCAATCACATGCTTTCGCAATGCCTGTTCAACGTCACTCACGTTTCCTAGGTTCTTAAGGTCTTTCCAATCCTAAAGGGGTCTAGGTCCATCCTAAACCTTCACTTTTGGCTTTTATACTCTCTGATACCATTTTATCTATCACGCCCAGAGCACGATCCTTTTGGCGGTTCGAGAGCGTCAAACAGACGCCGAACGGACAGAGCCTCCCCTGTCCGCCCAAGGCTCAACAATAGTACAGATAGGGTATAAATTTTTACACATGCGGAAGCATACATAATGGCTTATACGAGGGCAAGCAATAGCCAAAGTGAAAGTACTAAACTAAACAACATACAAGTACTATGATTAATTAAAATCACATATATGCATACTACTTTGATCTTTTACATACTTTGCATCGTTTCTTTTTACATCTCAAGTTTCCCAAAATAAAATTTTTGCATTAATATAAACTCTTTTACATCATTCTTTTAACATCTATAATCATCAAAATACAAAGATGATATAAAAGTGGAATGCAACTACAAAAAAGTAAACCATGATGGGCGGTCTCTACCTAGGGCGCGATGCCCTTACCGCGATCCTCGGCCGGCTCGCTCGATTCCGGCTCTGTGAAAATAGCGGGGTAAGAACTATAACAAAGTTCCCAGTGGGTTCGGCAACCAACCACGCCGACTTTCTCTCTAGGTCTAAATCAGGCATAATAGAAGAAATGTAAGAAAGTAACAAACTAACAAATGTAGCTAATATGCCTGAACAATAAACAATAGTATGCTCATGATGAATGCAAGGGCATAAGTCCATTACCCAATCTCTTGGCTAACCCGTACGTTTCGCCCTCAACAAACTCGCCTACCCAAATCCTTATTGTCGGGGAAATAAACCGCTACGACCCGACGAGACCGTCCTCTGAGGAGATAAACCGACGACCCGGTGATGACAACTCAGGAGCACATCGCAGGGAAGCTACCGCCCCCGAGCAAGAACTAATAGGTGAGTACGATCAATCCTTAACTTTAAGGATTCCAATTCAATCATTCCTTGACTCCAAGGAGAACTATGTTCATATGACCCTTAACTCTAAGGTTGTAATGTCGTAATGGCAATCTACTTGCATTTTCTAAACTCTACTAGTGTTATGTACGCTACTTGTTCTTGTTCTATGTCATTCATGCTACACTTGTTTTCTAAGTGTTCTAGACTTGTCAATGCCACTCACTAACACTACAAAAAAAATTAATATAAGGACGCTTTTTAGACGACGCTTAGGGGACGCGTCTCCAAGCATTTTTACAATATAGAAAATATCGACGCTTCAAAAAGTGCCGTTATATAATATCAAATAATTTATTAAATAATGATAAATTTACTATTATTTTTAATTTTTCGACAGTTTAAAGCGTCAGTATTTTATAAATCTGTATGCTTTAAAGTGTAAATCCTGACGCTTTAAAGCGTCAGAATGTATTTTACCAACACTTGGTATAAGCGTCAATATATACGTGGCGACTCTTCATTTGCCGACGCTTTGACTGACGCGTTCAAAAGTAACGTTGAAATATATTGGGACTCTTTTAAGCATCGTTAAATATAGAAAAGAGCATCCTTAAATGTAACATTTTTTGTAGTGTAAGTTCATGTCCAATGTCACATTTGTTTTCTAAGTACACTAGGTTCTTGTTCTTTAGCATGCATACATAGGGTTCAACGATTCTCAACATCATACAACTATCACATGCATTTGAACTCACAAAATACAATAAAAGCTCATAATTTATCCTACTATGCAATATGCTCAATATACATGTATATGCTCAAATATGACACTTTAGACATAAGGAGAAGTTCGGGGTCCTTGGCATGCACCACCCACCTCGTAGGGTTGTAGGGATGCTCCGATGAATTTCTTGGGATTTTTGGACTCCTATTCCGCGTGCTGCGGCTATCTGTTAAAATTTAACCTTTAGTTCATAACTTCTTGTACGCTCGTCGGATCGACGAACCGAGCACACCAGCGCATCGAATACACCCCAATTAGGTTTCTACAAGGTCAATTTGACCTAGAAACCACTTTGGGCAAAAGCCCCAAATTGGGTGCCCTAACAATGCTGTATGTTAAATCCTAGGTTTTGATCTCTAAACCAAGCAAAAGAGAGCTTGTTGATCCTCTAGGAACTCATCTAAAACCATTTAAACCATTTCTAATGCATCTACTCGAAACCCTAGATGTTCACCATTAGAGCACATGAAGCATCCATGGATTTTCATGGAGCATGAAGCTCTACGAGGTTTCTATACCAAAGAGAAGCTCAAAACCTAGCTTTCTATGACCAAAAACCCAAGCTTTAGGTCTACTTTTGCATAGAACTTACCTTTGTCCAAGCTCTACCAAGATCTTCTCGTTGGAGAGCTTCTAGATCCACCAAACCCACCAAATCCACCTTCTTTTCCTTCTTTTCCTTGCTCTCCTTGCCCAAGGAGGGAGTTTCTAGAGAGAGAGATGGAGAAATGAGAGGGAAAGGGGTTAGGGAAGTAATGGCTGTGAAGAGGGGTAGGTTTGGACTTATTGCATGTTGCTACAATTGCAACTAGACCCTCCGAATTTGCATATTTGCAATCTACCCAGACTGGCAGATTTTCGGGCTTGGAGACCGGTCTCTGCCTCAGGGACCGGTTCCCGTAGGCTACGCCTCAGGGACTTAGCCAAATTTTCAGTTTTTGTCTAGTTTCGCAAGTGGGGACCGGTCTTTGTCTCAGGGACCGGACCCTGGGAGACCGGTCTCTGGCCCAAGGATCGGTTCCCGTAGGGTGGAACTCCAGGACTTAGCCAAATTTCCTCTTTTCTCGGCTGTTACGTATGTGGGGACCAGTCTCAACTTGTGAGGACCGGTCCCCGAGAGCTCCAAGTCTGGGACTTCTCTGGACTTGCAGTTTCGCTTTGTCGGGTCCCGTTTTCTCCACACACGGGTTCCAATGCACTTAGAACCCACCAATACGCGCTCCACTCCGGGTTCCGCTCATTTCGACGGAACTCGGCACGCTCCACAGAGAAGTGGGTTGTTACATTCTCCACCCCTTTAGATTAGTTTCGTCCGCGAAACTAACTCAGTTATGATCTAGGTTCATACCTCAATCCAGCTTTTCGAAAAGATGGGGATAGTGCTCCCGCATCGCGCTCTCGAGCTCCCACGTAGCCCCCGGTCGTTGTGGTTGCTCCAACGAACTTTGACGTACGGAACCCTCCAGCTCCGTAGTTTTCTTCCTTCCCGATTAATAACATATACCGGGAACTCTTCATATGTCATATCCTCTTGAATCTTCGACGGTTCGAACGAGAGAATATCATCAGGGTCATGAACGTACTTGCGGAGATTTGATACATGAAATACATTGTGTACTCCTGCAAGCCTCGGTGGTAATGCTACCTTGTAGGCCACCGCACCAACTCGCTCCAAAATCTCAAATGGTCCAAGATACCGGGGACTCAGTTTCCCCGAACTCCAAACCGTTTGACTCCTCGCATTGGCGATATTTTTAAGAATACGGGGTCTCCAACTACAAACTCGATATCCTTCTTTCATTGGTCGGCATAACTCTTGTGCCGCGATTGCGCCGTAGTGAGTCGTTGGCGGGCCAGGCGAACTTTCTCCTCCGCCTCCCGTACTACATCCAGGCCAAGAGAAGTTCTCTCGCCCACGTCGCTCCAATGAATTGGAGAACGACACTTCCTTCCATACAGGGTCTCGAATGGTGCCATCGTGATACTTTTTTGATAACTATTATTATACGCGAATTCCGCCATCGGTAGATGATCGTGCCAACTGCCCTTGCAGTCAAGCACACACGCTCGAAGTATATCCTCAAGTATTTGGATCGTCCTCTCCGATTGGCCATCACTTTGAGGATGAAATGCCGTGCTAAAGTCGAGCCGTGTGCCCAACGCCTCCTGTAGGCTCATCCAAAAGTGAGAAGTGAACCTCAGGTCCCGATCCGATACGATAGATGCCGAAACCCCGTTAAGTCTCACAATCTCGTCGATGTAAACTTGAGCCAACTTATCCCCCGACCAAGTAATATGAATCGGTAGGAAGTGTGCCGACTTCGTCAACCGGTCTACTATCACCCAAATTGCGTCGTGTCCACCTTGAGATCGAGGCAACCCGGTTACGAAGTCCATAGCTATATTTTCCCATTTCCAAACGGGTATAGGTAAGCTTTGTAATTTCCCGTGAAAATCGCCGCTCCGCCTTTACTTGTTGGCAAGTAAGACATTGCGCAACAAACTCCCCAATGTCTTTTTTCATGCTCGGCCACCAATATTGCAACTTTAGATCTTGATACATTTTGGTGCCGCCCGAGTGGATACTATAAGGAGATTGATGCGCTTCTTGCATAATCGCCTTGCGGAGATCCTTGTTCTTAGGCACACACCAACGATTTCAAAATCGAAGTGTGCCGTCGGTCCCAATGCCAAAGTCATCGGCACTACCGCTGTCTACTTCACCGCGCACCTTTTGGAGATACTCATCGATGTTAAGGATTTTGTGTTGGCAAGTTTCGTGAGTTGAGTCGGAGTCTTGAAGGATTGGAGCGGATCGAAGATGGTCGAAGAATCCTAGACTTCGAAGAAAAGAGACATGTTGAATCACGACGTCAAGGTAAGTGTTTAATTCATGTTATGGTGATTCATACTTAGTTATAGACATTAGAATCATAAAATCATTGTATAACGGATTAGAAATTGTATCGGAACTTTGTAATTTTCGAAAAGTGAAATTTCAGCAAAAATACAAAGTTATACCGGTATAAAATTGGTTTTGTACCAGTACAAAAAAGTTGCTATCTGCGATGACCATCAATCCATTACCGTAATGGCCCTTGAGAAAAATCTTCCGTCATTGCATTACCGGTAATGGCCCTGTTTTTGTACCGGTACAAGGTATAAAAAATCTGAATTTTCTCTAATCCGAATCTAATTGATTCTAAAGTCTATAAATAGGTTCTTAGGGTTCTCTAATTCCGTGTACTTCATCATAATACATGTTTGAGAAACCCTAGAGGCTAGGAATTGATTCAAAACCTATTTTCTACTAAATAGCCTTTTTTAGGTCAAATCGAGATATAGTAATTCTTACTCTATATGTCGATTTGATCTTCGATTCGTTTGGAGTTTTCTTCTTCGGTTTTCATCGATACTCCAACGAAGGATCACCATATTCATGATTCTATTCATGGTGGCGTCGTGGATTCGGCGTGATTGAAGACTTCGTGGATTCGGAGCGTGGCGTCGTGGATTCGGCGTATTGAAGACTTCGTGGATTCGAAGCAAGGCGTTTCGTGGATTCGGAACGTGGGCGTTCGTGGATTCGGACGTGATCGTGGACAACTCGGTGGAGTGCGCGGAGATCCATAAGAGAGTTAGAGAGGTTAAGTCCGTGGAGTCGGTAATCACCTTGTAATCTTTTCTCTTAGTGGATTGTTATTCGCGTGTTGGTCCCGTGGGTTTTTTTACTCCGAGTTGGAGTTTTCCCACGTAACTCTCGGTGTGTTTTTAATTTCCGCATTTACTTTTAACGCATCGATTATTTGTGATTTTTGGCCGGTACACCTATTCACCCCCCTCTAGGTGTCGGATACAATCTAGATAGATCCTTGGGGCTTCCTTGTAACTCTCAATTGGTATCAGAGCGGGATCTAGATATATTGATATCTAATGGCCGAAGGCGGTAATATTAATCGACCTCCGCTTTTCGACGGCACGAATTATGCCTATTGGAAAGTTCGCATGAGAGCTTTTCTAATTGCAATCGAAGAGCGGGTGTGGAAATCAATTGAGTTCGGATGGAAACCTCCAACCGAAAAGGTCGATAATGTTGAGAAGCCTAAACCACGAGACAAGTGGACAAAAGATGAAAACGAGGCATCTTCGTTTAACGGCAAGGGCATAAACGCTTTATTTAATGCCTTGTCTCAAACGGAGTTTACTCGCGTTTCGGCTTGTGAAACCGCGAAAGAGATTTGGGATACTCTACAAGTTACGCATGAAGGAACAAGCTTAGTAAAGGTCCAAAAATTACAAATGCTTACTAGCAAATTCGATTCGATTTCTATGGACGAAAACGAGACCTTTACCGAGTATTATACGCGTCTACAAGACATTGTAAATACATGCGCTAACTTGGGAGAGAAAATCCCGGAGTCAAAAGTCATTAGAAAAATTCTTCGAACTCTTCCGGAACGTTTTCGGGCAAAGGTTGCCGCGATCGAAACGGTTAAGCATCCGGATGAGATGAAAGTCGAAGAATTAGTAGGCGCTTTACAAACGTATGAGATGACTTTTCCTACTAATCAATCTTCTTCCAAGTCTTTTTCTACAAGCACAGGGATGGCACTCCAATCAACATAGGAAGAAGACGACGACACGGATTTCGACGAGAATATTACGCTTGCGGATTTTGAACATCAATTGGCGCTCCTCACGAAGAAATTCCGACGGAACTTCCGAAAGAACAATGCTTCATCTTCGAAGCGGAAATCTTTTTCTAAACCTTTTTCTAATTCTAAGGATAAGGATAAAAAACTTGCAAAGTCTTCAAAAGAGAAAGATGAATTTGAAGGGGAAATCCAATGCTTCAAGTGCAAAGGCTACGGTCATATAGCAACGGATTGTCCTTCAAAGAAGACATATAAACAAAAAGCTTTGCAAGCAAAAACTTGAGATGATTCTTCTTCGAGTGAATCATCGCCAAGTGATGAAGAAAAGGATCATATTGCTTTAATTTCTAAGTCTTTTTTGCCTTCCTCTAATGCTATTTGTTTATTCTCTATTGCTACTAATTCTAATGTTTCTATTTCTTCGCATGAATCTTCGAGCGAGAATGGCGAAAGCGAGGAGGAAGCAAACGACGAGGATATAGCGGAAGCATATAATCAACTTCTTATTGAATCGTGAAAAATGGCGACGTTCAATAAGAAGTTGGAGAGTCGTTTGTTGGAGATTGAAGAAGATAACAACAATATGAGGATCATGAATGAAGCTCTTGAGGAGGAACGGGAATCGATTTTTAATAACAATTCGGTCCTCCAAAAGAAGCTAGAAGAAGCGAAATTAACGATCAAATCTTATTTGGATAAGATTGGATTTTTGGAGCAACAATTTAAGGAAACCTACACATCCAATCAAGTGTTAACCAAGCAAGTTTATCAACTCAAGTCGGACATTCAACAATTCTCTTCGGGTTCGAAAAAGTTGGATAACATGCTTGGGTTAGGTCAAACGAATAAACTTGGCATCGGATACGAACGGATATATGAAGAGAGGAATCAAAAGTCAACTACTAAAGTCTCAACAATTTCAAAAGAGAAGGCGTGTCACCGGTGCGGCATCAAAGGACACATCAAGAAGAATTGCCCGAACAAGGATAAGAAAAATATTTTGGCACCTTCTACAACTAGACTTCCCCCACGAGATCAATTAGGATATCAATTGGGTCGAGTACCTCGTGCAAACCGGAAGTCTAAGCCTCAACGTCAATATCAACCGAATAACCAAGCATCGGAACAATTAACGGTTGATGCAAATTCAAGGCAAATCAAGCCTAACGTCGACAAGCAAAGACAACGGAAGATCCGACAAGTGTGGATTCGGAAAGGTGATATCTTTCCTTGTTATTCTTCTTAGCTTGTTTTTCGGTTATGTAATGCTTTGATAGGTGTATATTTCCTACTTTTATTCATTGCATTACATGTTTAGGCGATTTTTGGTACTTAGTGAATATTTTTGATGCTTGAGTTTCTTTTGTTTGAAAATCGTCTTTGAGGAAAGGTAAAGGGGAGTTTTTAAAATTTTTGAGAGTGGCAATGATTGAAAATCTTTAAAGTAGAGAGATTAATAGTTTTTCAAAGAGAATTAACCGATTTTTAAAGTCAATTCAAATTGAATTAAATTCATATTAATTATCGATTTTACTTCACTTTTCATTATTTTGACGATAATTTATTATGTGATTTCTTCTTACATACCTTCATCAAAATTTTTGAAATTAATTTTAATCATTTTGTATTTAATCCATCTTGGTAGTGAATGTTGAATATAATTAATGGATATTTTCTAATTGACTAAGATTCGACAAAATTATTTTCAATTGTGAGATTGTCTAATTGTGGGGGAGTATTTTTTATTTTAAAAAAAAGGAAACTCCTTAGTTTAAAAGATGTGGAAAGAGTTACATCCGAAAGGAGTGTGAAAACTACCACCACATGGAGGAAAGAGCTACCACCCCGGTCGTCCGGTACGTGTGTGAAGCTACCACGTGAGAAATTATGAGAAAAACCGAAAAAGTTGAAAAAAATGTGAATATTTTAGAATTTTTCGGTGATATAAGGTGATAGATTGAAAAAGATGCTCAAAGAGCCACCCCCGGTGCTATATTAGTTAAATCTCTATTTTGAACGGGTTGCGACAAATTGGTGTCAATTTGTTAAATTTGTAGAAAATTATTTTTCATCAATTTGCATCTTGATGATTTTAAATTATTTGATTTTTCTTGATTTCAAATTTTGATGATATGATGTCTTTTGAAATCATAGAATATTTTATTTTCTTCATAATAATTTTTGAAGTGAAATCAGTAATTTTTATGAAATTAATTTGAATTTTGGAGAATTTTTGAATGAAAAAGGCTATTTTTCGATATTCGATTTTTATACGGTATAAACTCATCCTATCTGGTACAAAATCGTAGGCGATATAATTCTGGAAACCGACCGATCTCTCTCTACACTCACTCAAAACGCTCTCTCTCTCTCTAAAAATCCCCGAGCCCTCACTCCTTCTATTCTACACGATTTCCCTCCAGTTAACAGGTATTATGCTCGGATTTAAAGATCAAACCCGATTTTTGCATTTTTTTAATATTCCGGGACAAGAGTTCGATCTCTGTTTTTACCCGTTTTTGATGCAATTTCTTGCTATAATTCACTATCTGAACTGATTATCTTGCATCTAGAACACCTAGAACACATTAGTTTGCGTTATTTTTGACAGATTTACGCTCTAGGTTTCTAAAATATTGGATTTTCGGGAAAAATTGTTTAATCTCTGTTTTTGTTCCTTTTTGATGCAATTTTTTGCTGTAAATCAGTGATTGGACATATAATCTTGCTTTTAGAACACTTAGAACACTTTGGAATTCATTGTTTTTTACAGATTTATGTTCTAGGGTTCCTTTTTGGTGGAATTTCGGGATTTTTGAAAATGTGCCAAATTTAATGAAATTTTCTGCATGATTCAAGTTTGTTATTGCTTTATTATTTATTCTTGAATTATTTGTGAATTTTTCACAATTTTTAGAGAATTTTTTCAAAAATGTGTTCATGTGAGGTTTTTCACGTGTAGGACAATGGCTTTTTCGCTCGTACTCGTGCTCTTGGTGCTCATGGCCACAGGTGGTGGTCGCCGTGGTAGTGGAGGCCGACGGAGTGTCTCTAAAAGGACACGTGCTCCTGAGGAGTCGGAGGGATCGGACCCGACTATCAGTAGCCGAGGAGGTGAAGAAGAAGAGGAAGAAGGCTGAAGAGCTTTTTCCCGTCCCGACAAGGGAAAAGGCATTCTTGGTGAGTCATCACGCGGAGGTGGTGCTACCGGGGAGCGTCGAGCCAAGAGGGATGCGATGTTCCTCTGCGAGAGCTCGAGCTTTCTCTACTCGTTCTTGTATTGCGGAGCGGCACGTCAACTTCAAGGAACTCACCGAGCGAGGTTCTGAGTTTGGTCGCCTTATCTTTGAGAGTCCCCCGTTGAGCCGGTTGGTCGTGTTCGGGCTCGCTCACCTTTCGCGTGGAGCTCGTTAGGGAGTTCTATATGCGTGGTTTAGTTACGGTGAGGATGAGGAGACGAGGCACTTATGTCTTTGAGACTTACGTGCGAGGAAAGAAGTTGACTGTCACTCCTTATGATATTGGTGAGCTTTTGGGGATGGAGGTTGATACTACTGGACTTCATTATACAGCGGGGCCACTTCAGTCTTCGACAGACTGGGAGACTGTTGTTGCAGCGATCTGCAAGCCGGGCGTTCGGACTGATCGTGCATTATTGGAATCTAAGGATCTGCGCTCTGAGTATCATCTCCTATCTTTGATCATGTGCTACAATGTTCAGCCTACTATTGGGACAAAGAGGCTTCGCTGGGCACGCTTTGTGTTGCTCTATCTCTTTGGACATCAGCGAGCTCATGGGTTGAACTTGAACATTCCGTTCCTCATTTGGCAGCGAATGGTGCACGTTATTCAGTCTTCTACACGGCGCGATCTACTTCCGTATCCATTGATGATTACTCGGATTTTGCGAGCAAACGGGGTAGATACTGAGTGTGCCAAATATGATTTTGGTGGGCTCGATTGATGCGGTGACTTGGGCAAAGTCGGTGAGCACTTTGAAGACCTTTCGGCGGACAAAGGGAGCTTCACCGCATCTTGCATCGAGTCTGCTTGTACCTCCTCCACCTCCACCGTCACGACGAGCAGAGCGTGCAGTGCCTGCAGGGTCTTCTAGCTCCACTGGAGTAGTCACTTTGGACTCACTTC
The DNA here is from genome assembly GCA_025177825.1 of Aechmea fasciata. NCBI lineage: Eukaryota > Viridiplantae > Streptophyta > Magnoliopsida > Poales > Bromeliaceae > Aechmea > Aechmea fasciata. Next base: position 15,477,234 of record CM045929.1, on the reverse strand, counting down.
ATCGTGATGTGGGCGCACTACAGACTGATATGGGTGAGCTGAAGAAGGATATGGGCTTTCTGAAGAAAAGTTTCAAAAGTCTCGAGAAAGGAGTGAAGAGGATCTTGGAGAAGATGGGGTGCATGCATGATGATATCTTTCCATCGACCTCAGCCTATCAGCGCTCCGTGTCTCGCCAGCCGTTCCTACCTGGTGTCGGTCCAGAGGCTGGCGGTTCTGGATCGCCTGCTGGAGGAGACGATGATGACGACGAGGCGACTGAGTGATGCCTCGCGCTTTCCTGCTTATCTTTACTGCTTATCTTAGGATTATGTCTCGTCTCTTTATGCTCATTGCTTGATGTTTTTTTTTCTTTACTTTGTTTTCTTATGCATCTAGGTTTGTAACTATGATTTGACTACTCTCTGTTTAGTTTGTGTTTCTTTCTTTCTCTGTTTCTTTTTGGCAATTTTTGACAAAAAGGGGGAGAATGGACTACAGGTACAGGGGGAATTAATAGTGCATACACGTAGGGGGAGATGCATACAAAGGGGGAGAAATGATTAAGGAGGGAGAAGGAAATATTTATGAGCAAAGGGGAGAGTTTGAAAAGTTGATGGAACAAGGATAAAAGAGGGAGAAGAGGAGAAGAGAAGATGAGAACAAAGAGATTGTTGATTGATTAATGTTTTGATTTTCTAACTTCGTTTGAAATTGTTTTGCAGGAAATCAAGACTTCAAGACTCCTAGTTGTGTCTAAGTCATAGAGTTTGTTTTAGGAGTTTTTGATGTATTTTTGGATCTTTATTGTATTTGGATTACACGCGAGAAGTTTAATGTTTTGGTGATGACATTGAACTTCGTTGTTCTTTTAAAATGTAATTTTGGTTAGTTTTTGTGTTTTGTCACGAAATTGCCAAAGGGGGAGATTGTTAAGGATTTTGTGTTGGCAAGTTTCGTGAGTTGAGTCGGAGTCTTGAAGGATTGGAGCGGATCGAAGATGGTCGAAGAATCCTAGACTTCGAAGAAAAGAGACATGTTGAATCACGACGTCAAGGTAAGTGTTTAATTCATGTTATGGTGATTCATACTTAGTTATAGACATTAGAATCATAAAATCATTGTATAACGGATTAGAAATTGTATCGGAACTTTGTAATTTTCGAAAAGTGAAATTTCAGCAAAAATACAAAGTTATACCGGTATAAAATTGGTTTTGTACCGGTACAAAAAAGTTGCTATCTAGTCTGACCATCAATCCATTACCGTGTAATGGCCCTTGTGAGAAAAATCTTCCGTCATTGCATTACCGGTAATGGCCACATTTTTGTATCTTAGGTACAAGGTATAAAAAATCTGAAATTTCTCTAATCCGAATCTAATTGATTCTAAAGTGTATAAATAAGATGTTAGGGTTCTCTAATTCCGTGTACTTCATCATAATACATGTTTGAGAAACCCTAGAGGCTAGGAATTGATTCAAAACCTATTTTCTACTAAATAGCCTTTTTTAGGTCAAATCGAGATATAGTAATTCTTACTCTATATGTCGATTTGATCTTCGATTCGTTTGGAGTTTTCTTCTTCGGTTTTCATCGATACTCCAACGAAGGATCACCATATTCATGATTCTATTCATGGTGGCGTCGTGGATTCGGCGTGATTGAAGACTTCGTGGATTCGGAGCGTGGCGCCGTGGATTCGGCGTATTGAAGACTTCGTGGATTCGAAGCAAGGCGTTTCGTGGATTCGGAACGTGGGCGTTCGTGGATTCGGACGTGATCGTGGACAACTCGGTGGAGTGCGCGGAGATCCATAAGAGAGTTAGAGAGGTTAAGTCCGTGGAGTCGGTAATCACCTTGTAATCTTTTCTCTTAGTGGATTGTTATTCGCGTGTTGGTCCCGTGGGTTTTTTACTCCGAGTTTGGAGTTTTCCCACGTAAATCTCGGTGTGTTTTTAATTTCCGCATTTACTTTTAACGCATCGATTATTTGTGATATTTTGGCCGGTACACCTATTCACCCCCCTCTAGGTGTCGGATACAATCTAGATAGATCCTTGGGGCTTCCCTGTAACTCTCAATCGAAAGCTTGTAACTCCTTAATCCTCTCCATTAGTGTCGGTTGCACCACTAAGGTAGCAAGGGTAGTGTAAGGAAGTGAATTCTCGAAATCCAAGAGTTGCACCATGTTTAGAATCGACTGACTGTCGATTGGATGGACTTCGGAAAGTTCGAAGTTGATCCGAAGGCAAAAAGTGCACCAGAGTTGCTCCCGGTGAAGTTCGAAGCCTTCGGGCGTTTTTGTGCGCATAGGCGCGAAAGCGGAACCCGAAAAGCTATGTCGGGTCGCGAGCTAAATCCGACATTAGCGTGGATGAAAAGATGATGAAAACGTGTTCGAAAACATGTTTGGAAAGTCTCGGTGCGATTTGAAAAGAATCGGAGGCAAGACGAGCGAAAACGGAGAAGAAACGAAAAATCTTTGAAATTTGGCTAAGTCCTTTTGTGTTGGGTGAGGAGACCTTTGGGTCGGGACATTGATCAATGTCCAGGACATTGGATGTCAGGACAATGGATGATGTCCGGACCAGAGTAAAAAAAAATGGATTTCGCGAGGCCAATGTCCAGGACATTGAGGGGATGTCCAGAACCTGCGGCCGAAAATGCCCAGTTTGGTGCAGTTTGAATTGTTGAGGGGGCTTTTGGCATTTTGTTACAATAGAGCCTATAGAGGGCTTCTCTTCTCTCCCTCTCCCTCATTTCACACACACATACACAAACATAACACTCTCCCTCTCTCTCTTTAGAAAGAAGAAGAAGGAGAAGGAGAGGAAGGAGGAGAAGAAAGGTGGAGGATTTGGTGGAGAAGCAAGCTAAGGGGAAGATCCTTGGCTTCATCTTCTTCCTCTCCACCATTGGAGCTTCTACTTGAGGTAAGCTCTTGAGAGCTCTCATGGTAGATTTTCCTAGAGTGCTTTGAATCTTCTAGAAACAATTTTTATGGAACCCTAGGCTTCCTAAGAAGTGTTTTGCACAAGCAATTAGAGCTCTAATGGTAGCTTTTGTTTGGGGCAAAATTCTAGGGCTCAAATTGGGGCTTTTCTTAGGATGAGGTTTTGATCTCTTTTAACCTCATTTCTAACATATTGTTAGGTCCACGAACGCGTGCGAGGCGACGGTTCGTCGATTCGGCGAACGGTTTAAGTGATCCGAGCCGAACATTGGCTTACAGTGTTGATTTTGGCCCGGAGAGTCAAAGTTGAGATTTACGGCAACGAAAGCGGCGTTGTTGCTTCAAGGAACATCCCAAAAGGTGGGGGGTGCTGTCCGAAGCCGTCGGGCTCCCTTTTATGTCTAAGAATAAGTATTGAACATATTGCCTATGAATATATATATGTATAGTTTTCATGCATGATAGGGTTGGTATGGATAGATGACTTTCCTTGCATGCTTTCTTATCGTGCGGAACTGCGTCGCATTAGGACATAGGAAGTCTGCCTGCACGCTTCCTTATCGTGCGGCACCATAGGCCTGCATTTGGACATAGGAAGCATCAGGATGAATATTGTGATAGTGAACCCTAGAGATGACTTAATCTTGCATGAATAATAACTAGAGGTATGTGAACCAAGTATAGAACTTGATGAATGGGTAACATAGTGTATAGAAACACTAGTGACATGAGTACCAAGTAGCCAACTTGATGAATGACATGTGCAATGACATAGTGTAAAGAACACTAGAGATATGTGAACCAAGTAGACAACTTGATGATAAATGACATAGAGACATAGTGCTACAAAACACTTATGCATTTCCCCTGTGTGGATGCCCTCCAAAGTGGAGGAGATGGTTACTAGTTCCCCTGTGTTGGATGCCCTCGAAATTGGAGGAGAAGATCATACTCACACAGTCTGCTCAGCGCTCGTGACGTGGTCGCTCCACACGAGTAGTGCGAGTCTCCGGAGGTCTTGGCACGTGATTCGATAGGAATAGCCTATGTGGGGTCCCGAGGGATAGCCTATGTGGGGTCCCAGACAACCCATTGGGTTGAATGTGTTGAGTCGTGGGCGTGCCTACGGGCCAGCCATGGATTGGGTAATAAACTCCAAAGAGTAATGAGATTGGGTACAAAAGTACATATTGAGCATAATAGAATTGCAAACATACTAGTTAGAGTTATATTAGCATGTTAGTAGTTACATGGCTAGAACATTTACTCTTACCTTGTTGTTACAGGCATAGTAGTATTGCATTTCTCTTATTATGCTTTACTTACAGCACTTACAGTTTTAAGATAAATATCTATCTGCTTATGTTTGCTTAGACCTATTTGGTAGATCGGTGAGGTCGGTGGCCGAGCCCACTGGGAACTAAGGAAGTTAGTTCTCACCCCACTCTATTACAGGTTCGAGCTCGCAGGCGGCTTGTGAGGATCGTGGCAAGGGACTCGCGCCCTAATCGATAGTGGCCGCCTATTTGCATTAGAGCCTCCCCCGGTATTATTTTGGTATAAGTATATGATCGAGGAAAATCATGTATATTTTAGAAATGTGAACACTTAAGTATCTTGGGAAGAAACAACATGTATATTCATTGTGAGTAAAAGAATGTAATTGGATGTAATCGAATGATGAATGGTTGTAATAGATAGACTCTTCTCTCTTTATATTACTTGTATGATTACTTGTATCTTGCTCTTACTTGATCGCACCTTTAGGTGCTTCGCTATCGTCATGTATGTTATAGAATTAGTTCCTGGGCAATTCTTTGTACATGACCTGTTGCTGAGCCTTGGGCGGACAGGGGAGGTGCTGTCCGTTCGGCGCCTGATCGGCGTCCCCGAACCGAACCATATTGGTAGCGGCCTCGGGGCGTGACAGGTAGCCGGTACTCCCGGTGCTATCACTTCCAATCCAAACCGGTGCATCTCCATTTGCAACAACGGTTAGGGCGTAATTGCCGAAGTCAAATTTTCTCCCGACTTCCTACTTAGCGCATCGGCCACGACATTTGCTTTACCGGGGTGGTATAAGATTGTGACGTCATAATCTTTCAACAACTCTAACCACCGCCGTTGTCGCATATTAAGTTCCTTCTGGGTGAACAAGTACTTAAGGCTTTTGTAATCCGTGTAGATCACCGCCGTTGTCGCATATTAAGTTCCTTCTGGGTGAACAAGTACTTAAGGCTTTTGTAATCCGTGTAGATCTCGCAATGTTCACCGTACAAGTAATGCCTCCACAATTTTAGCGCGAATATCACCGCGGCTAGCTCAAGATTGTGAATCGGGTAGTTTTTCTCATAAGGCTTCAATTGGCGCGAAGCATATGCTATAACTCGCCCATTTTGCATCAAAACACACCCGAGAACGATGTATGAAGCATCACTGTACACAAAGTATGTCTTCCCTGGCGTCGGTAGGGCGAGCACCGGGGTTGTCGTCAACTTTTCCTTTAACTCCTTGAAGCTCCGATCGCGATCTTCGCTCCAAACATACCTGACTCCCTTGTGTGAAAGGCGCGTTAGCGAAGTGGTTATTTTAGAAAACCCCTCCGCGAACCGCCGATAGTAGCCCGCTAGTCCAAGGAAACTGCGGACTTCCGTTACGCTCGTCGGGCGAGGCCAATCTTTAATCGCCTCTACTTTCTTTGGATCCACCGAGATCCCCTCGCCCGAAATCACATGTCCTAGGAAAGTGACTTCCGAAAGCCAAAATTCACATTTCTTCAACTTGACATATAACTTCTCTTTTCGGAGCATTTCCAAGAAGAGCCTCAAATGCTCTTCGTGTTCTTCCTCGGTCCGAGAATATACCAATACGTCGTCAATGAAAATCACGACGCATCAGTCCAATAGCGGACGGAAGACTCGATTCATTAGGTCCATAAATGCCGCCGGGGCATTAGTAAGCCCGAATGGCATGACCGTGAACTCGTAGTGGCCATACCGCGTGCGGTACGCCGTTTTGTGCACGTCCTTGGGCCGTATCTTCAACTGATGATACCGCGACTGAAGGTCTATCTTTGAACACACCTTTGACCCCTGCAATTGATCGAATAAGTCGTCAATCCTTGGCAACGGGTACTTGTTCTTTACTATGACCTTGTTCAACTCGCGGTAATCCACGCAGAGTCGAAGTGTGTCATCTTTCTTCTTGACAAATAGCACCGGAGCTCCCCACGAAGACACGCTCGGCCTCACGAAGCCTTATCGAGCAAGTCTTCCAATTGTGCCTTAAGCTCCTTTAGCTCCACCGGTGCCATTCTATAGGGAGCCTTCGATATTGGCGCCACCCCGGGAATCAAATCAATAACAAACTCGACCTCCCGGTCCAGTGGCAATCCTGGTAACTCCGCCGGAAACACATCTGGATATTCACACACTACCCGAATACCCTCCAGGTCTAGGTGCTCCTTTCGCCCGTCTACGATGGTCGCCAAATAGGCTTTGCAACCACCTTTTACCATTTTCCTAGCCCTAGCCGTGGATATGGTCACCGCAAAGCGCGCTCCCTTATAAGCTCGATACACGAATTCTTCTTGATCAGGTTCACGGAATGTGATCACCTTTCCTTCGTAGTCGATGACCGCGTGATACTTGGAGAGCCAGTCGATCCCCAAGATCACCTCAAAACCCCACATCTGACCTAACATTAACATGTCGATCGGCATAACCCAATCACCTATCTGTACCGGAACTGCTAGGCACTCGTCATAAATTTGAAACGAATGCCACGGAGCAGTCACTGTCCAACAGTAGTCATTATGTGTGGCCTCTATGTCATGAGCTAATGCAAATGATGCCGCTATGCAAGAATGCGATGCCCCTGTGTCGAATAATGCTCTAGCTCTAGTGCCTCTGATAGAGATAATACCTGCCACGACATCGTCAGGGACTGGAATCGGCTCCTCCACCTGAGTAGCAAAAACCCGCCCACTCGGTGCTCTCGATATCTCCAGCTGACGCGATGACGATGAGCGTCCAGCCGCCAAAGCTGGTGGTAAGCCTGCCAGCCGTCTTGGCGTAGAAGGGGACGAAGCCGCTGTCGGGGATACCGAGGGGATTTCTTTGCATTCGGCCGGCCCTCGGCACCACCCGCCGGCCGCTTCTTGCCCTTCTCCTTGGACTCCGCCATGGCCTCGCGCTCCTCCCGCTCGTAGGCGCTACCATGCTCCGCCCACAAAGCCAGGTCAAAGACCTCCGCAAAGGTCGTGAGCTTGAGGATCTGTATCCTCTCATAGATCCCCGGCTGAAGCCCCCGTAAGAACCAATCAGCCCGGTCCCGGTCATCACGCACTACGTCCGGGACACAATCGATGATGTGGGAGAACTCCTGCTCATAGTCCGCTACTGAGCGGTCTCCCTGCCTCAATTTACGGAATTTCTCGTGCATCTTCCGCTTCACCGAGTCGGAAAAGTAGTTCGCAAACATCGCTCTCTTGAACTTCTTCCACATCATAGGCAGTAGATCGGGTGACCGATCCAGCTTGATCCTCTTCCACCACGCCTTCGCCGCCTTCTCTAGGCAATGGGAGGCGAAGTGCACTTTGTCCTTCTCCGGGGTATTCAAATCCTCGAAGAGTGTTTCCATGGAATCGATCCATGACTCTACCACCGCCGGTTCCACCACTCCCCCTACAAAGGTAGGTGGTTTGAACTTCATGAACTTGATGAGCGCCGCCAACACGCGCTCCGGTTCCTCGTCATCTGCCGCACTACCGGGGTTTGAAGTCCCTAATCCGGCCGGAATCACCGTGACTGGTACGGCCGCGACTTAATCCACCGCCTCCGCACCCTCAACCACGGTCGGCATCCTAACAGGGGGCGTAGGGTGTTCGACCCTTGCTTGGGCCGCCGCCTGCTGCAGCTCCAGGGTCTCCTGAAGCCGTCGAATCTGCTGTCCTTGAGCCCTTACGGACTCTGCCTGCTGCAGCACTACGCCAATGAGCGCGGCCATCTGCTCCCGAAGCTCCCCGTCGCCTCCCGCTCCGGGTTGCACAGGAGCCGCACTTGATTCCTCGGGCAGCGACCTTGTTCGGGGTCGACCACGAGGTGCCATTGCTTCCTGAAACGAAGCAACTCACATTAGTACTCGAACATACCCAATTCGACGAAAGCAAACAAGTGTATTTATTCTCATTCCAAGCATCATGTCGTCGGCCGCTGATCACAACACAAGGAATAGAAAACAAATAGCATCTTAAAGTTAGTCCCTAATCAATTTAGAGACATACTAACATTAACCCAATCACATGCTTTCGCTATGCCTGTTCAACGTCACTCACGTTTCCTAGGTTCTTAAGTTCTTTCCAATGCTAAAGGTCTCTAGGTCCATCATAAACCTTCATTTTTGGCTTTTATACTCTCTGATACCATTTTATCTTTCACGCCCCGAGCCTGATCCTTTTGGCCGGTTCGAGAGCGTCAAACAGACACCGAACGGACAGAGCCTCCTCTGTCCACCCAAGGCTGAACAATAGTACAGATAGGGTTTAAATTTTTACACATGCGGAAGCATACATAATGGCTTACACGGGGGCAAGCAATAGCCAAAGTGAAAGTACTAAACTAAACAACATACAAGTACTATAATTAATTTAAATCACATACATGCATACTACTTTGGTCTTTTTCATACTTTGCATCATTTCCTTTTACATCTCAAGTTTGCCAAAATAAAATTTTTGCATTAATATAAACTCTTTTACATCATTCTTTTAACATCTATAATCATCAAATACAAAGATGATATAAAAGTGGAATGCAACTACAAAAAAGTAAACCATGATGGGCGGTCTCTACCTAGGGCGCGATGCCCTTACCGCGATCCTCGGCGGCCGGCTCGCTCGGTCCCGGCTCTGTGGAAATATTGGGGTGAGAAATACAACAAAATTCCCAGTGGGTTCGGCAACCAACCACGCCGACTTTCCCACTAGGTCTAAATCAGGCATAATAGAAGAAATATAAGAAAGTAACCAACTAACAAATGCAGCTAATATGCCTGAACAATAAACAATAGTATGCTCATGATGAATGTAAGGGCATAAGTCCATTACCCAATCTCTTGGCTAACCCGTAGGTTTCGCCCTCAACAAACTCGCCTACCCAAATTCTTATTGTCGGGGAGATAAACCGCTACGACCCGACGGGACCGTCCTCTGGGGAGATAAACCGCTACGACCCAGTGATGACAACTCCGGAGCACATCGCCCGAGGGGGAGCTACCGCCCTCGAGCAAGGACTAATAGGTGAGTACGATCAATCCTTAACTTTAAGGATTCCAATTCAATCATTCCTTGACTCCAAGGAGAACTATGTTCATATGACCCTTAACTCTAAGGTTGTAATGTCATAATTTATTGACTACTTGCATTTTCTAAACTTTACTAGTGTTATGTACACTACTTGTTCTTGTTCTATGTCATTCATGCCACACTTGTTTTCTAAGTGTTCTAGACTTGTCAATGCCACTCACTAACACTACAAAAAAAAGTTAATATAAGGACGCTTTTTAGACGACGCTTAGGGGAAGCGTCTCCAAGCGATTTTACAATATAGAAAATACCGACGCTTCAAAAGTGTCGTTATATAATATCAAATAATTTATTAAATAATGATAAATTTACTATTATTTTTAATTTTTCGACAGTTTAAAGCGTCAGTATTTTAGAAATCTGTACAGTAAGGAAGTGAATTCTCGAAATCCGAGAGTTACACCATGTTTAAAATCGACTGATTGTCGAATGGATGGACTTCGGAAAGTTCGAAGTTGATCGAAGGCGAGAAGTGCGTCGGAGTCGGTCCGAAGGCTTAGTTGTGCAATCCGCACGGATCTGCAGAACTTTTGCACAGTGGGACCGGTCCCTCCTTTGGGAGACCGGTTCCGTAAGCGAGTTTGGACGGTTCGCATAAAAGGACCGGTCCCTCCTTCAAGAAGATCGGTTCCCGTAAGCAGGTTTGGATGGTTCGTATAAAAGGACCGGTCCCTCCTTCAGGAAGACCGGTTCCCGTACGCAGGTTGGACGGTTCGCGATAAAAGGACCGGTCCCTCCTTGAGGGAGACCGGTTCCCGTACGCAGGTGACGGGTGGTCGCATAAAAGGACCGGTCTCTGGGAGTGAAGGACCGGTCCCTCTGCGCGAAAAATGCCCAGTCTGAGGCTGTGTGAGGAATAGAAAGTTGAGGGGCCCTTTGGCATGTTGTTACAATAGAAGGGTTAAGAGGGCATTTCCCTCTCCCTCTCCCTCATTTTCACACACACTCTCACACAACTCTCTCCTCTCTCTCTCTCTAGAAGAAGAAGAGGAAGAAGAAGGAGAAAGGAAGGAGAAGGAGTGGAAGGATTGGAAGAGGACCAAGCTAGGAGCAAGCCTAGCATCATCTTCCTCATCTTCTCCACCATTGAAGCTCCTACTTGAGGTAAGCTCTTGAGAGCTCTCATGGTAGACTTTGCTAGGTTGGGTTTTATCCTTTGGGGATAATTTTTATGGAACCCTAGCATCTCTAAGAAGTGATTTGCACCATCGATTCGAGTTCTAACGCGGGATTTTGCTCGGGGCAAAATCTAGGGCTCAAATTGGGGGTTTTCTTAACATGAGGTTTTGATCTCTTTTAACCTCGTTTCTAACATGTTGTCAGGTCCACGAACGCGTGCGAGGCGACGGTTCGTCGACCCGACTGACGGATTAAGTGATTCGAGCCGAACATTGGCTTACAGTGTTGATTTTGGCCCGGAGAGTCAAAGTAGAGGTTCGAGACAACGAAACCCACGTGGTTGCTACAAGGGACATCCCAAAAGGTGGGGGGTGCTTTACCGAAGCCGCTGGGCTCCCTTTTATGTCTAAGTAAATTATTGGTCATATTGCGTATATATGTGCATATGTATAGTTTTCATGCATGATAGGGTTGGTATGGTTACATGACTTTCCTTGCATGCTTTCTTATCGTGCGGAGCTATGGGCGTCGCATTAGGACATAGGGAGTCTGCTTGCACACTTCCCTTATCGTGCGTCACCATAGGCTTGCATTTGGACATAGGAAGCATCAGGATGAATATTATGACACTGAACCCTAGAGACAATTTAATTATGCATGATTATCAACTAGAGATATATGAACCAAGTATAGAGCTTGATGATTGGCAATATGACATTATGACATTGTGACATTGTAACTTAGTGTAAAGGACACTAGAGCTATGAAAACCAAGTAGACAACTTGATGAATATTGTTGTATAATGACATAGTGCAAAGAACACTAGAGATATGTGAACCAAGTATAGAACTTGATGATTATTAATTCCCTGTGTGGATGCCCTCCAAAGTGGAGGAGATGGTTACTAGTTCCCCTGTGTTGGATGCCCTCCAAATTGGAGGAGAAGATCATACTCACACAGTCTGCTCAGCGCTCGTGACGTGGTCGCTCCACACGAGTAGTGCGAGTCTCCGGAGGTCTTGGCACGTGATTCGATAGGAATAGCCTATGTGGGGTCCCGAGGGATAGCCTATGTGGGGTCCCGCGGACAACCCATGAGGTTGAATGTGTTGAGTCGTGGGCGTGCCTACGGGCTAGCCATGGATTAGGTAACAAACTCCAAAGAGTTATGAGATTGGGTACAAAAGTGCATATTGAGCATGATAGAATTACAATTTACTTGATAGAGTTCTATTAGCATGTTGGTGGTTACATGGCTAGAGCATTACTCTTACCTTATTGTTACAGGCAAAGTAGTTATTGCATTCTTCTATTATGCTTTACTTACCGTATTTACAGCTTTAAGATAAATATCTATCTGCTATTGCCTGCTTAGACCTAGTGGGGAGATCGGTGGGGTCGGTGGCCGAGCCCACTGGGAACTAAGAAAGTTAGTTCTCACCCACTCTATTACAGGTGCAAGTTCGCGGGCGGTTGGTGAGGATCGCGGTAAGGGCATTGTACCCTAGTTGATAGAGGCCGCCATTTGCATTAGAGCCTCCCCCGACATTACTTTTGGTATAGTCTTATCTACGAGAAAACAATGTATCATTTTGAGACATAATTGTATAAAGAAATGATGTAACCCACAGTCTGGGAGATGAACATGTATTTGTATTTTGGAAGTTAGACAATGTAAACAAATGTTGAATGATTGTAATAGATAGACTCTTCTCTCTTTATATTACTTGTATAATATACTCGTAGCTTGCTCTTGTTGTTGTTCGCACTTTTAGGTGCATCTTCTTGTCATGTATAATGTAGAATTCTTTTTCCTGGGCAATTCTGTGTACATGACTTGTTGTTGAGCCTTGGGCGGACAGGGGAGGTGCTGTCCGTTCGGCGCCTGATCGGCGTCCCCGAACCGAACCAAATTGGTAGTGGTCTCGGGGCGTGACATGTACGCTTTAAAGTGTAAATCCTGATGCTTTAAAGCGTCAGAATGTATTTTACCAACGCTTGGTATAAGCGTCAATATATACGTGGCGACTCTTCATTTGCCGACGTTTTGACTGACGCTTTCAAAAGTAACGTTGAAATATATTGGGACGCTTTTAAGCATCGTTAAATATAAAAAAGAGCGTCCTTAAATGTAACATTTTTTGTAGTGTAAGTTCATGTCCAATGTCACATTTGTTTTCTAAGTACACTAGGTTCTTGTTCTTTAACATGCATACATAGGGTTCAACGATTCTCAACATCATACAACTATCACATGCATTTGAACTCACAAAATACAATAAAAGCTCATAATTAACTCTACTATGCAATATGCTCAATATACATGTATATGCTCAAATATGACACTTTAGACATAAGGAGAAGTTCGGGGTCCTTGGCATGCACCACCCACCTCGTGGAGTTGTAGGGACGTTCCGGTGAATTTCTTGGGACTTTTGGACTCTATTTTGCATCTTTGGCTATCTGCTAAAATTTAACCTTTAGTCCATAACTTCTTGTATGCTCGTCGGATCGACGAACCGAGCGCACCAATGCATCGAATACACCCCCAATTAGGTTTCTACAAGGTCAATTTGACCTAGAAACCACTTTGGGTGCCCTAACAATGCTCTATGTCAAATCCTAGGTTTTGATCTCTAAACCAAGCAAAAGAGAGCTTGTTGATCCTCTAGGAAATCATCCTAAACCATTTAAACCATTTCTAAGGCATCTACTCGAAACCCTAGATGTTCACCATTAGAGCACATGAAGCATCCATGGATTTTCATGGAGCATGAAGCTCTACGAGGTTTCTATACCAAAGAGAAGCTCAAAACCTAGCTTTCTAGGACCAAAAACCCAAGCCCTAGGTCTACTCTTGCATAGAACTTACCTTTGTCCAAGCTCTACCAAGATCTTCTCGTTGGAGAGCTTCTAGATCCACCAAACCCATCAAATCCACCTTCTTTTCCTTCTTTTCCTTGCTCTCCTTGCCCAAGGAGGGAGTTTCTAGAGAGAGAGATGGAGAAATGAGAGGGAAATGGGTTAGGGAAGTAATGGCTATGAAGAGGGGTAGGTTTGGACTTATTATATGTTGCTACAATTGCAACTAGACCCTCCGAATTCGCATATTTGCAATCTGCCCAGATTGGCAGATTTTCGGGCCTGGAGACCGGTCTCTGCCTCAGGGATCGATTCCCGTATGCTACTCCTCAGGGACTTAGCCAAATTTTCAGTTTTTGGCTAGTTTCGCAAGTGGGGACCGGTCTCTGTCTCAGGGACCGGACCCTGGGAGACCGGTCTCTGGCCCAAGGACCGGTTCACGTGAGGTGGAACTCCAGGACTTAGCCAAATTTCCTCTCTACTCGGCTGTTACGTGTGTGGGGACCGGTCTCAACTTGTGAGGACCGGTCCCCGAGAGCTCCAAGTCTGGGACTTCTCCAGACTTGCAATTTCGCTTTCTCGGGGCCCGTTTTCCCCACACACGGGTTCCAATGCATTTAGAACCCACCAATACACTCTCTACTCCGGGTTCCGCTCATTTCGTCGGAACTCGGCACACTCCATAGAGAAGTGGGTTGTTACAGGTATTGAGAAACCTACGGGGCCGAGTGGGATAGACTCATTCCTTACGGGGGATGTTGGGGCTACCACGGCACTTAGGTGGCTCAAGCCGGATTACACTTGTGTAGATCTTAGAAAGAGATTGAACGATGACATTCAATAGTAAATGACAATCACTACTAGATAGGTTAGTAGTTGGATTATTTGAACATGCTTATAGCATAGCTTTGGGACATGTAGTATACTTGATTGTTTATTTATCGCATCATAGTATACTTGGTTGCTATATTAGAACATATTCTTTATATGTTGACTTATTGAACCATGATAGTATGTACATTCAGCATGTATACTTGTGGCATAGTACTTTAGTTTTTCAGTTATGCTTTTATTTCAGCAGTTACTTTTCGCACCTTATTATGCTTATATCCTTTGGGCCTAGTGGTGCATGCAGCTGAGGTCAGTAATTGCCCACTGGGAACTATAAATTATAGTTTTCACGCCCTCTGTTTTTTAATTTGTTTCAGCGCCTTCTGTAACGGAGGAGGCCAGGACCGCGACAAAGGTATTGCCTCAGGCTAGCATCACTTGGCCACGACTTCCGATAGGTGGTCAACCTCTCTTGTATTTTATTTTGGAGAGGTTTTGAGTGTTACCCGTGTATAGAGAGACCACCATATTTTTGGAGATTCGATCGTTGTTGTACTTACTTTATGTTATCCCTTTTTATTTAGTTCTCTTTCCTCTATACTTGTTGATAGAACTAGTTGTATATTGCTCGATATCTCTAGTTGTAGCCTATTTGTTGTTTATTTCCGCTGTTTTTGGTAGACGCCTTGTATGTGTTGACATATGGCGGGTCTGGGCGCCCTACCGGGAAGGCCTCCGCCGGTCCCGGGGCGTGACATATTGTCACGCCCGAGACCGCTACCAATTTGGTTAGTTCGGGCACGCCAAACAGGCGCCGAACGGATAGCATCTCCCCTGTCTGCCCAAGGCTCGCCAACCAAGTCATTCACAAGAATTGCCCAGGAATAATTCTAATCTATACATGACAAGATACATTGCACCTCAAGGTGCCGACAAGTGAGAGCAAGATACAAGTAATCATACAAGTAAATAAAGAGAGATAAGTCTATCTATTACATCATTCATCATTTGTTTACATCAAGTTTATATTTTGTAACTTCAAAATAAATATACATATTTCTCTCCAAAATATACCACTATGTCCAAAATATAACCCGGAAAGCTCTAATGCATAGATGGCTGCTATCAACTAGGGCGCGACGCCTTTACCGCGGTCCTCACCGGCTGCCCTCGAGCTCGAACCTGTAATAGAGTGGGGTGAGAATTATCTTCCCTAGTTCCTAGTGGGCTCGGCAGCCGACTCCGCCGATCTTCCCACTAGGTCTAAGCAGGCATAAGCAGATAGATAGATATCTTAAAACTGTAAATGATGCATAATAAAGGGATCTCAATGCTCTACTATGCCTGTAACAACAAGAGTATAAATGTAGCCATGAAATCCCTAACATGCTACTATGTCTCTATCAAATGTATATGCCACTCTATTATGCCCAACATACACCTTGTGCCCAATTCACATAACTCCTTTGAGTTTATTACCCAAAGACCACCATTACTACGTAGGCATGTCGCCTAAATTTGTCTCAACTACGCGTAGCGTCTCGCTCACAAGCGTAGACCCAATCAGCATTCTCGGGCGAAATTCTCACTTGGGAATTCGCACACACTTCAACCAGGAGCTATCAAGACCCCAAACCACAACCAATTCTTGGGTTGGGCCATTCTCAGTCTCTCAGTGCATTCTCGATCTTGAAATCTAAACACGCGGCATTTCCACATCCTCGAGTCTAAGCTCGGACTACCGTCCTAACAAAACTTTCGCCCTACCTACAGGTATCGGGCCGCTGCCACTAACAGCTGACTGTGCCGGCCAAATGGGCCTAGGCTCCACAGTCCACAAATGGTCCAGGCACGGGTCGTCCCAAGCACTACCCGCTAACGTCGTCATATGCGACATGCTCTACAGAGCTACACACTCTATTGGCTCCTAAACACCTAGTGTGAGCCACCAGCCTCCACGAGTGATCCATGGCCCGCTTCACACTCAGCCAAGCTAAAGTGCTACTGCCAACTCACTCTCTCGGCTGACTTGAAACCGCACACTACGAGTATCTACACTCGTGCGCTCTACGCCTCTGTAGCGCTCTACGCTAAGTTCCAGCTTTGGGGCAGGATTGCGCCCGCGCACCGGCTACTAAGTAACCTTTCTAACCTCTCAAAGAGGTACTACTAGGCCCACGGCCAACTTGGCCCTAACACGAGTCTTACTCCTCGTCTAGGGAGCACTACTAGAATTTTTGCTAGTGCCAATTCCGTTCTCTACCTGCTCTAGCAGGCGTCACACTTACTGTCACGCCCCGAGACCGCTACCAATTTGGTCCGGTTCGGGCACGCCGATCAGGCGCCGAACGGACAACACTTCCCCTGCCCGCCCAAGGCTCCACAACCAAGTCATGTACAAAGAATTGCCTAGGAATTTAAATTCTATAACATACATGACGAGATAATGCACCACAAGGTGCCAATAGCAACAAGAGAAAGATACAAGTATTTCATACGAGTAATATAAAGAGAGCAGAGTCCATCTATTACATTCATTCATCATTCGTTTGATACATCCATTTCTACTCTTTTGCTCAAAGTAATTTTACACGTTCTTTTCCAAAATATCCATTAGTATTTCATTTCCCCAAAATATACATTGATTTACATTCTTTGCTTTGTACATAAGAGTATACCAAAAGTGATATCGGGGAAGGTTCTAATGCAAATGGCGGCCTCTATCAACTAGGGCGCGATGCCCTTACTGCGATCCTCACCAGCCGCCCGCGAACTAGCACCTGTAATAGAGTGGGGTGAGAACTAACTTCCTTAGTTCTCAGTGGGCTCGCCACCGACCCCACCGATCTCCCCACTAGGTCTAAGCGGGCTTAAGCGGATAGATATTTATTTTAAAGTCAGAATACGTAAGTAAAGCATAATAGAAGAAATGCAATAACTACTTTGCTGTAACAACAAGATCAGAGTAAATGCTCTAGCCATGTAATTGCTAACATGCTAATATAACTCTATCAAGTAAACTTGTAATTCTATTATGCTCAATATATACCTTTGTACCCAATCTCATAACTCCTTAGAGTTTATTACCCAATCCATGGCTAGCCCGTAGGCTTGCCTACGACTCACACTACTCAACCCAATGGGTTGTCTGCGGGACCCCACATAGGCTATCCCTCGGGGCCCCACATAGGCTATCCCTATCGAATCACGTGCCAAGACCTCCGGAGACTCGCACTACTCGTGTGGAGCGACCACCACGAGCGCTGAACAGACAGTGTGAGTATGATCTTCTCCTCCACTTTGGATGGCATCCAACACAGGGGAATCAATGGTCTTCTCCTCCACTTTGGAGGGCATCCACACAGGGGAATCATAAGTGTTTTGTAGCACTATGTCTCTATGTCATTTATCATCAAGTTGTCTACTTGGTTCACATATCTCTAGTGTTCTTTACACTATGTCGTTGCATATGTCACTCATCAAGTTATCTACTTGGTACTCATGTCACTAGTGTCTCTACACTATGTCATATAGTCCATCATCAAGTTCTTTACTTGGTTCATATGTCTATAGTTGTCATTCATGCAAGATTAAGTCATCTCTAGGGTTCAGTGTCACAATATTCATCCTGATGCTTCATATGTCCAAATGCAAGCCTATGGTGCCGCACGATAAGGAAGCATGCAAGCAGACTTCCTATGTCCTAATGCGACGCCCATAGCTCCGCACGATAAGAAAGCATGCAAGGAAAGTCATCTAACCATACCAACCCTATCATGCATGAAAACTATACATATATATATTCATAGGCAATATGATCAACACTTATTCTTAGACATAAAAGGGAGCCCAACGGCTTCGGATAGCACCCCCCACCTTTTGGGATGTTTCTGGAGGTTAGAATGCCGCTCTTGAAGCCTCCAACCACTACTTTGACTCCCCGGCCAATATCGAAGCTGTAAGCTATTGTTCGGCCCGGATCACTTAAACCGTTTGTCGGATGGACGAACCGTCGCTTCCCACGCGTTCGGGGACCTAACAATATGTTAGAAATGAGGTCAAAAGAGATCAAAACCCCTTACATCGAAAAACCCTAATTTGAGCCCTAGGTTCTGCCCCGAGCAAAATCCACCTCTAGAGCCCAAATTGCTTGTGCAAAACATCTCTTAGGGATGCTAGGGTTCCACTAAAATTGTTCCTAGAAGATTCAAATCACTCTAGGAAAAGCTACCATGAAAGCCTCCAAGGCTTACCTCAAGTAGAAGCTCCAATGGTGGAGAGAGTAGAGAGGATGATGCTAGGCTTGCTCCTAGCTTGCTCCTCCTCCAAGATCTCCACTCCTCCTCCTTCTTCTTCCTCTTTTTCTTCTTCCTAGAGAGAGAGGGAGAGAGAGTGAGAGTGTTTGTGTGTATGCGTACAATGAGGGAGAGGGAGAGGAAATGTCCTCTTAACCCTTCTATTGTAACAATATGCTTATAGGCCCCTCAACATCAAATTCCTTACATTGCCTCAGACTGGGCATTTTTCGCCAGCTGAGACCGGTCTCCATGGGGTTGTCCGGTCTTAGCCTGCGAAAACCCATTCTGTCCATTTCCCAGCGTACTGTGTCCGGTCTCCATTGATTGTCCGGACAATGGATGTCCGGTCATTGGATCAATGTCCGGTCTTGGCCTACGAAAAACCCTCTGGCCAGTTTCTCCAGCGTACGGGATCCGGTCTTCACGGATTGTCCGGACAATGGATGTCCGGACATCCCTCATTGTCCGGATCCCGAGAGCTAGTATTTCGGGACTTAGCCGAATTTCACCCCCCTTTGGTTCTCTGCGCAAACCGAGACCGGTCTCCCCCCACAGGGTCCGGTCTTCCCTGGCAGAATTCTGCAGAATGGTGCAGATTGCACCATTTGCACACGGGGTCAACTCCAATGCACTTTTTGGCTTAGAGTCCACTTCGAACTCTCCGAAGCATATTTATTCGACACTCAGTCGATTCTAAATGTGGTGCAACTCTCGGATTTCAAGAATTCACATCCTTACACTTACCGCATAAGCATGCCCGGGTATCCACCTACCCGCTCAATGGTTCCTACTATATAGTGCACAACTAGTAGTAACTGACTAATGATTACGGCATGCAATGCACCAACTTACAATCATGCAAAAGCATAGTGATTGCTTAATAAACTCATGCCTGCCCCGACGTCGTCAGCATCGGCAGGTTCCACCAATGCACCAACTTACAATCATGCAAAAGCATAGTGATTGCTTAATAAACTCATGCCTGCCCCGACGTCGTCAGCATCGGCAGGTTCCACCAATGCACCAACTTACAATCATGCAAAAGCATAGTGATTGCTTAATAAACTTGTGACGCCCCAACTTCCCAGGCGGTCACCCATCATAGGACTACTCCCGTCCTAGCACGCTTAACTCTCTTAACCTCTTGGGTCTTGCCACCACCCAAAATGCTTAAGCCGGGTTAAGAGTTTAGACTTATTATATCTTATATATAAGACTATCTGGGGTCTCACAATCTTCCCTTCTTTAAGCCCTGACGTCCTCGTCAGGCTCAGACTCACAAGTACCAGGCGATGTGAGACTCGTCTCGCTAGCCCGTCATCCGACCAGCTCGGTAGAGACTCATCTCACACTTCCGGCTGGTAATTGGCTCTTATACCATCTGTGACGCCCCAACTTCCCAGGCGGTCACCCATCATAGGACTACTCCCGTCCTAGCACGCTTAACTCTCTTAACCTCTTGGGTCTTGCCACCACCCAAAATGCTTAAGCCGGGTTAAGAGTTTAGACTTATTATATCTTATATATAAGACTATCTGGGGTCTCACAAAACTTATGCCTGCCTCGACGTCGTCAGCATCGGCAGGTTCCACCACTTGGGTCGCGCGTCCACGGCCACTGGGCGCACGCCGCGAACCGTCTGGTGGAATCATCCTTAACGGCCGCTCTCCCGACCATGCCGCAGTCGGCACACCTGCAGGCTGTCCCTAGAAGGAATAGGTCGTTGCCAGCATCAGGCCTCGGCTATCTCCTTGCGGACACTCGTCCCGCGTATGGCCCGGTAGCCCACACTTGAAGCACATGCCCTCACGCTGGTCACACTGCTGTGGGAAATGAGGGCCCCCATATATAACACACTCCGCCGAGGACCGAATGTGATATGTCCCCGGAGCTCGAGATCACGAGTGCGAACTCGCCGAAGTCCTTCGGGAGCTTGATCGACCACCGGATCCTCCCGTCGGTCGTCCCTTCCCTTTTTCTCGATAACACGACTCGCGCTCGTCCTGGAGAAACGCGCGGCCTTGCTCTATCCACAAGGCCCGATCTAGGACTTCCGCAAAGGTTTGTAGCTTAAGTACAACCACATCCTTGTAAAGATTCGGCCGTAGTCCTCGCACAAAGCAGTCGGCCTTGTCCTTGTCATCCCACACCACATCCGGGACGCAATGCACGAGACGAGAGAACTCCCACTCGTACTGCCTAACAGAGCGGTTGTCACACCCCGGGACCGATCCCTTTGGCCGATCCGTGCCCGTCAAACAGACGCCGAACGGACAGAGTCTCCCCTGCCCGCCCAAGGCTCAACACAAGTACAATTCAAGAAATATGAAAAGCACAGGCGAAAGCACAAACATAGGCTTACACGAAGGTAAGCAACAGCCAAGTGAAAGAAAATACTAACTACACAGTAAAATGGATTACTTCAACTATACACACATATCCACATTTACATTTTTCGTTCTTTCCAAAACATCATTCACATGTTCTTTACATTCATTTATATTTAATCTCCAAAAGCAAATATACACTTTGTTCATGTTTAACTTCTCAAAAGTAAATATACACAAGGGTATCACAACTAGTAACTCTGCTGAGGCAGTCGCTAGCTAAGGCGCGAGACCCTTACCACGGTCGTCAGCTGGCTCACTGGAGCTCGGCCCTTTAGAAATGATGGGGTGAGAACTACAACGAAGTTCCCAGTGGGCTCGGCCCCCAATCACACCGACTTTCCCACTAGTTCTATTTCAGGCATAATTTGAAAGAAATAGCAGATAGTAACCAAGCTACATGCAAACCACTAATATGCCTGAACCACAAATAACATGCTCATGCTCAATATAATAAGTATGGCGAATGCAATTTCTTGATCTCGTTACCCAATCTCTCATGGCTAGCTCGTAGCCGCTCAAGAACTCACCAACTCAAATCCCAGTATCGGTGAGACTACTACGACCCGACGGGACCGTCCTCTAGGACGCTCGTCCCAATGGTGACCTACCCCGGAGCGCACTCGAGGGGAGCTACCCGCCCCGAGTAAGGACTTATAGGCGAGTATGATCAAATCCTTGCTCCAAGGATTGAATCCAAATCCGTTCCTTAACTTTAAGGAAGTCTTTGCACAATGACCCCTTAACTTTAAGGTTCTTTGTCATTTGTTCTTATTCTTTGCATTCTTGTTCTTACACTTTGCATTCTTTGTTCTTATTCTCGAGATCATGACCGTGTCATTACACTAACTCTAGTGTTCTTTGTTCTTTAGCATTCTTATTCTTTATTCTTTAACATTCTTTACTCTCTAGCATTCTTTAACCACTAGGTTAATTCTTTAAACACTAGATTCTTTAACCGCTAGGTTCTTTATTCTTTAACACACGCACATTAGCGTTCTTTACAATCTTCTAATGCCACTCGATCTATATGTCGTTTCGTCCTTGTTCTTTAACCACTAGGTTCTTTATTCACACTCAAGCATATATATAATTAACCACTAGGTTCTTTATTCTTTTCACATGCATACATAGGGTTAACCACTAGGTTCATTGTTCTTCATTCACAATTCTTTTACATCTGCATCTTAACTCTAAGCATGCAAGTTCACAATTCATTACCCTATATGCACAAAGTACCATAACATATATGCTCAATAGTAGACACATAGACATAAGAGGAATTTCAGCATTAGTGGAAGCACCCCCCACATAGGAGTTTAGTAGGATGCTCGATTTCAACTTTCGCGATCCGCGGCCGCCAATTTCCAATCTGCGGTAAAAACGAGCCAATTTAGGCTTTACACACATAACTTTCTATAGACTTTTCGTTTAAACGAACCGCTCGCTCGAGCGAGTCGGCAACGTCCCTAATTACATTTCTATAGGATCAATTCGACCTACAAACCCTCACAAGCGAGAACCCCAATTTGGAGCCCTAGCTCGGCAACATATATCAAAACCTTTGCTTTGATCTCGACGAAATACTCGAGAGGACTTCTTAGCCTCAAGAGAGTCCATAAAAACCGTTCCCAAACCATTCAAATCCCTACTTAGGGTTTAATCACAAAAGAGAGAAAAGCCTACCTCAAGCTTTCCTCCTTTCTTGCTCTAGAGGTGAAGGAGAGAGAGCCTTTCCACCTCTACTTCTTCTTCTTCACCTTCTTTTTCTTCTTCTCCTTCTACTTTGAGAGAGAGAAGATCATAGAGAGAGAGAGAGAGAGAGCTTCTCAGCTGCTTGGGCTTGAAGGAAATGAGTGCAAAGAAGCCCCTCAACTTTCATTTAATTAATCAGCCTGAACTGGGCAATTTTCGGGTGCTGAGACCGGTCTCCATGTGTGAGGTCCGGTCTCACAGTGTCTTCACCCGAATCCAATTGCGCGTGGGGACCGGTCTCAACCGTGAGGTCCGGTTGTTAAGGATTTTGTAAGTTGGCGGATTTCGTGAGTTTGTCGGAGTCTTGAAGAGATCAAGAGATTACAAGAAGATCGGACGCTCCAGGACTCGTCAGAGAAGCTCGACACCTCAGGTATGCATTTAAGATCATTTATGGTGATTAACATTAATAACATAGTAGTTAGAAGACTTAAAAAGGGTTTAAAATATTAATTTTTATGAAAAATCTTTTCTGTATAAACCACCGTCCGGATCGCCCTTTTGACCGACACGGTGAGTCTCATCCGTCACCAACACTCTTTCCGGACCAACCTCTTTGTGGGACACGATGGAGTTGATAGCGAGAAAGTTTCGCAGCCTTTGGCCAGGATCGTGGATTAAATGGGACACGGTGGTGAACTTTCTGAGTGCTAGAGCCTAGGACCGGACAAACCCCTGGTCTGACCGGTCAGTGCTCGCTGCGAAAAATTTGACGACACACTGAGACCGGACAGAGATGGTTTGACCGGACAGTGGACTCGAAAACAGAATTCCTAAAAAGGCTGATTTCAATTCTACTCGACTTCAAAGTCTTCTAACTCTATAAATAGACCATGGGAGGTTCAAGGACGAATATACAATAATATACCTGAAGATACTTCAATCCTAAAACCCTAGAATCTCTCTCCTAAGCTTTTTGATCTAGTTCTTAGAGAGATTTGATGGAGATTTGATCGTCAAGTTGATTCAAGGTTCTTCCCTTTGATTCTACCCTTGCGAATCAATTTGATGATCAATTAGACGAATCCCTCCCATCGTCTACGGTGCTTTAACTTGGAGATCACCATAAATCTTCGTTCTTCTTCTTCGGACGGTGGTGTGTTGCGCTGAGGGATCGCGTGTAGAGGAGCCGAGGACTCGGTGGACGCTTTGTGGATTCGAGGCGTTGGCGCGGCAAGGAGTTGCGGCGTGGTCGGTTGGAGGACTTCAATCGATCGTGGACCAGCGAAGGATATTCACATAGAAGATTCGGTTAATCGGGTAAAGTCGTGGGTGAATCGCCTTGTACTCGGTTGTTTCTTAGTGAATTTTCGTGTGATCGGTCCTGTGGGTTTTTCACTCCGGTTTGGAGTTTTCCCACGTAAATCTTAGTGTGTTTGATTTATTTTTCCGCAATTACTTTAAAATCGCATCTAGATTTTTAATTGGCCGTTGAACACCTATTCACCCCCCTCTAGGTGTTGATTCCTATTAGATCCTAAGACCTATAACCTACACCGGTCTCCAGATGTCCGGTCTCCACCTATTGTCCGGATCTCGTACGCAGGGTTTCCAGGACCTAACCAAATTTCTGGCCAATTCTATTTTTCGCAGCTAGAGACCGGTCTTCATTGATTGTCCGGTCTCCCGGGTGTCCGGTCTTCACTGATTGTCCGGATCCCGTGGGCTGGTCTTTCAGGACTTAGCCGAATTTTCGACTTCCAAAATTCCCCGCGCACAGAGACCGGTCTTCCCTGGATATCCGATCTCGGTGAGCGAGTCTGCGGATCGTGATTTTCTCATTTCTCTTTCCGTTTAGCTCTCGAAGGTCACCCGCAATGCACTTTTTGCATTGTAGAGGCCTTCGGCCTTTCCGAAGCCTTTCATCAGCGAACTTTGGTCACTTTGACTGAAGTTCGACGTTCTTTTACCGAGATGTCGGTATATTACAGCGGTCTCTCTGCCGCATCTTCCAGAACATTTCTCGGAGCTTATTTTTCTCACTATCGGGGAAGTAAGCCGAGAACAGCATTCCCCGAAACTCCTCCCAAGCCATAGGAGGGAGATTAGACGATCGGTCTCGCCGAATACCTTTCCACCACACCTTCGCTGACTGCTTCAAGCAATGCACAGTTAGCGGCACCTTGTCTCGCTCCAAGGTGTACAGCTCCTCGAAGAGGGTTTCCATGGAGTCAATCCACATCTCTACGATCCATGGATCGACGTCCTCTCCGTCAAAGGCAGGCGGATCGAACTTCTTAAAAGCCTTTAGGGCCGCTAAAGCTCGCTCTTGCTCCGCCGCCACCTCTGAACCAACAACGGTCGGATTGCCCGACCCCGGCGGAAACGCCTCCGCCGCAACTCCCGGCCGTATATGACGAGTCGCAGCCGGTGCAGCCACCAGCTGATCCAGCGTCTCCTGGAGTCGCTTCATCTGCTCCTCCTGGCGCATGGCGACCTCTCCCCGTCGCCGCACCACATCGCCTTGTTGCCTCACCACTCCCACGAGTGAGGCAACTGATCACGAAGCTCAGAGTCTCCGCTCGCGTCGACTTGCCTAGGGACACAACTTGTCCCCTCCCGCGCCGATCTGGACGAAGATCGCCTACGCGGTGCCATCGTTTTCTGAAACACGACAACTCGATTAGTTCTCAACCACCTTGGGTCGAATACGAGACCACTAATACCGGCTCAAAAGCCAATTAGGCGAAAGTCATGCGAGGGCGTTTATACTCATCACCCGGTTTCATGTTGTTGTACGCCAACATGAACACCCTCGGTTGAGAATAAACTACACCTCAAGTCTACCTCTATTATCCGTCTTAGAGGTTACTCAACACGACCAAATCCATAATCGCTTTCGCCACGAACCACAAGTCCTCGTCTCTCACTGTCACGCCCCGCGACCGCCAAATTGGTCGGCACGGGCACGTCAAACAGACGCCGAACGGACAACACCTCTCCTGTACCGTCCAAGGCTCGACCACCAGTCATGTACAAGAAGATTCCCAGGAAATGAAACTTATAACATACACGACTAAACGAAGCACAAGAGTGCTAACCAACAAGAGCAAGTACAACGAGTAAATTCATACAAGTATAGAAGAGAGAAATACTTAACTACTCATTCATTAGACGATTATCATTTACAATAAGTTCCTTTATACAACCTCAAAATGGATATGTATATCATCTCACAAAATCTCACACCTATACATCAGCTACACTCATATACATGTCGGTGGCTCTAATGTAGTAGGTGGCTGCTACCTCGGACTAGGGCGCTATGCCCTTACCACGATCCTCTCCCTGGGTACCCGCGCTATGCCCTGCAATAGTGGTGGGGTGAGAACTAACTTTCTTAGTTCCCAGTGGGTTCGGCCGCCGACTCCACCGATCTCCCCACTAGGTAGATACGGGCATAGGTATGCACAGATAGATATTTATATAGAAAGCTGTAAATCATGCTATCAATATTTCTACCATACTCAACAGTATAAACAAGCATGCTCACTATAGTTTAAAGAACTATCATGCTAAGTACAGCATAAGGAAACTATCACTTAACTATGTTTAACAGGAAACATATTCTTTTCTTTATTCAATCTCTTGGCTTGCCCTTAAGGTTCGCCACGACTCACTCTAGTCTCCGGGTAAGAGGTACTGGTCACTCGTCTACCCGAAACCGTCTGCGGGACCCCATAAGGCTATCCCTCGGGACCCCATAAGGCTATCCTTATCGTGTGACAACTCCGGAGTGCACGCTTGTGCGGAGCGACCGCCTGCAAGCTCTGAACAGACGCGTGAGTATGATCCAATCCTCGCTCTTGAGGATACCCTGTCAACTAGGAGTGCAATCTCTCAAAGCTATTATCTCTAGCCTAATATGCACAGTGTACATCTACACACTAGTTGTCATTCATTCCTAGATTGTCATTCATTTCTAGGTTGTCATTCATCTCTAGATTGTCATTCATATCTAGGTGTCATTCATTTCTAGATGCCACTCGATCTATTTTGTCGTTCATATCTTGTCATTCTTACTCTAGGGTTTCTATGTCATTGCTCGCCTTTATTCACGTATTCTACCCTAGTGTCAAGCTATCTTGCTACACTAGCTAGAATAAAGTGCAATAAAGGAACTATCTCACCCTAACATGCATTCGACAATATACACTAGATCGATACTATATACACATGCACATACAGACATAGGGAGCAGCCCAGCTGCTTCGGGATGGACACCCCCCACCTTCTAGTATCGTGTCGACTCCACCAGCGCACTTCGCCGAATTTCCGAAAGCTTCGCCGCACTCTACGGCGATTTGAGCCGATTTAGGCTCCCGGCTTGATTTCTCCGCGCTCGCTCGTCGGAATCGCTAACTGTTTTCGCGGGAACGCTCGTGAGCCTAAAACCATGACAAATATAGGGTTAAACTAGATCAAACCCTAACCGTTAGCAAATTCGCATTTTGGAGCCCTAGCTCACAACTTCGGCAAAATAGCCGCAATGATCTCTAGAATCTTGCTTCTAGCAGCTAGCTAGAGTTCTAGAGGTCACCAAAACCCAATTCTAAGGCCACATAAGAAAACCCTAGAAATACTAAGCTTTAGAAAACCAAAGCCTACCTTGAGAAGATCTACTTGACGAAGGAGGCAGTCCAAAGGAGAGAAATCCAACTCTCCAAGGCTCCTTCTACACTTCTTCTTCTACTTCTTCCTTCTCTTCTTCTTTTTCTCCTTCTTTCCTTCTAGTAGCCAAGAGAGAGAGAGAGAGCTCTTTCTTTCTTTGCCAAGTAATGAGAGCAAGAGAGAGTTCAAGTCTATTTAGCCTTCTTGGTATCAAAATTACCAAAATGCCCTCTCCACTTAACCCCAATGAACAGCCCTTCACTGGGCATTTTCGGGCACTGGGTCCGGACATCCACCTATGTCCGGTCCCCAAAGGTCCGGACCTAGCTCCATGTCCCGAACCCGAGAGCCCACATCCTGCGCAAAGTGCCTGGGGTCCGGACCTGGTCATCAAGACCGGACCACTAGGTCCTTGCACCATTTTCCCGGCTTATGGGATCCGGTCTCCACATGTGGGGACCGGTCCCCAAACACATAATCTGCACTTGTGCAGATTATACACCAGATCGATTTCGGAGGCCCCACTTCGATACACTTTCGACTTATTTGATGCTTTTGACCTCTCTAAAGCATCCCGAACTCGACTTTGATCAATTTGAATCATAGTCCAGTTTCACGCTTCGCAGTTTCGAGTCCTTATCTCCTCCCCTCCTTAAAAGGAGTTTCGTCCCCGAAACTTAACTAAATCAAATCAACTTTACTTTAAACTTAATTCATACCTCTCAATCCTCAAAGAGGTGGGGATGATGCACTTTCATCAACTCCTCGAGCTCCCACGTGGCTTCACGATCATCATGGTTGCTCCACCGAACCTTCACGTAAGGAATCTCGCGGTTTCTCAATTTGCGCACTTCTCGTGCAACAATAGACACCGGGACCTCTTCGTAGGTCATATCATCCCTGCAATTCCGGTGGCTCATACACCAACGCGTGCTCGGGGTCGTGAATATACTTACGGAGGTTGGAGATGTGAAACACATTATGAACATCCGCCAACTTTGGCGGCAATGCGAGCCGTGGCTACCGCTCCAATCCGTTCCAAAACCTCGTAAGGCCCAATATAACGAGGACTTAGCTTTCCTCGCACCCCAAACAGCTTTACACCTCTCATCGGCGATACCTTAAGAAAAACGCGGTCACCTACCGCGAATTCCAAATTCCGACGGCGCTTATTCGCATAACGTCGCTGTCGAGACTGCGCCGTAAGCAATCTTTGGCACACAATGCAGACCTTTTCTTCCGCTTCTCGCAAAATGTCGGGGCCCAAAACCGAACGCTCGCCCACATCACTCCAATGGATCGGGGATCGGCACTTCCGCCCAAAAAGAGCCTCGAACGATGCCATCCCGATGCTAGCCTGATAACTGTTGTTGTAGGCGAACTCGGCCATCGGCAAATGACGATACCAACTGCCCCCAAAGTCAATGGCACACGCCCGTAACATATCCTCCAGAATCTGAATAGTCCTCTCTGACTGCCCGTTTGTCTGAGGATGAAAAGCGGTACTAAATTCGAGTCGCGTGCCAAGCGCATCCTGCAGGTTCTTCCAAAAGTGCGAAGTAAACCGGGGATCACGATCCGATACTATAGACTTCGGAACTCCATGCAAACGCACAATCTCATCAAGATAGACCTGCGCCAAACGGTCACCTGACCACGTAGTGTGGATCGGCAGAAAGTACGCCGACTTGGTCAAACGATCCACCACTACCCAAATCGCATCGTGGCCGCCCATGGTACGAGGCAAACCGACCACGAAGTCCATCGATACGTCCTCCCACTTCCACACGGGAATAGGCAGACTTTGCAACTTGCCCGCGGGAAATCGACGCTCCGCTTTCACCTGCTGGCATACTAGACACTTCGCCACGAAGCGTCCCACGTCGGCTTTCATACCCGGCCACCAGTAATGTTGCTTTAAATGCTGATACTGTTAAGGATTTTATAGGTTGGCAGATTTCGTGATCTTGTCGGAGTCTTGAAGAGATCAAGAGTATCAAGATGAAGTTGAATGAGCCAGGACTCGTCAGAGAAGCTCGGCACCTCAGGTCTGTTTTAATGAACATTTATAGTGATTTACTATAAGAGTATAGTAGTTAGAAGACTTTAAAAAGCTTTAATCTGATAAATTTATGAAAAATTGATTTAAGTGGTCAATGTCCGGACATTCCCCATTGTCCGGATCCCGTAAGCATGTTTGCTGCGGATTAACAATGTATGTCCGGACATCTTGCTATTGTCCGGATCCCGTGGGCTTTACTTTGCATATCCTGTATTAATGTCCGGACATCCTGCCTATGTCCGGTCTCAGTAAGCTGAGTTTTTCATGTTACGCAAAGTAAGACCGGACATTCACAAGCATTGTCCGGACATAGCCCATTACGAAAATATTGACGGAAGGGAGGACCGGACATTCTTTTTTTAAGACCGGACATTGGACACGAAATATTTCCAAATTAGGCTGATTTCAATCCTAATCTATCTCTAAGTCTTCTAACACTATAAATAGACCATGGGGGGGTTCATTATCAGATATGCTCAGAATTATTAGACTATAGATCCTCTTAAAACCATAGAAACTCGTTTTAGAACTTTATGATTCGATTCTTAAAGCGAGTTTTGTTTTGTTGATCGTCGAGTTGATTCTAGGTTTTTCTCTTTGAATACTCCTTCATGAATCAACTTGAGGATTGACTAAAAGGGTTCCCCCATAGTCTATATATGGTGCTTTAATTTTTAAGATCACCATAAGTTTTTCTTCTACAACTCCGGACGGAGGGTGGCGCGGGGATCGCGTGAGAAACCGAGGACTCGGTGGACGCTTTGAGGATTCGGAGCGTTGACGCGGCAAGGAGTTGCGGTGTGGTCGGTTGGAGGAGTTCAATCGATTGAGGACCGGCAAAGGAGATCCACGTCGAAGATTCAGTAAAATCGGGTAGGGTCGTGGGTGAATCGCCTTGTACTTGATTTGTTTCTTAGTGGATTTGTGCGTGATCGGTCCCGTGGGTTTTTCACTCCTTTTGGAGTTTTCCCACGTTAAAATCTTGGTGTGTTGATTTTATTTTCCGCATTTACTTTAAAATCGCATCGAGATTTTTAATTAGCCATTGTGCACCTATTCACCCCCCTCTAGGTGTTAATTACCTTTTAGATCCTAGGGTTCCATAACCTACAGATACATCTTGGTGCCGCCAGGATGATCACTATAAGGAGACCAATGGGCTTCCTCCAAAATCAGCTTGCGGATCTCCTCACTTTCTGGCACACATCGACGGTTTCGGAACCGAAGTGTACCATCGGCGTCCTCATGAAAATCGCCGCCCCGTCCACTCTCCATATCACGCCGAACCTTTAGGAGAGCCGGATCTGTAGATTGAAATTCCTTTATCCGCTCCAACAAGGTCGGTTGAACGACGAGAGTCGACAACATAGCCGGAATCCCCGGCGCTACAACCTCGAGATCTAGCCGATCCATTTCTTTCCACAATGGCACTTGTTTAGTGACCCAAAGTGCGAGAACGGACAGAGTTTCCCCTGTACGTCCAAGGCGTCGCAATCCATACAATTACAAGAAGGTTCCAACCAGGAACTGATATCAATCAAGATTGCATAAGGAAGTATCAAAAACATAAAACTACTAGCTATTACAAGCATTCGTCCCAGTTGTACATTTTACATTTAACTTCATACATCCTAATACAATCTAGTTATTACAAATTTTATTACATGTTTAATACATCTTGCACTTTCTTTTCCCCCGCTACCCCTAGGCTATACTGACTCGGGGTACTGCTATCTCTGGTCTCCTGGTAGGGCGCTATCTATGGAGCTACGCCATTGCCTCGCGCTGCTGCTGCGCCGCTCACATGCGTACCTGGAAAATACCCCAAAACAACGTGGGATGAGAACTATTGTCCATAGTTCCCAGTGGGTACGGCTACCCAAGGGAAAAGCTCGACCAATAGGTCAAAGGAGGCACTGCAAATATGTTAGTCCAAAAACATCTACAGATAGATAATATGCAACTAGCATAAAAACATGCCTCGCAATATGCAATATGCAAATTATGCAATAGTTCTTAGCTTTTCTTTACATTAGCCATTTCATTCTTACATTTAGCTATCTATTTAAGCTAACTATTCACATTCTTTACTTTTTGGCACTTATGCTATTTAGCAATCACATCTAAGGTCCACTCTACCTCTGCTCACTATGCCACCCGACTCGGTCTTGAGTCACTAGCCCGAGGAGTTGGACGTCTCACAACCACCTCAGCTATCAACAGCCTGCCGCCCTCTGTGACTCAGCCTCATAGCAGCGAAATCGTCGCACACACTGAACCCGGCTCGAGTCACTTGACATAGCCATTTTGGTGGCTAACACGGTGTACTTACCCAGCGCGCACTAGAGCCATAACTTAACCACCTGGCGGTGAACTAATCGCACCACACCCAACAATGGTTCAAGTCACGTCTCAGCCACCTGACGGCGCACGTTTCGTACTTACCCAGCAATGGTTTCAGTCAATCCTGGCCCGTAGGCGCGCCCACGACTCACCACTCAACCCGTCTATGAAGGGGGACTCGAACCACCAGAGGGGTTGACTGCGGACGCCACAAAGGCTATCCTTTGGGGCCCAAAATAGGCGATCCCAATCGAATCACGTGCCAAGACCTCCGGAGACTCGCACTACTCGTGTGGAGCGACCACCACGAGCGCTGAACAGACAGTGAGAGTATGATCTCATCCTCCACTTTGGAGGGCATCCAACACAGGGGGATCATGCATAAGTGTTCTCTAACACTATGTCTCAATATCATTGTCATCAAGTTGTTTACTTGGATCACATGCCACTTGTGTCTCTACACTATGTCATAATGTCAGTCATCAAGTTATCTTCTTGGTTCACATATCTCTAGTGTTCTTTACACTAAGTTATTGTATATTGTCATTCATCAAGTTGTCTATACTTGGTTCACATATCTCTAGTCTTCTTTACACTAAGTTGTTGTACATTGTTATTCATCAAGTTGTCTATACTTGGTTCACATATCTCTAGTTGTCAATCATGCAAGAATAAGTCATGGTTCACTTGTCTCTAGGGTTCAATGTCATCATACTCATCCACATGCCTCTTATATCTAAATGCCAAGCCTATATGCCGCACAATAAAGAAACATGCAAGAATAGTAAGTAGCTATATAACCCTAGCATGCATGAAACTATACATATATAAATTTATATGCAATATGACCAACAAATATTCTTAGACATAAAAGGTAGCCCAATGGCTTCGGTATGGCACCCCCCACCTTTTGGGATGTTCCTCGAGGTTAGGACGCCGCTCTTGAAGCCTCTAACCACTACTTTGACTCCTCGGGCCAATATCGAGGCTGTAAGCCCTTGTTTGGCTCGGATCACTTAATCCGTTCGTCGGATCGACGGACCGTCTCCTCGCACGCGTTCGTGTACCTAACAATATGTTAGAATGAGGTCAAAAGAGATCAAAACCCCTTATATCGAAAAATCCTAATTTGAGCCCTAGGATTTTGCCCCGAGCAAAATCCACCTCTAGAGCCCAAATCACTTATGCAAAACATCCCTTAGGGATGCTAGGGTTCCACAAAAATTGTTCCTAGAAGATTTAGATCATCCTAGGAAAAGCTACCATGAAAGCTCTTAAAGCTTACCTCAAAGGAGAGCTCCAATGGTGGAGAGGAAGAAGATGAGATGATGCTAGACTTGCTCCTAGCTCACTCCTTCTCCAAATCCTTCACTCCTTCTCCAAATCCTTCACTCCTTCTTTTTCTTTCTCCTTCTTCTATCTCCTTCTTCTTTCTAGAGAGAGAGAGAGAGGGAGAGGTTATGTTTGTGTGTGTGTGTATGAAATGAGGGAGAGGGAGAGGAAATGCCCTCATAACCCTCTATTGTAACAATATGCCAGCAGCCCCCTCAACTATTCAAACTGCACCAAACTGGGCATTTTCGCGCTCAGGGACTGGTCTCCCTAGCCAAGGACCGGTCCCCAAAGAGCCTTGCTCCACACCGCGCACCCGGGACCGGTCTCTCCCTTAGGGACCATCCCGCAGAGCCCGCTCTCACGGGACAACTTCAGAACCGGTCCCCTCGGTCGTGGGGACCACCCCCACAGGACCTTCACCACTCCAAGGACTTAGCCAAATTTTCGGCTTTTCGTCGTTTCTTCTCCGTTTCGCTCGTTTGGCCTCCGATTCTTTTGAAATTAAACCGAGACTTTCCAAACATGTTTTCGAACACGTTTTCATCATCTTTTCATCCACGCTAATGCCAGATTTAGCTCACGGCCCATCATAGCTTTTCGGATTCCGTTTTCGCGCCTATGCGCACCAAAACGCCCGAATGCTTCCGAACTTCTCCGAACTTCACCGGGAGCAACTCCGATGCACTTTTGCCTTTGGATCAACTTCGAACTTTCCGAAGTCCATCCACTCGGCAATCAGTCGAGTCTAAATGTTGTGCAACTCTCGGATTTGGAGAATTCACCTCCTTACATCCTCTCCACCTTAAAAAGAGTTTCGTCCTCGAAACGAACCCTTACACCAATTTTAACTTAAATTCATACCTCACTCCTCGAATAGATGAGGATGATGCGCTTTCATCTCGCTCTCGAGCTCCCAAGTGGCTTCACGACCGTCGTGATTACTCCACCGGACTCTAACATAAGGAATCTCGCGATTGCGCAACTTGCGCACCTCCCGAGCAATAATTGCCACCGGAAACTCTTCATAGCTCAAGTCCTCTTGAAGCTCCGGCGGTTCAAACATCATAGCGTGTTCGGGATTGTGAACATACTTCCGAAGGTTGGAAACGTGAAACACGTTGTGAACGTCCGCTAACTGTGGCGGCAATGCAATCCGATATGCTACCACTCCAATGCGCTCCAACACTTCGAACGGTCCAATATATCGAGGACTTAATTTTCCTCGAACTCCAAATCGTCTCACGCCTCTCATAGGTGAAACTTTCAAGAACACGCGGTCTCCTACCGCGAATTCCAATTCTCTTCGGCGTTTATTTGCATAGCTTTGCTGCCTGGATTGCGCCGTAAGCATCCATTGGCGAGCAAGGCGAACTTTTTCTTCCGCCTCCCGCAACACTTCGGGACCAATCACAACCCGTTCACCCACATCACCCCAGTGTACCGGAGATCGGCACTTTCGCCCGTAGAGGACCTCAAACGGTGCCATCTCCACACTAGCTTGGTAGCTATTATTGTAGGCGAACTCGGCCATTGGTAAATACTTGGCCCAACTTCCTTTATAGTCAATGACACACGCCCGCAACATATCCTCCAGAATCTGAATAGTCCGCTCTGACTGTCCATCTGTCTGAGGGTGAAATGCGGTGCTAAACTCGAGTCGTGTGCCAAGAGCTTCCTGTAGGTTCTTCCAGAAATGTGAGGTGAATCGGGGATCTCGATCTGATACAATCGACTTCGGCACCCCATATAATCTGACCACCTCATCCAAATATACCTGCGCCAACTTCTCGCCCGACCAAGTAGTATGGATCAGTAAGAAGTGCGCAGACTTCGACATACGGTCCACAATCACCCAAATCGCGTCGTGGCCGCCCGTCGAACGAGGTAATCCAACCACGAAATCCATCGCGATATCTTCCCACTTCCAAACTGGGATAGGTAGGCTTTGAAGCTTCCCCGCTGGGTATCAGCGCTCCGCCTTTACTTGCTGACATACCAGACATTGTGCCACATAGCGCCCAATGTCAGCTTTCATCCCTGACCACCAGTACTGCATTTTCAAGTCCTTGTACATTTTGGTGCCGCCCGGGTGAATACTATAAGGAGCTTGATGAGCTTCCTCCAAAATCAGCTTTCGGACTTCTTCATTTTCGGGTACACACCACCGGTTGCGGAACCGGATTGCACCCTCGGCATCAACGGTGAAGTCGCCACCGCATTCGCTCTCAATGTTGCGCCGCACCTTTTGGAGATTAGGGTCCGCAGATTGAAGACTCTTGATCCGCTCCAACAAGGTCGGTCTAACTATAAGAGCCAATAACATAGCCGGTACTTCTAGAGCTACTACCTCAAGATTTAGCCGTTTCATCTCCAAGCATAATGGATCCTGAGCCGTAACTTTCAACGCAAGATTTTCCACCGACTTTCTGCTAAGAGCATCGACGACTACATTCGCCTTCCCGGGGTGGTAAAGGATCGAGACATCATAATCCTTTAGTAACTCCAACCACCGCCGTTGGCGCATGTTCAGTTTATTTTGCGTGAACAGATATTTCAGACTTTTGTGGTCCGTGTATATTTCGCAACGCGCGCCATATAAATAGTGCCTCCACAACTTAAGAGCAAATACCACCGCGGCTAGCTCTAAGTCATGGATAGGGTAGTCTTTTCATAGCTCTTCAACTGACGGGACGCATATGCGATCACCTTCCCGCCTTGCATCAGAACACACCCCAAGCCTGAATAAGACGCGTTGCTGTATACCACGAAGTCTTCACCTTGCACCGGCAACGCGAGCACCGGAGTCGAAGTCAATCTGTCCTTCAACTAGTACCACTTGAGTCCATCTCTAGTAACTACTAGAGATTCACTTCGACCCAATCCATAACTTCCGCCACCGTCATAGGTTCACGTCGCACTCACGCACCTATACCTTAAGGTTTACCGTCCTAAGGTCTCCTAGGTCAGTCCTAGACTCTCTCTTTTTGCTTGCTCTCACTAGCTCGATACCATAATTATCTCACGCCCGAGACCCGCTACCAATTTGGTCCGGTTCGGGCGCGCCGAACAGACGCTAGACGGACAGCACCTCCCCTGTCCGCCTAAGGCTGGCAACAAGATGGTGTACAACAAGTGCCTAGAACAACTTGATACAATATACACAATCAACCACAAAGAGGGCACAACTAGTGCCAATCACACGAGAGCAAGCGACACAAGTAATTAACAAGTGAAAAAGAGAGATAAACTTATCTATTACATTCATTCACAAGTCTATATCACATTTAAACCCTCTTAATACATGAGTGGCTTACATACATCAAAACCTCACCACCTATACACAATCTACTCTCAAAAGGTAAAAGCAAGGTACTCTAATGCATAAGGAAAGGTAGACTAGTAATACCACTAGGGCGCCAAGCCCTTGCCGCGGTCCTCACCCGGTGTCGACGTACTAGGACCTGAAATAGAGTGGGGTGAGAACTATCTTCCATAGTTCCCAGTGGGTTCGGCCTCCGACTCCGCCGGTCTACCCACTAGGTCCAAGGAGGCAAAAAGGTAGACGATAGATAGATATGAGAATATCTGAAAGCGGTAAGATGCTATAAAAGTAAATGCATAAATCTACCATGCCTCAAATCTGAAGTTATATGCATGCAACTCATAATAAAGGATAGCTATTACTCTATTATGCTCAATGAGTTCACAATTCCCTTGAATACCCAATCCACTTGGCTTGCCCAAAGGCTTGCCACACTCTCGCGTCCCTTGCCTCGACGACGAGGAGTCTAAACTGCTCAACTCGCCCGAGGCCGTCTGTGGATAGCTAGCTGCTGCCGGTCAAGCCGCTACTACCATAGCCTGTGCCTAGTACTCCGGAGTGCACGTCTCGTGTGGAGCGACCACCACGAGGATAAAACAGACAACGCGAGCACGGTCCAATCCTCGCCCACGGAGGATACCCTAGCTAATAGGGATGTCATCACACTTGTTT
The DNA here is from genome assembly GCA_025177825.1 of Aechmea fasciata. NCBI lineage: Eukaryota > Viridiplantae > Streptophyta > Magnoliopsida > Poales > Bromeliaceae > Aechmea > Aechmea fasciata. The sequence continues at coordinate 15,440,338 of CM045929.1, read as the reverse complement.
TCGACTCTATAGTGTTCACACTAATTAATGCCACTCGTTCATGTTTACTAGGTGCCACTCGTTCATGTTTAGATCACTCGGCTATATCGCATACTAGTAGCCCTCATCTCACACTGCACCTAATTCTCATGCATACTAAGTTTGATACATAAAGTAGGCTAGGTTAATTAACATCTATAATTAACACTCCAACTAGCACTCTATACACACGTTATGCAAGATATGCAAGATTAACCGCTATTCTACGCTCGGACATAAAAGGTAGCCGGTGACTTCGGGATGGACACCACCCACCTTTTGACGTAGCAACACGGTGGAAAGTCTTGTTCTCACGTTCGCTTGTCGCCGCTTAGCACTTGAGCAACGGCGAAGTAGCGACGCACCCTATTTGGCGATATCTTGGCTCAGACTCGACGGATCGCCAAACAGTTGCCGCCAACGCGTTCAAACACCTATTAATTAGGTTTACCAATGATCAAAAGAGATCAAAACCCTACATCTAGCAAAACCCCATTTTTGATGCTCTAGGGCTTCACACATGGAAATCATGTGTTAGAAACCCTAGAAACATGCCACTAGTGCTACTTAGCACCTATAGGTTCCATCTAAACACTCCCAAAAGCTCAAAACCCAAAACCCTAGAAATCACCATTAGAGGGTTTGAGGCCTACCTTGAGCTTTGCTCCAACCAAGAGGAAGAAGAGATGGAGAAGATGATGAAGCTCCTCTCCTTTGTCTTCTCCTTCTTCTTCTACTTCTTCTCCTTCTCCTCCTTCTCCTTCTTTTTCTTCTTCTTTCTAGAGAGAGAGAGGGAGAGAGATGTGTGTGAATGAGAGGAAAATGAGGGATTAAGATAGGGGAAGTCACCTCTATACCCCCATTTGTAACAATATGCCAAAAGCCCCCTCAACAATTCAAACTGCACCAAACTGGGCATTTTCGGGCTGCAGGGACCGGACATCACCCCATTGTCCGGACAGCACTCTGCGAAATCCATTTTTGCCCATTTGACAGCTTACTGTGTCCGGACATCATCCATTGTCCGGACATCCATTGTCCGGACAGCATTCCTTTCTCCGGACCCAGTGGGTCTCCTCAGCCCAACATTTAAGGACTTAGCCAAATTTCAGCACTTTTCGTTTCTTCTCCGTTTTCGCTCGTCTTGCGTCCGATTCTTTTCAAATCGCACCGAGACTTTCCAAACATGTTTTCGAACACGTTTTCATCATCTTTTCATCCACGCTAATGTCGGATTTAGCTCGCGACCCGACATAGCTTTTCGGGTTCCGTTTTCGCGCCTATGCGCACAAAAACGCCCAAAGACTTCCGAACTTCACCGGGAGCAACTCCGGTGCACTTTTTGCCTTCGGATCAACTTCGAACTTTCCGAAGTCCATCCAATCGACAATCAGTCGATTCTGAACATGGTGAAACTCTCGGATTTCGAGAATTCACTTCGTTACAAAATCCGCCAACTTATAAAATCCTTAACACAATCTTCGAAAAACCTTCCACGAACCGTCTATAGTAGCCCGCAAAGCCCACGAAGCTTCGGACTTCCGTGACATTCGTTGGCCGCGGCCTATCCTTGATTGCCTCTATTTTCCTCGGGTCAACAGAAATTCTGCCCTCGAAAATCACGTGCCCCAGAAATGCAACTTTCTTTAGCCAAAAGTCGCATTTCCTCAACTTGGCATATAACTTCTCCTCCCGAAGGATTTGAAGTACTAAGCGCAAATGCTCCGCATGTTCCTCGTCATTGCGGGAATAGACCAGGATGTCATCTATGAAGACCATCACAAAATGGTCTAAGTACTTTCTGAAGACACGGTTCATTAAGTCCATGAACGCTGCCGGGGCATTTGTGAGCCCAAACGGCATCACCGTGAATTCATAGTGTCCATACCGCGTGCGGAATGCGGTTTTCTGAATATCCTCCGGCTTAATCCCTAACTGATGATAGCCCGATTGGAGGTCAATCTTCGAGTAAACACTCGAACCCTTCAACCGATCGAACAAGTCATCGATTCGGGTAGCGGATACTTGTTCTTGATCGTGACCTTGTTCAACTCGCGATAATTTACGCAGTCGAAACGTTCCATCCTTCTTCCGCACAAATAATACGGGGCTCCCTACGGCGATACACTCGACCGGGATAAACTCCTTATCGCGGAGATCCAATAATCGAGCCCTTAACTCCTTCAATTCCGGCGCCATTCGATATGGAGCCTTCGAAATCGGCGCGGTCCCAGGAATCAAGTCAATAACAAACTCGATCTCCCGTTCTGGCGGTATTCCCGATAATTCGGCAGGAAATACATCAGGAAATTCCCGGACTACCGATAGTTCCTCGAGTGTCGGGGTCACTCGCTCAACTTCTACAACGGTCGCCATATAGGCGGCGCAACCGCTGCTAACAAGCTTCCTCGCCCTCGTCGCTGACACTGTCGCGGCGAAGCAGGAACTCTTACATGCCTTGTAAACAAGTTCCTCTTGCCCTGGCTCACGAAACGCGATCACTTTCTCCTTGCAGTCGATCGACGCATAGTATTTCGAAAGCCAGTCCATGCCCACTATCACGTCGAAATCCTTCAACTTTTTGAGCACTAAGGTCCGGATTGGCATTATCCAGTCACCTATCTGCACTAGACATGCTGGGCATTCTGTGTAAGTATGGATTGCCGGACCGGGGCCTTCCACTCGCCACATATTCTCACATGTCTTTATGTCTATGTCAGGAATTCGTGCAAATGACCTACTTATGAATGAGTTAGTGGCACCCGTGTCAAACATAGCTCTGGAGCGTACTCCGCTAATTAAAACCATACCTGCCACAACTTCAGGCTGCTCAGCTTCAGCAGGTTCCTCAACTTGGGCCTGAGCGGCGAATACCCGTCCGCTCGGCGCCGGTTGTTAAGGATTTTATAAGTTGGCGTATTTCGTGAGGTGTTTGGAGTCTTGAAGGAGTCAGGAGCACACTTAGAACAAGCTGATGCAAATGGACGTTACAAGACTTTACAGTAAAGCTCGGCACCTCAGGTATGATAATAAGATCATTTATGGTGTTTCTAATTTAATATATAGTGGTTAGGAGACTTGAAATTATTTTTCATATGATAAAATATAAAGCTGAAAAAATTGTTTGAGATCCGGATCAGAGTGGTGTGATTCGGATCCCGAAAGCCGATTTCCTGCGCAAGTTGTACTGAGATCCGGACCTGGGTGCAGATTCGGATCCCGTACCTTGATGTCTCAAGTGGCGTAAGGGTGGACCGGACCAGAGAACCCTGATTCGGATCCCGAGGCTTAAGTTTTGATGTTGCGCACACTTGGACCGGATCTCATGCTTAGGACCGGATCTCATGAAATTTGTTTTTCAATGACGAAAGAGAGATCCGGTTGAGGGTCAGTCCGGACCTTGGTCGCGGAAATCTTTCCGTATTTGGTATTTTTAATCCTAATTTATCTCTAAGTCTCCAAAACACTATATAAGGACCATGGGGGTTCAGAATTGGATAGACCTACAATCTTAATCTCTTTGAAAACCCTAGAAACTCTTTCTACCCTAATGCTTGTCTAAATAAGAGTTTTGAAGATATTGTTCATCAATTTGATTCTAGTTCTCGATTATTTCTTTGAAATCAAGTTGATGATCAATTAAAAGAGATCCCCATCGGTCTATGGTTTTGAATTAATAAAATCACCATAAATCATCGTTTTCTACTCCGGATGGAGATTGGCGCGGTGATCGCGTGAAGGACCGTGGATTCGGTGGACGCATCGAGGATTCGGAGCGTTGTTGCGGCAAGGATTTGCGGCGTGATCGGTTGAAGGATTTCAAGCGATCGAGGACCGGCGAAAGTGATCCACATTGAAGAATTGGTAAAATTGGGTTAGGTCATAGGTAAATCACCTTGTACTCGATTTGATTCTTAGTGGATTTTCGTGTGAACGGTCCCGTGGGTTTTTCTCTCCGTTTTGGAGTTTTCCCACGTTAAAATCTCGTGTGTTCGTTTTATTTTCCGCATTTATTTTTAAAACACATTGAGATCGATTGTTTTGCCATTATACACCTATTCACCCCCCTCTAGGTGTCGATTACCTTTTAGATCTTTGGGATCCATATCTTTCACCGGTCGTGTTAATTTGGGCTGACGCGGAGCCATCGCGCGTCCAGCCGTCATAGCAGCAGGTGGAGCTCCTCCATAAAAAACCGGCGTTGCTGGAGTCGATGCCACTGATGGGGTAGGCGGGGCCCTCGCTGGACAGTCGCGACTGATATGCCCTTCCTGCCCACAGTTAAAGCACTTGCCTTGGCGTTGCCTACACTGCTGCGCCCGGTGGTTCCCGCCACCGCATATTGTGCATCGCTGCGGCCCGCAACTCCACGACTGCGTTCGCGGGTTCTTCGGGGTTTCGGAGCTCGACCGTCTCCCGAAGGACCCCGATCGCTTCTTTCCTTTATCCTTCGACGGCGCCATAAGCTCACGCTCCTCGCGCACGTGAGCGTCACCGTGCTCCGCCCACAGTGCATGATCAAATATCTCAGCATACGTAGTGAGCTTAAGTATCTGCACCACCCGGTATATAATCGGTCTGAGTCCTCCCAGGAACTAGTCCGCTCTGTCCCGGTCATCTCGTACAACTTCCGGAACACAGTCTATAATGTGGGAGAATTCCTGCTCGAACTCCGCTACAGAGCGGTCTCCCTGCCTCAAGGTTCTGAACTTCTCCTCCAGCTTTCGCTTCACTGTGTTAGGGAAGTAATTGGCGTACATCACCCTCTTGAATTCCTCCCAAGTCATAGGTGGATGATCAGAAGGTCGATCTCGCTTCAGCCGCTTCCACCACACCTTCGCCGTCTTCTCGAGACAATGAGTGGCGAAGTAAACCTTGTTTCTATCCGAGGTGTGAAAGTCCTCGAGCATCGTTTCCATTGAGTCAACCCACGACTCCACTATCTCCGGCTCCACTTGTCCGCCTTCAAAGATTGGTGGGTGGAACTTCATGAATCGAATAAGGGCCGTCAACAGTCGCCCTTGTTCCGTCTCCTCGGCCGATGCATCGGGGGTTGCCGAACCCGACGCCGCCGGAAGTACCCTCGCCGGTAGAGGACATGCCGTCACCGGAACCGCTGCCACACCTCGCCCTCAGTCGCCTCAGGCACATGCGCCGGGGGCGCGGGTGGATCACAATTCTCAGCCGCCGCCGCAGCCGTCGCTGCAATCTGCCGCTCCATCAGCTCCTGGAGCCGATCAAAACGACTGGTCAACGCAGTCATCTGCATCCGTAACTCCTGCACCTCGCTAGGACCGGATGACTCTGGCATCAAAGGAGGTTTAGGTAGATCTGGTTCTCCCGACGACGATGCCGGACCTGTCCTACGCGTATAGCGTCTCGGAGGCATTAGTTCCTGAAACGCAACAACTGGGTTAGTTATCTTAACACATCGACTTACTCGTGATCGACAGTCTACGAGACTCAACATTTAAAAATTAGGCGGAAGCACACAAGTGTACTCATTCTAGACTCTCGGTGTCTTGTTGTCGGCCGCCCACCACAAGAACTTTAAGCCAAGAACTAATACCCTTGAATCCGTCTCCATCCACAAGTAGAGACATATCCACCGTTACCTCGACCCAATCGAATTAACTTCCGCCGCATGGCATAGGTCCACGTTTCACTCACGCACCTATAGCCTTAGGGTTTACCATCCTAGGCTTTCCTAGGTCCATCCTAGACTCTCTCTTTACTTACTCTTAACTTGCTCTGATACCAACTTTAACCTGTCACGCCCCGAGACCGCTACCAATTTGGTCCGGTTCGGGCACGCCGAGCAGGCGCCGAACGGACAGCACTTCCTCTGTCCGCCCAAGGCTCGTCAACCAAGTCATGTACAAAGAATTGCCCAGGAATGTAAATTCTATATCATACATGACAAGACGATACAATACACCTAAAGGTGCCGATAGTAATAAGAGCAAGATACAAGTATTTCATACAAGTATTGTAAAGAGAGAAGAGTCTATCTATTACAATCATTCACCATTTGATTACATCCATTTACATTCTTTTGCCCAAAATGAATATACATGTTGTCTCCCAAAATACATAAGTTTGATCTTTTCAAAATACACATTGTCTTCTTGAACTTAAAACTATAACACAATTATACCGGGAAGGCACTAATGCAAGTAGGTGGCTACTATCGACTAGGGCGCGATGCCCTTGCCATGATCCTCACCGGCCGCCCGCGAACTAGCACCTGTAATAGAGTGGGGTGAGAACTAACTTCCTTAGTTCCCAGTGGGCTCGGCCACCGACCCCACCGATCTCCCCACTAGGTCTAAGCAGGCATAAGCAGATGGATATTTATCTTAAAGCTGTAAATGCTATAAGTAAAGCATAATAAAAGAAATGCAATAACTACTATGCCTGTAACAATAAGGTAAGAGTAAATGTTCTAGCCATGTAATCGCTAACATGCTAATATAACTCTATCAAGTAAGTTTGCAGTTCTATTATGCTCAATGTGTACTTTTGTACCCAATCTCATAACTCCTTTGAGTTTACTACCCAATCATTGGCTGGCCCGTAAGCGCGCCCATGACTCACCACTCAACCCGTCTATGAAGGGGGACTTGAACCACCCGAGGGGTTGTCTGCGGGACCCCACATAGGCTATCCCTTGGGACCAAAAATAGGCGATCCCAATCGAATCACATGCCAAGACCTCCGGAGACTCGCACTACTCGTGTGGAGCGACCACCACGAGCGCTGAACAGACAGTGAGAGTATGATCTTATCCTCCACTTTGGAGGGCATCCAACATAGGGGGATCATGCATAAGTGTTCTCTAACACTATGTCTCAATATCATTGTCATCAAGTTGTTTACTTGGATCACATGCCACTAGTGTCTCTACACTATGTCATAATGTCAGTCATCAAGTTATCTTCTTGGTTCACATATCTCTAGTGTTCTTTACACTAAGTTGTTGTACATTGTAATTCATCAAGTTGTCTATACTTGGTTCACATATCTCTAGTTGTCAATCATGCCAGACTAATCATGGTTCACTTGTCTCTAGGGTTCAATGTCATCATACTCATCCCCATGCCTCTTATATCTAAATGCCAAGCCTATATGCCGCACAATAAAGAAGCATGCAAGAATAGTAAGTAGCTATATAACCCTAGCATGCATGAAACTATACATATATAAGTTTATATGCAATATGACCAACAAATATTCTTAGACATGAAAGGTAGCCCAATGGCTTCGGTATGGCACCCCCCACCTTTTGGGATGTTCCTCGAGGTTAGGACGCCGCTCTTGAAGCCTCTAACCACTACTTTAACTCCTCGGGCCAATATCGAGGCTCTAAGCCCTTGTTTGGCTCGGATCACTTAATTCGTTCGTCGGATCGACGAACCGTCTCCTCGCACGCGTTCGTGTACCTAACAATATGTTAGAAATGAGGTCAAAAGAGATCAAAACCCCTTATATCGAAAAACCCTAATTTGAGCCCTAGAATTTTGCCCCGAGCAAAATCCACCTCTAGAGCCCAAATCACTTATGCAAAACATCCCTTAGGGATGCTAGGGTTCCACAAAAATTATTCCTAGAAGATTTAGATCATCCTAGGAAAAGCTACCATGAAAGCTCTTAAAGCTTACCTCAAAGGAGAGCTCCAATGGTGGAGAGGAAGAAGATGAGATGATGCTAGACTTGCTCCTAGCTCACTCCTTCTCCAAATCCTTCACTCCTTCTCTTTCTTTCTCCTTCTTCTATCTCCTTCTTCTTTCTAGAGAGAGAGAGGAGAGGTTATGTTTGTGTGTGTGTATGAAATGAGGGAGAGGGAGAGGAAATGCCCTCATAACCCTCTATTGTAATAATATGCCAGTAGCCCCCTCAACTATTCAAACTGCACTAAACTGGGCATTTTCGCGCTCAGGGACCGGTCTCCCTAGCCAAGGACCGGTCCCAGAGAGCCTTGCTCCACACTGCGCACCTGGGGACCGGTCTCTCCCCTTAAGGGACCGGTCCCAGAGAGCCTGCTCTCACGGGACAGCTTCAGGAACCGGTCCCTGGCTGTGGGGACCGGTCCCCACAGGGACCTTCAGCCCACTCCAAGGACTTAGCCAAATTTTCAGCTTTTCGTCGTTTCTTCTCCGTTTTCGCTCGTTTGGCCTCCGATTCTTTTCAAATTAAACCGAGACTTTCCAAACATGTTTTCAAACACGTTTTCATCATCTTTTCATCCACGCTAATGACGAATTTAGCTCACGGCCCATCATAGCTTTTCGGGTTCCGTTTTCGTGCCTATGCGCACCAAAACGCCCGAATGCTTCCGAACTTCTCCGAACTTCACCGGGAGCAACTCCGATGTACTTTTTGCCTTTGGATCAACTTCAAACTTTCCGAAGTCCATCCACTCGACAATTAGTCGAGTCTAAATGTGGTGCAACTCTTGGATTTCGAGAATTCACTTCCTTACAAAATATCTCTTTCATCTCTCTATATTATCCGCTCAAATTTGCGGTGTTGGCGGAGAACGATCCTGTGAACGCGTTGGAGGCGTCGGTTTGAGCTTTCGGGCGGCCGTTGGAGCGACGTGTTTTCGTCGCGACGTTCACGTTTAGGTAAGCTTTTGGGATTTGATTTAATCCTTAAGTTTAAGTGTTCTAATAGCCTCTAATGTGATGCTAGGACATCAAATCCTTAATATTCAGATTATTTGGAGCATAACTAGAGGTTAGGGTTTAGAAATGCAATTTTTGCTGTTAGATGGGTTTGATCTAAATTGAACCTATATAAACCTAATTGCTAGGTAACGAAACACGCTGGCGAAGTCGGTTCGGCAATCCGTCGAGCCGTTGCGAAGATATTGAGGTTTGAAGGTTTTAACGTAAAGAGGGTCGCAGCTTGCGGCGAAAGTTTTCAAAAATCGTGCAAATGGAATCGGGGGCTCGTGGCAACAAACCGAAGACCCATAATTTTCGGGGCTGCGAAGCGGAGCACGGTTGAGGCGTAGTTGCGAGATCGGGCCGTGCCGGATACGGGTGCCGCGGGAGGCCGATTGCAAGTGTCGACGAGCAATCGGAATGTGATAAAAGATGGGGGGTGTCCATCCCGAAGCAGCTGGGCTGCTCCCTATGTCTGTATGTGTATATGTATATAGTATCGATCTAGTGTAAATTGTCAAGAACAAGTTAGGGTGAGATATTCCTTGATTGCATGTAGTTCTAGCTAGTGTAGCGAGATATGCTTGACACTAGGATAGAATACATGAATAAAGGTGAGTGATGACATAGAAACCCTAGAGTAAAGAACTTGCATGAGTTAACAAAACTGTGGACAAATGACACTATAGATCGAGTGGCATCTAGAGGAATGATAACCTAGATCGAGTGGCATCTAAAGGAATGATAACCTAGATCGAGTGGCATCTAAAGGAATGATAATCTAGATCGAGTGGCATCTAGTAAATGAGAACATTGACAAATGATATGTTGAACTAGAGTGTAGGTGTACACTATGCATGATGAACTAGAGGTAATAGTTCTGAGAGATGCATCCCTAGTTGACAGGGTATCCTGGAGTTGAGAGGATTGGACATTTACTCACAGTCTGTTTGAGAGCTTGTGGAGGTCGCTCCTCACAGGCGTGCACTCCGGAGTTTAGCACACAGGACATAGTTGTTGTCCGGGGACGAGTGGATGTCCCGCAGACCGTCTCGGGTTCGCGAGTGCCCCGTACCTCGGCACCCTTGAGACCACTGTGAGTTGTGGCGAACCTTGAGGGTAAGCCAAGAGATTGAATAAAGAAAAGAATATGTTTCCTGTTAAACATAGTAAAGTTATAGTTTCTTTTATGCTATACTTAGCATGTTTACTTATGTTGTTGAGCATAGTAGAGATATTGATAGCATGCTTTACTGCTTTCCGTATAAATATCTATCTGTTATATGCCTATGCCGTATGGACTTAGTGGGGAGATCGGTAGAGTCGGCGGCCGAACCCACTGGGAACTATTCGTTGTTCTCACCCCACCACTGTTGCAGGGCTAGCGAGAGCGTACCGGCAGAGGACTAAGGTTGGGGCACAGCGCCCTAGTAGCTAGCGGCTTCCTTTATGCATTAGAGTTCCCTCGTGTACATGAGAGCCATATTTGTATTATGAAAAGCTTATGTATATTCATTGAGAGATAAAAATGTATTCATTGAGAGTTGAGAAAGAAAGAAAGAAAGAAAGAAAAAAGTGTGAATCATTATGTGAATGTCGAAAGTGGATGTAATAGCTAGATGTTTCTCTCTTTATTTACTTCTATAGTATACTTGTATCTTGCTCTTACTTGTTAGCACTAGTGGAGCTTCGTTTCTTGTCATGTATGCATATTGAATTCTTCCTGGGAAATTCATGTACATGACTTGTGTCGAGCCTTGGGCGGACAGGGGAGGTGTTGTCCGTTCGGCGTCTGTTTGACGTGCTCGGACCGGACCAAATTGGTAGCAGTCACGCGGCGTGACAGGTTAAATGGTATCAGAGCAAGCTAAGAGCAAGTAAAGAGAGAGTCTAGGATTGACCTAGGAGACCCTAGGACGGTAAACCTTAAGGAAATAGGTGCGTGAGTGGAACGTGAACCTATTGCGGCGGTGGAAGTTGAATCGATTGGATTAAGTATTGAAACCTCTAAAATGGATGTTAGAGGTAGACTCAAGATGTGGTTTATTCTCAACCAAGTGTATTCATGTTGGGCGTACGACAACATGAAACCGAGGGACAAGAATAAACGCTCTTGCATGACTTTCGCCTGATTTGAGTCAAGTCGATATTAGTTGTTATGTGCTTGACCTAGAGGGTCGAGATTGATCGTGTTGTCACGGTTCGAGGAATGATGTTAGTGCGTTGGCGATCTTTGTTTAGATCCACGCGGGAGGGGACAAGTGATGTCCCTGAGCGTTTCGACGTGCGAGCGGAGACTTGGAACTTCGCGAGCAATTGGCCATTCTTGTGGGAGTGGCGAGGCAACGAGCCGATTTGGTGCAACGACAGCAAGAGGCTGTCATGCGCCAAGAGGATACGGATCAGTGTATCGTGGAGTGTTGGATGGACTCCATAGGGACTCTCTTTGAGGGTCTATGCGCGGTGTAGCGGGACAAGGTACACTTAGCCGTATGTTGTCTGAAACAATCGGCGAGGGTGTGGTGGAAAGGCGTCAAACGAATTTGATCGCCTAGTATCCGTCCTGTGACTTGGGATGAGATTCGGGGATTGATGTTCTCTACCCATTTCCCCGATAGTGTAAAGGGAAAGCTTCAGGAGAGGTTCTGAAAGTTGCGACAAGGAGACAACACCTTGAGGGAATACGAGCGGGAATTTTTCCTTATCGTGAGTTGCGTCCCGAATGTGATGCGGGATGACGAGGATGTGGCCGATTTGTTGTGCTGAGATTTCGGCCGGACATTTCCAAGGTTGTGCATGTGAGGAAGTGGAACCTCGTTGTGAGGACTCGAAACTGCGAGTCGAGAAGCTGGACTATGATTCAAATTGATCAACGTCGAGCTAGGAATGCCTTAGAGTGATTAAAGGCATTAAGTAAGCTAAAAGTGCATTGGAGTTGGTCCTTAGAGCAATTGCGCAGACTGCAGAATTTTAGCTCTCGGGATCCGGACTTAGGGGTGGGGACCGGACCCCAGAGACCGGACTCGGTGATGGAATCTGGATCCCGTACGCTGGAAAATGGGCATATGGACCCTGCGCAGGAATTTCGCTCTTGGGATCCGGACTTGGTGGCGAAGACCGGACCCCGGAGACCGGTCTTGGTGGTGAGGACCGGTCTCTGTGCCCGAAATTGGCCAAAGTTGGGCTGTTTTGGGAGGGTGAAGTCGAGGGGGATTTTGGTAATATGGACACCAAGAGAGTTATTTGTATTTGACCACTCTCTTCTTCCCCTCATTTCTTGCGACCTAAGCAAAGGGAAAAAGGCTTCTCTTTCTCTCTCTTGGGTGATAGAAGGAAAAGAAGGGGCTAAAGTGCAAGTAGCCTTAGTGGAAGGAAAGGCTTGGAGAAGTAAGGTCTTCACCTTCTTCCTCGAGTGAAGAGAAGCTTTTGGAGTTAAGCTCTTAAGCTTGCTGATGGCATGCATCTAGAGTTTTGCTATTTAGACTCTAGAATGGTTTGGGATGACCAGACCTTGGCGTTGGCGACGACCTTCCCCTCTCCGAGACAACTTGTGGACGTGCAGCCTTTGGCACGGTCTGGAGAGCGGGGTGTGATGGTCAAGTAACCGAAGGGTTCGTGGTGAGCGCCAAGTGGCTATGGATATGCGACCCAGGTTGAAGAACCTGTGGCTGCTGGTGAGGACCTAGCAGGTATGGTTTCGCTAGGGCAAGCGTATGCTTTTGCATAGTGTTAAGTCGATGCGTTAAATGCATTCATTAAATGGTCTGTTGCTACTATTGATACATCATCATAGTAGGGACCCAGTGACGGGTAAGTGGAGACACCCGGGCATGCTTGCATTGAGAAAGCGCGGCGCCTGCTGGAGCAGGTAGAGAGCCAAGTGGCACTAGCAAATGACTAGTAGTGACTCTTGGACGAGAGATGAGACTCGTGGTACAGACGAAATGGTGCGGCGACTCTCAGGCAATGAGTAGTGGATTGCGAGAGTTGAGCCGTGATACTTGAGGATAACCGAGCAATCCGAGTGTTTCGGATGTAGTTTCGATGAACCGAACGGTGGAAGTAGAACCACTGTTGAGAACGTAATCGGTTAGTTGTCGAGTACGGGCATGTGAGGCCTAGTGCTACCTCGAATTGAGGTAGGTGGGTAATGTTCGTGTAGTCAGCGTGCATAGGCAGGGTGGCCTAATGCCTAACATAGTTTGAACCACTAATGTGGAAATCATTGGTTAGCGCTGAGTTTGGGCCTGTAGGCCTAGTGGTACCTCGATGTGGGGTCAGAAAAGGTGCTTAGTAGAGAGTGCACGGGGGCAATAGTGCCCAGAGCCAAGACTTGGCGTAGAGCGCCCGAGTACAGGTACTCGTGGACTGCGGTATCGATTCAGCCGGGAGAGTGAGTTGGCAGTAGCACTTTAGCATTGCTAAGTGTGAAACGGGCCATGGATCACTCGTAGGGCTGGTGGCTCGCACTAGGTGCTTAGGAGCCGATAGAGTGTGTAGCTCTGTAGAGCATGTCGTATAGGACGACGTTGGCGGGTAGTGCTTGGGGACGACCCGTGCCTGGACCATTTGTGGACTGTGGAGCCTGGGCCCTTTGGGCAGGCGCAGTCAGCTGTGAGTGACAGCGGCCCGGTACCTACGGGTAGGGCAGAGTTTTGGTCAGGACGGTAGTCCGAGCTTAGACCCGGGAACGTGGAATGCCACGTGTTGGATCGTGAGATCGAGAATACACCAAGTGTGTACTGACCCAACCCGAGGATCTATAGTGGTTTGGGGTCTTGTTTACTCCTGGTTGGAATGGGTGCGAATTCCTAAATGAGAATTTCGCCAGGAAGTGATGATTGGGTCTACACCGGTGAGCGAGAGACGCTAGGCGTAGTTGAGACCGCTTAGGCGGTAGACCTACGTAGAATTGGTGGCCTTCGGCTTACCTATGGAAACCGAGGATCGGTACGGCCGGTAACTCTATTAATGAGTGTGGCTTGGATTGTGAACGGAGCGTTCATGTGGGCTCGTTGTGAGAGCAATTGGGTATTGGCCGTGGCAACGGAAAGAGAGAGTAAAGTGGTCTCTAGGAGACACCTGGAAAATGAAATCCATGTGAGAGAGTTGGAATTGATGCTCTAAGGTGAGTTGGAACTTGAGGATAGTGCTCTCAAGGGAATTGAGATTTGAGATGTGCCGAAGTGCGCCATCTCGTAGTAGAGCAAAGATCCGATTGTGATAGTAGCACTCGCGATGGGTCGATGCACTAGTGATATTGCTTCTAGGCAATGCCGGTGATCGAATCGGAGTGTATTCCCTGAACGGAGGGTGAACGCAAGGAAAAGTTGTATCGGACTCTTGGATAGCCAGAGTGGTAAAGCGCCATTTTGTGGACGCACGAGTAATTTCAGAAGGTCTACCCGTGTGCGCTGTGTAGCGGTGGTGGGTCGTCCGACTAGTTGACGCATTCTTGCTAAATCCACACCACGAGGATAGCGGGTAGTTCCGGTCTCAAAGGAAGCGGATCGGCCTTGGAGTGCCTATTTGCGAGTGGTGTTGGGCATGTAGAGTCGTCGAGTATCGACTTGCGCTACCACCGAGACTCGTGGGAATGTTGATGCACTTTCAGTGTTTTGCTTGTGTAACATACTGGACTTGCGCAAATTGCGGAGTTCGAGTATTTGACTTGTGATGGAGCTTTTCCAGATTTTCTGGAAGGTCGTTGACTGTGTTCCGACCTATGGCGCGTGTACCGAGGTTTGGGGATAGGTCCCAAGCCCTAAAGTCCAAAAAGTTGGATTTTAGGTGGCTCTCGGGTTGGAAATTCTGTGCCTTATACCGGTACAAAAATGGTGTCTATACCGGTACAAAATGATGGCTATACCGGTACAGACCAAGATTTATACCGGTATAAAGAGGGCAGACTTGGCGAACCCGAGGCTCGGGTTTGGCTGTTTCGCAGGGTTTATACCGGTACAAAATGGATTTGTACCGGTACAAACTGGCAGATTGTGAGCAGACCGAACTGCAGGGGTGTTTTAGCATCTTGTTGCTTCTATTTGTGTACCACACCCCCCTAGGGCTTCATTTGAGCCCTCCCACATAGCAAGCAAGGTAGGAGACCTTCTCTCTCTACTCCCTTGTGTCTCCTAGGGTTTTGGTTGGATTTTTGGGGGATTAAAACCCTCTCCTTGCTCTCTTTTGCTTGTTAGAGCCTCTACCACCATTGTTGGAGCTTGGAGCTTGGTGTTTGGAACTTTGTGGTGGATCAAGCTTCAAGCCTAGGGCTTTTTGAGTTTGGTCTAGAGCTTCTTAGAGGTATGTGATCGATCTCCTCCCTCTAGTTGTGGTTTTTAAAGGTTTCTTTGAGATGAAACCCTAGAATGGGATTCTAGGGTTAGGTTTTGGGGATTTTCGATTTAGGGCCTTTGGGACCTAATTGATGGGTTTAGAACTTTGATTTAGGTTGGATTGGAAGGACTCTAACTCCCATTTGGAGATCAAGAGCACTTCCTTCGCATTCGGTGAGTTTTCTCCAACCTCTTGTCGAAATCCTTAAAGTGTGAACTCAAGGTTTATCTTCTTAGCTTGTAACTCCTAGGGTGTGCCTTTTAGGACTCTAGGAGTGATTATCGAAGCTTCGTTAGCGGTTCGGAGCAACGCTTTTCGCACTTGGTGGGTTTGGCTTCATGAGCATAGGAGCAAATGGCTCCTAAGTGCTTATTCGGTTTGATTTAATTATTTTGAATGCATATTCATGCTAAATAGATTTATTATGAATTTTGAACCACTTAAAATGCATGCCTCATGTATGATAAAATTTTCACTCTATATAGTAGAGCTTTCGGGGTTAAACAGCATGCATGTGAGGGTGGGATTCGTGGGCACCTGGGAGTGTGCCATTCATGTTTATGTAGCTTAATTAATGTAATTGAGAACATTAAACTTGTGTTGGAACTTAGAAAAGCTTAAGTGTCATCAAGCGGCACTTAACTTAGAAAACTATGAAACTGCAACATAGAGACTTGACATAGGCCTTTTGACATCTATTATTGCCATGTAGAGACATGATGACATAGAGATAGGCCTTTGGACACTTGTACATTCCATGTTAGAGACATGACGATTTGGGACTTATGACGAGTTTTGTGACTTTTGCCATTGTGCTCATTCGCACACGCTTGTGAGGTAGCTCGGCACTCGGAGTTGGCCAACGCGTTTCTTGTATTCGCCGTGCGGGATTGGGCGCCAAGTGGATTGCCGTGGGACGGTCTCATTCCGAGGGTGGGAATGTTGGCTACTACGGGGCCATTAGGCTCGGCATTTGGGCTAGGCAGCCTTCGGGTGGGCATCGGCCATATCGCCTTCGGGTCGGGTATAATGGTATTTAAACTTAATGTAGTTTAAAGATAATTGTGGACTTGACTAGAATAGTGAACCTGAACACTTTACTATCACTCGTGGACAATATGGGATTGGATTGGAATAGTAAACTTTAACTCTTTACTATTAATTTGTGAACATTGCTCTAGTTATGGTACTTTCTATTCATGTTTAGAATAGCTTACTTATGCAAATACATGCTAAGTAGAGATATTGTGTTTAGTAGTTTACATGTTATTTACATGTTGCTTATTATCGCTTATTATCGTTTATACTTACTTGCTTAGTTTTGGGCCTAGTGGAGCATGCAACTGAAGTCAGTAATTGCCCACTGGGAACTATTAATTAATAGTTCTCATGCCCTCTTTTTCTAATGTGTTTCAGAGCCTTCGGCACCGGCGGAGGCAAGGGATCGTGGAAAGGGAACCGCTAGCTAATTATCGCAGCTTTCCACCTTGTAGGGGTTTTTCTCTCTTTTTGTACTTTGGTGAGATTGAGAGAGTTTTGTATCCCTATGTAGAGACTACCCTGTACTTAGTTATAGTGGTGTTTGGATCTCTTTTTATTGTACTCTCTTTATGGTTTATTTTAAGATTGGTGCTTTACTTTTAGTCTCTTCTTTATGCTTCCTTGTATAGATTTCTAGTTGTTATACTGCTCTGATACTTCTAGATTCTTTTCATTTTGTTGGTTATTTATCGTTTTTGTTAGACGCCTTGTATGTTGTAGACATACGGCGGGTCTGGGCACGCGCCGGGCGGGCTTCCGCTGGGTCCCGGGGCGTGACAGCTTGACTGGTGTGAGTGCATCTGGTCTCACATCCTTCGTAGTGGGCCTTTGGACAATTCAGATGAGTAAAAGGCCACTCCGAAGTGCGAAAGTGCATTGGAACCCTCGACTATTCAATAAATAGAGTTGAGGTATGAGTTGGATTAGAAGTGAGTTAGTTTCGAGGACGAAACTCCTTTTAAGGAGGGGAGAATGTAAGGTACCGAACTTCGGAAGTTATGAAGTTACGGTGGAAAGTAGTATGCCGAAATTTAATATAAAAAAATTAGTGTAAACAAAAATAGTATGAGATGCTATTTTTATTAGACTTAAGGGTGCAATGTATAGGCTGGGAATGACCTGTGCTGAAATCGGAGCGAAAACAAAAGATTTAGAATTTTCTATGAGAGACGAGGCTGATAAATTAGCAGAAAATGCACAGTGTCAGAAAATTACGAAAACTGGAGTATATGTCAGAATTATTTTTATGAGGCTAGATTTAAAGTTTCATGCCATTCTGACACCCAGAAGATGGTAAATAAAATCCTAATGCTATCTGATAGTGATTACAGTTCTGTACAACTTTCAGTAACCAAATGGGGTCGAAACTGAAAGATTTAAATTTCTTCGGTTAAGTTATGTAAAAACGAACATAACTGTCAAATTTGAGCTCAATCTGACATTCAGAAGGGCAGGCGAAAATATCTAAGCTTCAGATGAAAAATGAGAGTGAATAGTATGAATAGTGTTTACGTGACACTTAATTAAGAAGCAACCAGCTTCTCCTCCCTGCCTCCCAAACCGAGCACCACACCCACACACACGCACGCATGGATGAGGAGAAAGAAAACCCTCTCTTTTTCTCTCTAAATATCTCTCTCATCTCTCTATATTATCCGCTCAAATTTGCGGTGTTGGCAGAGAACGATCCTGTGAACGCGTTGGAGGCGTCGGTTTGAGCTTTCGGGCGGCCGTTGGAGCGACGTGTTTTCGTCGCGGCGTTCACGTTTAGGTAAGCTTTTGGGATTTGATTTAATCCTTAAGTTTAAGTGTTCTAATAGCCTCTAATGTGATGCTAGCACATCAAAACCTTAATATTCGGATTATTTGGAGCATAACTAGAGGCTAGGGTTTAGAAATGCAATTTTCGCTATTAGATGGGTTTGATCTAAATTGAACCTATGTAAACCTAATTGCTAGGTAACGAAACACGCTGGCGAAGTCGGTTCGACAATCCGTCGAACCGTTGCGAAGATATTGAGGTTTGAAGGTTTTAACGTAAAGAGGGTCGCAGCTTGCGGCGAAAGTTTCCAAAAATCGTGAAAATGGAATTGGGGGCTCGTGGCAGCAACCCGAAGACCTATAATTTTCGGGGCTACGAAGCGGAGCACGGTTGAGGCGTAGTTGCGAGATCGGGCCGTGCCGAATACGGGTGCCGTGGGAGGCCGATTGCAAGTGTCAACGAGCAATCGGAATGCGATAAAAGGTGGGGGGTGTCCATCCCGAAGCAGTTGGGCTGCTCTCTATGTCTATAGGTGTATATGTATATAGTATCGATCTAATGTAAATTGTCAAGAACAAGTTAGGGTGAGATATTCCTTGATTGCATGTAGTTCTAGCTAGTGTAGCGAGATATACTTGACACTAGGATAGAATACATGAATAAAGGCGAGTGATGACATAGAACCCATACAGTAAGGAAGTTGCATGAGTTAACAAAATTGTGGACAAATGACACTATAGATCTAGTGGCATCTAGAGGAATGATAACCTAGATCGAGTGGCATCTAGTTGAATGATAACCTAGATCGAGTGGCATCTAAAGGAATGATAACCTAGATCGAGTGGCATCTAGAGGAATGATAACCTAAATCGAGTGGCATCTAGAGGAATGATAATCTAGATCGAGTGGCATCTAGTAAATGAGAACATTGACAAATGATATGTTGAACTAGAGTGTAGGTGTACACTATGCATGATGAACTAGAGGTGATAGTTCTGAGAGATGCATCCCTAGTTGACAGGGTATCCTCGAGTTGAGAGGATTGGACATTTACTCACAGTCCGTTTGAGAGCTTGTGGAGGTCGCTCCTCACAAGCGTGCACTCCGGAGTTTAGCACACAGGACATAGTTGTTGTCCAGGGACGAGTGGACGTCCGGCAGCGGTCTCGGGTTCGCGAGTGCCCCGTACCTCGGCACCCTTGAGACCACTGTGAGTTGTGGCGAACCTTGAGGGTAAGCCAAGAGATTGAATAAAGAAAAGAATATGTTTCCTGTTAAACATAGTAAAGTTATAGTTTCTTTTATGCTATACTTAGCATGTTTACTTATGTTGTTGAGCATAGTAGAGATATTGATAGCATGCTTTACTGCTTTCCGTATAAATATCTATCTGTTATATGCCTATGCCGTATGGACCTAGTGGGGAGATCGGTGGAGTCGGCGGCCGAACCCACTGGGAACTATTCGTAGTTCTCACCCCACCACTGTTGCAGGGCTAGCGAGAGCGTACCGGCAGAGGACCGAGGTTGGGGCACAGCGCCCTAGTAGCTAGCGGCTTCCTTTATGCATTAGAGTACCCTCGTGTACATGAGAGCCATATTTGTATTATGAAAAGCTTATGTATATTCATTGAGAGATAAAAATGTATTCATTGAGAGTTGAGAAAGAAAGAAAGAAAAAAGTGTAAATTATTATGTGAATGTCGAAAGTGGATGTAATAGCTTGATGTTTCTCTCTTTATTTACTTGTATAGTATACTTGTATCTTGCTCTTACTTGTTAGCACTAGTGGTGCTTTGTTTCTTGTCATGTATGCATATTGAATTCTTCCTGGGAAATTCATGTACATGACTTGTGTCGAGCCTTGGGCGGACATAGGAGGTGCTGTCCGTTCGGCGTCTGTTTGACGTGCTCGGACCCGACCAAATTGGTAGCAGTCGCGGGGCGTGACATGAGGACTTGGTTAGATGCTTCTTTTCTACTAAATCATGCCTACATTGCATTTATATAAGCTCTAACTCACACTTTTTCCTCAGATCTGTGTGTATTAAGGATCAAACCCTAGCCTTGCACTATTCTTGCACTGTTCACAACAGAGGTTTTTCGAAATTTGATGCATATTGCTTCATTTTCATGCATATTGACAATATCAAACTCGTTGCTAACAGCCCTTGGATGCTCTAGATTAATTTTTCAAATTAATGACCAATTTTTCTTAATTGTTGATATTTGAATGTTCAATGTGCTTATGTTATGAACAATGGACTTTGCAATCAACATCATGTATTCCTGGCTGCTAGTGCTCATATTCCTCATGGCTGGAGGAGGAAATGGTGGTAAACGTCGTCGCTCCTCGGCACAACAACCGGTCGAGCAACCGGAAGAAAAAGGAAGCGAATATAATCCCGGTGAAGAATCTACATCGGAGTCCCAAGAGGAAGATTGGGAAGCTGTTACTGCTGAAGTTCGTTCCAAGAAGAAGGAACAGGATAAAGGAAAAGGAAAAGCTAAAGAAAAAGGAAATGGAAAAGGCAAGGGCAAAGGCAAAGAAAAAGTCCAAGAAACTGCACCGACGGAGGAGCAACAGACTTATGTTCGTGGTAGAAAAAGGACTGGTGGTATCTCGATTCGCGAACCTGGTGATGCATCTCCTCATAGGGCACCTCAAGCACCTGTTGATTCTAAACGTCAGCGAGTGTATTCTTCGAAACAATGCGTTGGAGAGCGAGCGGTTGGTGTAGCTAATCTCTTTGAGAAGGTTCCCGGTTTTCAAGCACTTTTCGAGAACGGGAACTTGCATGAAATTTGTGACTTCCCTGAACGCACTGGCTATGGTATTGAGTTGATTAAAGAATTTTACATGCGAGCTGGACACTTGTATGAATCAGACGGAGGTCCTTACATTTTGACTACATCAGTTCGAGGCGTTGAGATGTCTATTTCTCCAGACACGATAGCTTCGTGCTTGATATGCCAGTGAGGATTGATGGAATTGATTATTTAAATGCCGGTTTCGACTCTACCAATGATTGGAAGCGGGTTCTCACTGCGTTATGTGTTCCCAGTGCTGAGAATAATGGTGCGGCAATACTTTCGAAGGACTTGAGATTAGAATGCCTTTCTGAACTTTGTTGTTTGTTACAACATAATGCCACTTGCAAACACGAAAGTGATACGATGGGACAGAGTGCTCTATATGTATTTATTAGGACGTCCCGATCTTGTTCAGAAGCGAAACATAAATTTGAACGTTCCATTTCTTATTGGAAGCGTATGGCACGGGAGATCAAGACGGCAAGCCAAAAGGATCGTCTTCCATTTTCGTTATTGATCATGAGAATTTTGCGTCTACATAATGTCAATGTCACTTGTTCTTCCTATGAGCGTTCATTGGGTCCGATCAGTGACGCGACTATGGCAAAATCCCATATCCAGCTTCATCCACCTCATGCTCCAGCTCATGTTCCAGCTCCTGCTCCTGCTTCTCCACCTGCTGGAGGCTCAGATGACGACGCTTCTATTTCCTCTGTATATCGTGAGCAACAGCATCAGTCGGGTGAACTTGCACGGCTTGCGGCAGTTCAGGCAGAAATTCTGACGGATGTCGCAAGGTTAAACAAGAAGTATGGCCGCATCTCTCACTTCCTGAGGCTCTTATGTGAGAAGATGGGTTGTGGAAGCTCAGAGATGCCCCCACCTAATACTGACTCAGATTAGATATGATCGCAACTCTCCTTTTGTCATTTTGGTGCTTTCGGACAAAAAGGGGGAGATATGACTAGATATGGGGAGATGACTGAGATATGACTGGATATGGGGAGATGACTTGATGATGATGATGTTTTCTTATCTGATCTTTGATGTTCTTCTTTTTATGCTTATTTAGGATGCTTGTAACTATGACTAGATCTTTGACTTAGGACTTAGGTTTGTAACTATGGTTTTTGCTTTTGATGCTTAATGAAACTCCTGAATCTTGAATGTGTGTTGAGATGTTTTTTGGGGACGTTCAAGACTTCAAGACTCCAATGTCTAAGTCATAGAGTCTGTAGTAGGTTGAGTTTAAACTTGTAAATTTATTTTATTGGATCGGTCATGCAGGGGATTATCGTTTGGTGACTGCGATAATTCTCATCTTTTTATTTTTGAGGTTTGTACGGGCTTATAGATTGTTTTGTCACGAAATCACCAAAGGGGGAGATTGTTAAGGATTTTATAAGTTGGCGGATTTCGTGAGGTTATTGGAGTCTTGAAGACGTCAAGTGCACGAAGATGAAGTTTGAAGATTCAAGGCTCGTCGGAGAAGCTCGGCACCTCAGGTATGATTTAACGAACATTTATAGTGATTTAAACTAAGAAAATAGTGGTTGGAAGACTTGAAATACTTTTAAATTGACAAATTTTCAAAACTATGGTTTTATAAGGTCAATGTCCGGACATTCCTTCTTTGTCCGGATCCCGTAGGCTTGACATTGCGTAATTCAATTAATGTCCGGACATCCCTGTTAATGTCCGGTCTCAGTATCATGAGAATATGTGTTACGCAAGTCAAGACCGGACATCCTTGACATTGTCCGGACATTGTAAGCTAAAAAAGAATTGACGGAAGAGTGGACCGATTGAGGGGTTCAAGACCGGACATCCAAGACCGAACATTCATGTCAAGACCGGACATTGGTTGCGGGAAAATTTTCAAAAAAGGCTGATTTCAATCCTACTCTATTTCTAAGTCTTCTAAAACTATAAATAGACCATCGGGGGTTCAAGGACGTGGATGCTTGATATGCCTATAGTTTAGATCTTCTTAAAACCCTAGAAACTCGTTTTAGAGCTTTATGATTCAATTCTTAAAGCGAGTTTCGTGTTGTTGATCGTCGAGTTGATTCTAGGTTTCTTCTTTGAATGTTCCTTTATGAATCAACTTGATGATTGACTAAAAGGGTTTCCCCCATTGTCTATGGTTCTTAAACGATAAGATCACCATAAATCGTCTTCTACTACTCCGGACGGAGGGTTGCGCGGGATCGCGCGTTTTCGGCCGAGGACTCCGTGGACGCTTTGAGGAGTCGAAGCATTGACGCGGCAAGGAGTTGCGACGTGATCTTTTGGAGGATTTCAAGCGATTGTGGACTAGCGAAGGAGATCCTTATTGAAGATTAAATTGGGTAAAGTCGTGGGTAAATCGCCTTGTACTCAATTGTTTCTTAGTGGATAGTTCGTGTGATCAGTCCCGTGGGTTTTTCACTCCGGTTTGGAGTTTTCCTACGTAAAATCTTGGTGTGTTGATTTTATTTTCCGCATTTACTTTAAAATCGCGTCGAGATTTTTAATTGGCCATTGTACACCTATTCACCCCCCTCTAGGTGTTAATTACCTTTTAGATCCTTGAGACCCATAACCTACAAAGTCGGTGAGCACACTGAAGACTTTTCATCAAACTAAGGGACCGCCGCCTCCTGCAGCATCCAGTTCAGCAGCTCCATCTCCACCTCCACGACGTGCACAGCGTGAGGGCTCCTCGAGTTCAGGGGGAGTAGTCACTTTAGACTCACTTCATCGTGAGGTGAGTTCATTGAAGAAAGGATTCAAGAGACTTGAGCAAGGGATAAAGAGAATCTTAGAGAAAATGGGTTGTAGGCACGATGACATCTTTCCTACTCAGCCTACTTACTCGACTTATCAGAGGTTGGCTTCGCGACAGCCATTTCTTCTATCATCGACTGATGCTCCTGAGGCTGGAGGTTCTGGATCTCAAGCTGGAAGTGATGATGATGATGATGATGATGATGATGAGGCTACAGAGTGACGTCATCTTCGATCTTTGCTTATCTAATTTTTGTCTTAGGATTATGTCTAGTTTCCTTTATGTTCGATGCTTGTTGTTTACTTTATTTTGCATTTAGGTCTGTAACTATGACATGACTACTACTTGCTTTTAGTTTGTTTTCTCTCTATATGTGTTTCTTTTTGACAATTTTTGACAAAAAGGGGGCGAACAGAGAAGAGAATGATGCATAACGAAGGGGGAGACATGATGAGTTTAAGGATGGAGAAGGATATGTGATTAAGAACAGATGGGGAGAAAAAAACAAAGGGACAAAGGGGGAGAAGGTATAAGAATTTAATGTTTATCATTTTTGGAAAATTGATCTTTTGCAGAAAATCAGAAAATCAAGACTTCAAGACTCCTAGTTGCGTCTAAGTCATAGAGTCTGTTTTAGCAGTTTTGAGTTCAAAAAGATGTATTTTTGAGTTTCAATTGTATTTGGATTATACGCGAGAAGTTTGATGTTTTGGTGATTACATTGAACTTCGTTTCTCTTTTATGATGTAATTTTAGTGAGTTTTTGTGTTTTGTCACGAAATTGCCAAAGGGGGAGATTGTTAAGGATTTTGTGTTGGCAAGTTTCGTGAATTGAGTCGGAGTCTTGAAGGATCGGAGCGGATCGAAGATGGTCGAAGAATCCAAGACTTCGAAGAAAGTGGAATTGGCTCACGACGTGAATCACGATACCCAGGTAGTTTTTAATTCATGATATGGTGATTCATACTTAGTTGTAGACATTAGAATCATAAAATCAAAGTTTAATAAATTAGAAATTGTATCGGAACTTTGTAATTTTCGGAAATTAAAAAAATTAAAAAAATTACAAAGTGTATCCGGTACAAATGAAAAAGTGTACCGGTACAACCATCAAGGCTATTCCACAACCATCAAGCCTGTCACCGGTTACAGCGTTTCAAAAATTTTATCTTCCGTCATTGTGTTACCGGTGACAGCCTGAAAAGTGTACCGGTACACAATGTAAAATATGAAAATTTTTCTAATCCGAATCGTATTGATTCTAAAGTCTATAAATAAGATATTGAGGTTCTCTAACTTCGTGTACTTGATGAAAATACATGTTTGAGAAACCCTAGAGGCTCGAATTTTATCAAAAACCTATTTTCCACATAATAGCCTCTTTTAGGTCAAATCGAGACATTGGAATTCGATATCTATATGTCGATTTGATCTTCGTCTTCGCTCGGAGTTCTACTTCTTGGTTTTCGACGATACTCCCAGCGAAGGATCACCATACTCATGATGCTTCTCATGAAAGGCGTCATGGATTCGGCGTGAGGCGTCGTGGATTCGGCGAAATTAAAGGCTTCGTGGATTCGAAGTGGTGGCATTTCGTGGATTCAGAACGTGGCGTTCATGGATTCGAACGAGAGGGCGTGGACAACCCGAAGGATTGCGGAAGATTCATAAGAGGTTAAGAGCGGTTAAGTCCATGGAGTCGGTAATCACCTTGTAATCTTTTCTCTTAGTGAATTATTTTTTTCGCGTGTTGGTCCCGTGAGTATTTTACTCCCAGTTGGAGTTTTCCCACGTAAATCTCGGTGTGCTTTTTATTTTCCGCATTTACTTTATTGCATTGAGAATTTGTGGTTTTTGGCCGTTACACCTATTCACCCCCCTCTAGGTGTTAGATACAATCTAGATAGATCCTTGGGCTACTCAAAACTTACATGAATACCCCCAAGTGCTGTGACTAAGTCATGCTGATATGCTCAAACAAAATCCCGGCTAAAGCCGGTGCCTAGGCCGAAGCCAACAACAAGGGCGTACATCGCTGAACTATGATAGATGCTAGGGCGTACAACGTCGAACCTCGATCAACCATATCGAAACACATGACGAGAGAGTCAATGTGTTGCCTGGACCCAAGGTCCACGGAGATGCAATATACGTATGTAACCTGCTCTACATGTCTATCCACAACTATCCAAATCTAATCAACGAGATACGATAACCAAACGATAAACAAACAATGACATGTAGAGACTAAAGTGCTGGAATAGAAAAACAGGAGAAGGAGGTGAAACGCTCACACCGACTACCAACTCGAAGCACCCACCTGTCAATGTCGCGTTGGAACACTGGGTACGCACAAGCCGACCGGACCTACGAAGATCCACCAGTCAGAATGTCACGCCCCGGGACCGATCCCTTTGGCCGGCCCGGGCCCGTCGAGCAGACACCGAACGGACGAGTTTTCCACCGCCCCAAGGCTCAACACAAGTACAATTCAATCATAATGAAAAGCGCAAGCGAAAGCATACAAAAACGGCTTACACGAGGGTAAGCAATAGCCAATTGAAAGAAAAACTAAACTATACAAATACTATGATTACATTTGTATCACATACAAGCATACTCTTTTCAAACATTTACATTCCTTGTACCAAAACATCATTTTTTTTTTCTCTTTACATGCTTTCTTTTCATTCTTTGCTTTATACATCAATATCCTCAAGTACAAAGAAGATAAAAGGACATGCTACTAACAAAAGTAAAGCTCGACTCGGGTGGTCGCTGTCTACTGCGATACCTTTACCGCAATCACTTGCCGGCTCGCTCGGTCCCGGCTCTGTAGAATGAATGGGGTGAGAACTACAACAAAGTTCCCAGCGGGCTCAGCCCCCAATCACACCGACTTTCCCACTAGGTCTATCTCAGGCATAATTTAAAAGGATAAACAGATAGTAACCAAACTAAAATGCATACAACTAATATGCCTGAACAATAAAAAACATGCTCATGC
The DNA here is from genome assembly GCA_025177825.1 of Aechmea fasciata. Taxonomy (NCBI): domain Eukaryota; kingdom Viridiplantae; phylum Streptophyta; class Magnoliopsida; order Poales; family Bromeliaceae; genus Aechmea; species Aechmea fasciata. The sequence goes on along the minus strand of CM045929.1, from coordinate 15,413,922 downwards.
TAAACATAATATTCATATGAATGCAAGATCTCAATCTCGATACCCAATCTCATTGCTAGCCCATAGGTTTTGCCTCACATAGAACTCACCAACTCAAATCCAAATTATCGGGCCCTCAGCTTCCTCCCGTAGGACCGTCCTCTAAGATTACTCCATCCCAGTGGCGACAAACTCCGGAGCACACCGCTCAAGGGGGAGCTACCGCCCCCAAGCAAAGACTTACAGGCGAGTATGATCCAATCCTTAACTATAAGGATGTAATCCAAATCCACTCCTCAACTATAAGGAAGAAATGCATAATGACCCTTAACTATAAGGTTACTTGTCATTTGTCGCAATCTCATGTTCTTTGCTCTTCTTCTTGTTCTTGTTCTTTGAAATCATGACCATGTCATTACACTAACTCTAGTGTTCTTTGCACATCACTAATGCCACTCGATCTACATGTCACAGCGTCACTTGTTCTTTAACCACTAGGTTTTTTGTCTTAATACATGCATACATAGGATTTTATTCTTTTTCTTTGCTCACAATTATCTCATTTGCATCTTAACTCTAAGCATACAGTACAATATCACAAATACCCTACTATGCATGAAAAGGAGCTACAATATACATGCTCAATAAGCGACACGTAGACATAAAGAGAAGTTTAGTATTAGTGAAAGCACCCCCCCCCCCCCCACCTTGTGAATTTACCAGGATGCTAGAGTTTAGATTTCACGATCCACGGCCGCCTTTTTCCTTATCTGCGGCAAAAACGAAGCCGAATTAGGATTTTCGCTCTAATGTCTACATAGTCTTTCATTTCAACGGACCGATTACTCGAGTGCGTCGAGAACATCCCCAATTAGGTTTCTACAGGATCAATTTGATCCAAGAACCATGCCATATGAAAGCCGCAACTTTGGGTGCCCTAGGGTTAGGTCACATGCAAAACCCTAGCTTCGATCTCAACGAAACACAAAAGAGGACTTCTTGACATCAAGAGAGTCCACAAAAACCATCCTTTGGTCATTCAAACCCTTTTCTAGGGTTTTACCACAAAAGAGGGAAAAGCTTACCTCAAAGCTTTCCTTCTTTCAAGCTAGAGATGAAGGAGAGGGAGTTACTTCACTCCATCGTCTTCTTCTTCACATTTTCTCCTTCTTCTTCTCTTTCCTTCTTCTTCCTCTTCTTGCCTTCTAGAGAGAGAAAGAAGAGAACATGAGAGGGTGTGAGGGTGAGAAATGAGAGAAAAGGGCTTTCATACCCTCCACATATACCCACTTATTGCATAAGTGCAACTAAACCCCTTAACTTGTTTCTCAATGCACAGCCCTATCTGGGCATTTCTCGGGTACGGGGACCGGTCTCTCTAGCTGGGGACTGGTCTCCGAGAGCTCTTCAAGATACTTTTCGCATGTGGGGACCGGTCTCCCTTGCCAGAGACCGGTCCCCGTACGTAGCTTTTGCAGGACTTAGCCAAATTTTCACTCATTTCCCTCGTGCGCACACGGGGACCGGTCTTCATTTGAGGACCGAACCCGCGTGGACCGATCTGTCCCAACAGGGACCGGTTCCCGTACGTTGGAATTTCGGGACTGAGCCGATTTTTCACCTCACAAATCTCTCACGCATACGGAGACCGGTCTCTCCCACTAGGGACCGGCCCCCGAGAGCTAAACTGCAGATTTGCAGATTTTTCTCTATTTCCACTTCCAATAGCTCTCAAAGATCCCCTACAATGCACTTTTTGCATTGTAGATGCCTTCGGCCCTTCCGAAGCATTCCGACATCGCACTTTGGTCACTTTGACTAAAGTTCGATATTCGTTTACCGAGATTTCGGTATATTACACAATATCCAACCCACTAACTCAAAACGCGAGACTCACAAACCCCCACACAAGTCCCTGAATCGATTTCCCAAAACCGATCACCGTAACTTACCGTAAGTCCCAAAAACCACACCGGGACGCCGTCGGGACCCACTAAGTGTCCCGAAACTCACCGACTCGTACCACGAGTCACCTGCTGACACAAAACACGCCAATTTGGATGTCTTGGCAGCAAACACAAGCTAACATAACTATACAATTATTGCCGGATAATTGTACGAATACGGATTCCCGAAAGTGTCAATTTTGACACCGGAACCCACCGGAACCCACCGTCGCTCACCCGTCATCACCGAACCCATAATGTGATGATGGTGACCAAACTAAGTCGGAAGAAATCCGAACCGAAATCGCGTTCTTTCGACGAATTTCGCCGAAAAACACACCGAAATCTACTTTTTGATTTTCGCGAAAGCTAACGGACCTTAGACAATCAGTCCAGAAGTCACCCCACACACACATGCACTGCCCACAGTAGCCACAAGATGCACAATTGCACAAAAGCCCCTGTATTTACATAAAATCATAATATTTTATGTAAATCGGGCGATAATATGGCCCGTTCACGCAAACCGAGGACTTTCAAGATCCGTCGAGACACGTACTGATAGGTGTCAATGTGCCGGAGACCGTGCTCACATTCCGGAGCACAACGGCCCACTGTGGGAAGCGCATAAGCAACCCAAATATTCTGCGAATAGCGCGCAGTCAGAAAAAAAATCGCGCCGAACAGAACTAACTGAACTCTGTTGATCCAAAGTGAGGTGCGCACTGTGATCGGCACTGACCAACGATCACCGTGCTCACCTCCGGAGGCATCAGGACAGCCTCGTATCACAGAAAAAGTGCACGTAAACCCGTAACAGCAGCCAAAAAGGCTCAACAGGGTCGACATCGCCGAAACAGCGGAACGAGGACTTCCCGACAGAAACCAAGGTGAGCACGATGATCAGCGATGAGTCACGATCATCGTGCTCCCTTCTGTATTGATCGGGAGGCCTCGGGAAGCTTAGAACAACAATCCCGCTCAAGTAAGCCCTATTTCGGGCTTGGTCGAACAAACATGCGCCGGCCGGCCTCCGGCGGCATGGCGGCGCGTACGGGGCCAAGAATGGGTGCGGGGGAGATGAGAAACACCATGCTCACCTCAGTTGGCGGTGGAGGCCGGCGGCGGCGACGGCCAGGGTTCGGGTTCCACGGCAATGGCGGCCACGGCGGCGGCCGGAGCGCTCAGGGACGGCGGAGGAGAGTTGCTGGAGGCCGGAGGGAAGTCGTAGGGGTGGTCAAGGCGGCGACGGCGGGTAGAGTCGCACCCGGACCTCGACTTGCGGAGGTATGGGGCGGCTGCAGAACCAGCAGCAGCTGCGGCGGCGTGGGGAGGCGGCTGCGGCCGACAGGGGAGACTCCGACGAGGTCGGGGCGATGCCGGCAGGGTGCGGGGAGGCAACTGCAGCCCCAGGTCTAACCTTAACCCGAGAGGAAGAGAAAAAGAAGGAGAGGGAGGACAGGAAGAAGAAGAGAAGAAGAAGTAGGTGCGGCAGCAATTGGTCGGCCGGGGATCGGTCGGCGGTGGCCAGGAGGCATGCGGCTAAGGCAGTGAAGAGGGATGAAGGTGGCTGGGGGCCTTGGCTCGAGCTAGGGTTAGGGTTAGAAGTAGAAACCTTAATAACACACTATATACAAGTGGCCAAAATGCTAATAAGTCCTCCAAAACTCAAAATTTCGAACTGGGCCCTCCACAGCATGAGTAAAATGCACGAACGTACCCCCATGTGCGATTTCACGCAAAACGGTACATAAAATGTCGCAACTTTTGCGAAAATACCGTTTTGCCATCACCAACCTCTCCTCGATCAACGTGCAATCTCCGCAGATCCGTCCGTCAGATTTGCGAGCGGATCACACCAGTGCGATCAGACGACGGAGACAATAAAGCTACAATTTTGGTTCGCCTTAATCGATTACGGATTCGCAACGAAATCTGCTTTCTCTCCAAAGGCCAAAATGACGCATAATACATATAAAACATGTATTTTCAGATTTTCTCGAAATCCGTGCGTCAAACCTAAAATACGTCAGCGCCATTAGTCCCAGAATAGCTGAATCGTTCGAAACGAGCTATTGGACTGCTATGAACGGAGTCCAATACGAGCCAGAAGCCAACTTCTCACCGTGACTTCTCCGAAAAACTGAGTTACTATTCACTTTAAGTAAAACTTGGAAATCGCGTAGAATCTCCGCTTTAACTCGTTTTCGCTCGAAACTTGACGAGTGCTTTTGTAATTAAAATACACACAAAAACATCGTCAACAGAGCTTCTAATCACACTATCAAAATTTTAGTCCTTACAATATTAGCACCCACGCCCCCTTGGGCTTTCCTTGAGCTGAGAACATAGGAGAAGAAGGTAGGGGACCCCCTCTCTTCCCCTCTTTGGATTTTACTTTGATTTCTCTTAGATTTTGGTGGTTTAATCACCTCTTTTTGCTTCTTGGTGCATTTTCCACCATGGGAGAAGACTTCGAGCTTGGTTGGAGGTTTGTTGGAGGAGAGATCTTCCACCCTAGCTCAATCTAAGCCTTATTTGGAGAGCTTGGTTGGAGGTTAGTTACTTGCTATTCCTCTTTTGATCATGATTTGCATGATTTTTTAGATGAATCCATAGAAAATGGACATCTAGGATTTATTTGGGGCTTTTTTATTAGAAGCTTTTAGAGCTCTATTGATTGGATTAGAACCTTGGTTTAGGTTGCTTTGGAAGAAATTTAGCTTCCATTTGGAATTTATAAGGGAATTTCTACACTATAGGTGAGTTTTTGCCCTTGTTACTTGGGTTGTTAAATGATAAACGAAATGGATGTTCGTTTCATTTGGCTAACCCTTTTAGAATGTCTTCTAGGGAGCTAGGGGGCTAATAGACACATCTTCTTTTGCGCGAACGAAGGGTTCCGAGAAGACTTGGTGGGTTTGGCCTCACCAAAATGAGATAAAATTCTCATTCGATGGTTTTTACTTATCGTAAAATAAATGTGCATGCAAATCCATGCTAGATAGATTATTTGTGAATTTTTAGAATGCTTAAAATGCACTTGTTATGTACAATGCATATTTAGACCTCCATGTAGTAGAGAGTTGTTCATGTTGGGCTTATGCATGTGAATAGCATTCTTACTCTTGACTTGTGATCATGTTTCATATAGTGAAAATAACATGTACCATACACGTACTCTTGGACTTAGAATTCATACTTGGCATAGGAGCAAACTTAATGTCATAAAGTAGCATTAGACTAGAGGGATGTATGTATTTATAGAGAAAGCTAATGTCATAAAAAGATATTGGGCTTGGCATTTGTGTGAGATATAGTAAGCTAATGTTATAAAGCGGATTAGGCTTGGATCATGTGTGGAATTAGTAAACCTAATATCATAAAGTGGCATTAGTGTTGGAATTGAATATGGACATATTGAAATGTAATATCATAAAAGGGTATTGCACTAGACCTTTGGGGTTACTAGTGACTATTACCATGTTAGAAGAGACATGACGATCGGATTTTTGAGATATTGACTATGCTTGTTTGCCATTTGTGCTCATTCGCACATGCTTGTGAGGGTCGCTCCCTACAAGCCGGCACTCTTGAGTTAGCCTTCGCGACTTATATTCACTCGTGCGGGACTGAGAAACCTACGGGGCCGAGTGGGATAGACTCATTCCTCAAAGGGAATGTTGGGGCTACCACAGCACTTAGACGGCACAAGCCGGACTACACTCGTGTAAGTCCTAAAATAAGATTGAACATTGACATTAAATCTTAAATGACAATCACTACTTAATAACATAGAGTAGTTAGATTAGTGGACATTGAGACATGTAGTATACTTGATAGTATTATTTGTTGCATCATAGTATACTTGATTGCCATGATAGAGCATACTCATTATGTATTGGCATATTGGATCATGATAAAATAGACACACATCATGTTTATCTGTGGCATAGTAGTTTAGCATTATATACATGCTTTCATATTAGGAGTTTATTACTGTTCCTTATTATGTTTACCTTGCTTTGGGTCTAGTGGTACTTTTCACTGGATGTCAGTAATTGCCCACTGATAACTATAAATTATAGTTTTCACGCTGTCACGCCCCGTGGCCGCCAATTTGGTCGGCACGGGCCCGTCGAACAGACGCCGAACGGACAGCACCTCCCCTGTCCGCCCAAGGCTTAACAACAAGTCATGTACAAGAGGATTCCCAGGAAATCAAGCTCATAGCATACATGACTAAACTAAGCACAAAAGTGCTCTCCAACAAGAGCAAGTGATACAAGTAAGTTCATACATGTAAGGTACTGGACTTCTAAAACGATGAAGTTACGGTGTACCTTTGGTTGGAAAGCCATTTGGATGGTTTCGGTGAAGTCCGGGAGCTTTCGGGCGTTTTCAATGCATTAGGAGCAAGAACGGAGCCCGAAAGGCAATGTTAGGTCGTGAGCGAAATCCGGCACTTGCGCGGATGAAGTAATGGTGTGGACATGATCTAAATCATGTTTGGAGAGTCTCTGTTCGATTTGGAACGAATCGGAGGTCAAACGGTCCAAAAGTGAGTTGGAACGGAGAAGAAACGGAAAATGCTGAAATTTGGCTAAGTCCTTAAATGTTGGGCTGAGGAGACCCACTGGGTCCGGACAAAGGAGTGCTGTCCGGACAATGGATGATGTCCGGACCCAGTAGGCTGTCAAATGGGCAAAAGTGGATTTCGTGGGTGCTGTCCGGACAATGGGGGTGCTGTCCGGTCTCAGCAGCCCGAAAATGCCCAGTTTGGGATGTTTTGAATATTGCAAAGTTGAGGGGTTTGTTTGCAATTATGCGGGGGTTAAGTGAATAGAGGGTAATAAAACCCTTTCTCTCCCTCTCACTCCTCGAGATCACTCTCTCCCTCTCTCTGTTCGTAAGTAAGAAGAAGGAGAAGGATGAAAGAAAGGGAAGTAAGAAAGGAGATGAGAAGAAAGAAGAAGATGAGGAAGATGATGGAGATCAAGGTGGAGACCTCCATGGCTATCTTCTCCCTCTTCCTCGAGCTCGAAGCAAGCTTGTAGAGGTAAGCTTCTAAGCTCCCTCTCATGGTGGATTTTCGTAGAGGGCTTTTTAAACCCTAGAAATGGTTGGATTAGAACCCCCTTGAGGCTAAATGGAAGATCAAGGCGTAAATCTAGGGATTTACGGTAGGTTTTGCATAGATGCAAACCTAGGGTTCGATTTGGGGGTTTTTAGAAATAGATGAGATTGATCTCATTTGACCCCATAGAAACCTAATTGGGGGTGCAACGAACGCGTTGGCGCGCTCGGTTCGGTGATCCGACGAGCGATTGCAAAGATATTAATATTTTAATATATTCATACCGGATGTCGACGCAAGATAGGAGCCCTAAATTCATAAAAACGGAGCGGGGCAACTTGAAGGCGTGGGGCAACGGCACGAAGTCTCGGATCGAGATTCGGAGATCGTTCGGTTGGTCGCGCGTGAGTTCGAGCCGAAGGGTCACGGAGTGCCGCGGGCGGCGATTGCAAGTGACGACGAGCAATCGGAGAGCAAAACCAATGTGGGTGCGTTTACCGAAGCGACTAGGTCGCCTGTATGTCTAAGAGTTACTTAACTCCTGTTGATGCATGTTCAATAACGCATAAGAGGAAATGCATGATAATGATATATATAATAAATGCTAAGTAGATGCATGTGAATAAATGAGTGAAATGCATGATAGGGTTGGTATGATCAGATGACTCTCCTTGTATGCTTTCCTATCGTGCGGAGCTATGTGTTACGGATTTTATGTTGGCATATTTCGTGAAGTGAGTCCGGAGTCTTGAAGGTTTAAAGAAAAAGGGATAAATCGAAGAATCGCATACTCAAAACATGAATCCACAATGCTCGGTAAGTTCAAATATTATTGATGATGATTTATAAATATTTAAAAGTGTTTGGAAGACTTAGGATGTTTTTTAAATTGAATATATGCACAAAATTGAGTTTTTCAAATCCTAGTCTATCTCTATATTTTCTAATTGATTTTAAACATGTTTTCAAATCCTAATCTATTTCTAATTTTATTTCCAAAATTAGATTTTCACAATCCTAGTCTAGTTCTAAGTCTTCTAAATCTATAAATAAGCGATGGGGGTTCCATTAATTTATATGCTTAGAGTTTAGATCATTATGAAACCCTAGAAACTTGTTGGGTGCTTTCTTTCTCTCTTCAACAACAAGTTTCTATCGGATCAATTCTTGAAACCCTAATTTCTCGTTCTTCATGGAGAATTGATCCGACTATTGCTTAGAAACATCTTCTACGGTTCTTTAAAGATTATCTAAGCAATAAATCATCACCGATCGTATCGTTCTTGCTCCGGACGAAGTGCGCTCGTGGATTCGAGTGGCGTCGTGGATTCGGCGTGATCGGAGGGTTCGTGGATTCGAAGTGGAGGCGTTCGTGGATTCGAACGTGGGGGGTGGACAACCCAGCGGCGTGCGCGAGATCCGAAGAAGATAAAGAGAGGTTTGAGTCGTGGATTCGGTAAATCACCTTGTAATCTTTTATTCTTAGTGGATTGTTATCGCGTGTTGGTCCCGTGGGTTTTTTACTCCGAGTTGGAGTTTTCCCACGTAAATCTCGGTGTGCTTTTTATTTTCCGCATTTATTTTTATTGCATCGAGATTTGTGGTTTTCGGTCTTTACACCTATTCACCCCCTCTAGGTGTTGGATACAATCTAGATAGATCCTTGGGGCTACCCCATAACTCACACTATGGGCGTCGCATTAGGACATAGGGTGTCTGCTTGCACACTTCCCTTATCGTGCGGCACAATAGGCTTGCATTTGGACATAGGAAGCATCAGGATGAATATTGCGACACTGAACCCTAGAGATGACTCGATTATGTATGAGTACCAAGTAGATAACTTGATGAATGATATGTGCAATGACATAGTGTAAAGTATGTTGCAAGAACATAAGCTTAGCATAATAGAAACATGCATATAAGTGGATTGATAGACATAAGAGAGCCAAGTAGAGAATGCCAAGTAAAGAATGTGAGTCATGGACTAAATGTACATATAGATCGAGTAGCATCTAACCTAGTGTAAAGAACATAGGTTATAGTAAATCTAGAGTCAATGGACCTAGGAGTGTGGCAACCTAACCTAGTGTAACAGAACATAGGTTGAGAACTGAACCTAGAGTTAAGACAACCTAGGTTATGTGACAAGGAATGAACCCTAGAGTCAAGTAGACCTAGGAAGTAAAGAACAGAGGACCTATTGGGTCGACTCTTGAGGGTTAAGGCCAACCCTCAAGCAAAGTGGATTCCGGAATCCCAGTAATTGTGAGCTCGATAGTTCTAGTTCCGCGGGTGTATGCGGCATGTTCCTCTCCCACCGGAAGAACTTCGAGGATTATAATTGAGCAAGAACAAAGAGAGCGCTAGGGTGTATGCGGCATGTTCCTCTCCCTATCAGGGAATCTTGGCTATGGGTGTTGGCTATGGGTGTAAGCGGCATGTTCCTCTCCCACTGGTAGATCCCTGACCACGGTGCACGGACCTTCGGGCGGACCGTTGGGCGATGTGGTTCTTGGCTTGCAGGCTGCGGTGTAAGTGACGGGGTCCTTCACCTCGAGCCGGAGCAAAGTGCGGATTATCCGCTATTGATTGACTCGTGGCCGAGTCGGGTGGCTAGCTGGTATCAGGTAGAAAGAACCTTGAGGGCTAGTGATATGTGTGGTTAACCTAAGGTAATAGACACCTTAGAAGCAAGTTGGACTTGAGATGGAACCTAGGGTTATAGAAACCTTGGAAGTTAATGACGTGAGCTAAGGTAAGTAGAAACCTTAGAGTTGCAACTGGTATGATTTATGAATAGCTAAATTAATGAATAGCTAAGTAAGAATGAAATGGCTAAAGTACAAAATAGCAACAAAGTAAAGAAAAGCTAAGAGCTAAAGTAATAATTTGCATGTTGCATTTGTGAGGCATGTTTTTATGTTAGTTGCAAGTTATATATCTATATATGTTTTTGGACTAACATATTTGCAGTGCCTCCTTGGACCTATTGGTCGAGCTGTTCTCTTGGGTGGCCGTACCCACGAGAACTATGGACAATAGTTCTCACCCCGTGTTGTGGTTTTGGGGGTACAGGTATACACGTGAGCGGCGCAGCAGCGGCGCGAGGCAAGGGCGTAGATCTGTAGATAGCGCCCTACCAGGAGACCAGAGGTAGCAGTACCCTGAGGCCGTCTTAATAGCGGGGACTAGAGGGTAGTGAGCAAAAATATAACTAACTTGTGAAATGATGTAATAATAAGTAGATTGTATTTGGAAGTCTAATGTAAATTAATCGGTGATGTAAAATGAATGTGGAATGAATGTAATAACATAGGATGTGTTTATGTTGTTTGATACCTAGCTTCCTTATGCAATCGTTGTATGTTGAATACGTTCCTAGTTGGAACCTTCTTGTAATTGTATCGATTGCGACGCCTTGGACGTACGGAAACTCGTCTGTCCGTTCGGCGTCTGCCGGCGCGCGAATCCGACCGAATTGGCGGGCTCGGGGCGTGACAGATTAGTTGGTATCAGAGCATAAAGTAGTGAATGGGACAATGGTTTAGGTGAACCTAGGAGACCCTAGGATAGTAAACCATAGGAGAATAAGGCTCGTGAGAGACGAGGACTTGTGACTATTGGCGAAAGGTTAATCGATTGGGTCAAGAGTTAGAAACCTCTAAGACGGATATTAGAGGTAGACTCGAGGTGTGGTTTATTCTCAACCGAGGATGTTCATGTTGGGTATACACAACATGAAACCGAGTGATGGGAATAGATGCCCTCGCACGACTTTCGCCCGATTTGAGTCAATGTTAAGTTGTTTCGTACTCGACCTATAAGGTGGAGAATTAATCGAGTTGTCCTGTTTCAGGAAACGATGGCACCGCGTAGGCGATCTTCATCCAGATCGGCGCGGGCAGGGACAAGTGATGTTCCTGAGCAACCCGAGGCGAGTGGAGACCCGGTGCTCCGCGAGCAGATGAGTACGCTCATGGGCGTAGTGCTGCGACAGGAGGAGCAGATCAAGGAGCTCCATGTGTTGTTGGCACGACAGGCTGCGGCGGCTGCGCCAGTAGCAGCGCGCCGTGTGCCGACAGAAATGGCGACGGATTCGGGGGCAGCAGCTCCTGGTTCTGTGGAAATGGAGGCAGAGAAAGAGCGGGCTTTGGCGGCCCTTATGACCTTCAAAGAGTTCGATCCGCCTGTCTTCGATGGAGAGAACATCGATCCATGGATCGTGGAGATGTGGATTGACTCTATAGAAATGCTTTTCGAGGAGCTGAACACCTTGGAGCGCGATAAAGTACCCCTAGCTGTGCATTGCTTAAAGCAGTCAGCGAAGGCGTGGTGGAAAGGCATTCGACGAAATCGATCGCCTAGTCTCCCTCCTATGGCGTGGGATGAGTTTCGGGGTTGGTGTTTTCTACGTACTTCCCGACATCGAAAAGAGAAAGCTTCGGGACAAGTTCGGGAAGGCTGCGACAAGGATCGCTGCGCGAGAGAGTACGAACGGGAATTTTCTCGTATCGTGAATTGTGTCCCGGATGTGGTGCGGGATGACAAGAAAAGGGCCGAATGGTTCCTGCATGGACTTCGACCGAGGATTTACAAGGGGGTTCAAATCCTTAAGCTCACAACCTTCGCGGAGGTGTTAGACCGAGCATTGTGGGCCGAACATGGCGAGGCTTTCGAGCGTGAGGAGCGCGAATCTCGTAGGCATGAGCGAGGAGGGGCGAGGCCGTCGTTGAGCAATTCGGGTGGTCAGTCAAGTTCTAGACGCCACTCAAAGTCGTCCTCTACCCGATCCTCCTCTGGATGTGTGATCTGTGGTGGCTCCCACCAGGCGCGGCGGTGTGCGCTGCGTGATGGAAGGTGTATCCGTTGTGGGCGGCCAGGCCCTATGCGGGATGAGTGCCCGCAAGACGAGAGTCATACACGATGGTGGCGACGATGTTCTCCTCTCCCGACAATCGTGGGCGTGCAACCTTTGGCACGGCACAGGGAGCAAGATGTGGTGATCGAGCAACGGAGGGTTCGCGGCGAACGCCAAGCGGCCACGGATATACGACCCGGGTTGCGGAGTCTGGCGATGATTTCGGGGCGGTATGAGTTAATTAAATCAAGCGAGAACTTCTGCATGATTTTAAGTTAATGCATTGCATGCATTCATTGAATGGTCAGTTGCTACTATTGATATATCATTATAGTAGGGACCTAGTGGCGGGTGAGAGGAGATACCCGGGCATGCTTGCAGTGTGAAAGCCGAGTGGCACTAGCAAACGGCTAGTTGAGACTCGTGGTAGAGACGAAGTGGTGCGGCGACTCTCAAGGCAACGAGTAGTGGATTGCGAGAGTTAGGCCGTGATAATTGAGGGTACCCGAGTAATCCGAGTGTTTCGGATGTAGTACCGATAGACCGGCGGTGGAAGTAGAACCACTATTGAAGAAATAGTCGGTTAGCGTTAAACTTGGCCTGTGGGCCTAGCGATACCTCCATGTGGGGTTAGAAAAGTTGCTTAGTAGGCAGTGCGTGGGGTGCAGTCCTGCCCCAAAGCTGAAACTTAGCGTAGAACGCTACAGAGGCGTGGAGCGCCCGGGTACAGGTACTCGTAGAGTGCGGTTTCGATTCAGCCGAGAGAGTGGATTGGCAGTAGCACTTCAGCATTGCTAAGTGTGAAGCGGACCATGGATCACTCGTAGGGCTGGTGGCTTGCACTAGGTGCCTAGGAGCCGATAGAATGTGTGGCTCTGTAGAGTATGTCGCGTAGGACGACGGTAGCGGGTAGTGCTTGGGGACGACCCGTGCCTGGACCATTTGTAGACTGTGGAGCACAGGCCCTTTGGGCGGTGCGTCACCGTGAGAGCGGCGCCCGGTACCTATAGGTAGGGCGAGAGTTTTGGTCAGGACGGTAGTCCGAGCTTAGACCCGAGAACGTGGAAATGCCACGTGTTGGATCTTAAGATCGATAATGCGCCGAGAGTGCGGTTGTGACCCGATCCGAGAGTTGAATATGGTTTGGGGTCTTGATAGCTCCTGATTGGAGTGTGTGCGAATTCCCAAGTGAGAATTTTGCCCGAACAGGTTGATTGGGTCTATGCCATTAACGAGAGAACGCTAAGCGTAGTTGAAACACGTCTAAGCGATAGGCTGACGTAGGGTTGTTGACCATTGGTCCACCCGTAGAGACCGAGGTAAGCGATGAATTGATAACTCTAACGAAGAGTTCGCCAGGATTCGCGAGCGAAGTGTTCGTGTAAGTGATCGCGGCGACGGAGCCGAGTTGGTTGTGGCAATTTGGAAATTGAAGCAAGTGGTCTCTAGGAGACATTTGAATAGTGAAAGCCACATGAGAATTGAGGATAATGCTCTTTTATGGGGTTGGGATGTGCCAAAGTGTGCCATCTCACGATAGAGCAAGATTCGGTTGATGTTGAGGCACTCACCATTAGGCGATGCTCCTAAGATGTTGCTTTAGGCAATGTGGGTGATTGAATCCGAGTGCGCTCAGAGATGAGACGAGTAAACGCAAGGTGAAGTTCCTTGTGGACTGGTTGCAAGTGATGTTGGAGCGTGAGAGGTCGTTGAATATCGACTTGCTCTTCCACTGATGTCTGCGAGAGTTGTAATGCACTTTTGATGTTGTACTTAGCAAATGTGAGTGAAACTAGTCTCACATTTTTCTTAATGGACCTGTAAAGAATTCCATTTAGTGAAAGGCCCTTCCGAAATCGAAAAGTGCATTGGAAGTCCCCGTTTACTCGATAAAATGAGTTGGGGTGTGAAATAATGGAAGTGAGTGAGTTTCGGGGACGAAACTCTTTTTAAGGAGGGGAGGATGTAAGGTACTGGACTTCTAAAACTATGAAGTTACGGTGTACCTTTGGTTGGAAAGCCATTTGGATGGTTTCGGTGAAGTCCGGGAGCTTTCGGGCGTTTTCAATGCATTAGGAGCAAGAACGGAGCCCGAAAGGCAATGTTAGGTCGTGAGCGAAATCCGACGCTTGCGCGGATGAAGTGATGATGTGGACATGATCTAAATCATGTTTGGAGAGTCTCGGTTCGATTTGGAACGAATCGGAGGTCAAACGGTCCAAAAGTGAGTTGGAACGGAGAAGAAACGGAAAATGCTGAAATTTGGCTAAGTCCTTAAATGTTGGGCTGAGGAGACCCACTGGGTCCGGACAAAGGAGTGCTGTCCGGACAATGGATGATGTCCGGACCCAGTAGGCTGTCAAATGGGCAAAAGTGGATTTCGTGGGTCTTTGTCCAGGACAATGGGGGTCTTTGTCAGGTCTCGGACACGAAAATGCCCGATTTGAGGAATATTGCAAAGTTGAGGGGTTTGTTTGCAATTATGCAGGGGGTTAAGTGAATAGAGGGTAATAAAACCCTTTCTCTCCCTCTCACTCCCTCAGATCACTCTCTCCCTCTCTCTCTGTTCGACCGAAGCAAGAAGAAAGAAAGAAAGAGAAGAAAGAAAAGAGAGAAGAAGAAGGAAGAAGATGAGGAAGATGATGGAGATCAAGGTGGAGACCTCCATGGCTATCTTCTCCCTCTTCCTCGAGCTCGAAGCAAGCTTGTAGAGGTAAGCTTCTAAGCTCCCTCTCATGGTGGATTTTCGTAGAGGGCTTTTTAAACCCTAGAAATGGTTGGATTAGAACCCCTTGAGGCTAAATGGAAGATCAAGGCGTAAATCTAGGGATTTACGGTAGGTTTTGCATAGATGCAAACCTAGGGTTCGATTTGGGGGTTTTTAGAAATAGATGAGATTGATCTCATTTGACCCCATAGAAACCTAATTGGGGGTGCAACGAACGCGTTGGCGCGCTCGGTTCGGTGATCCGACGAGCGGTTGCAAAGATATTAATATTTTAATATATTCATACCAGATGTCCGCGACGCAAGATAGGAGCCCTAAATTCATGAAAACGGAACGGGGCAACTTGAAGGCGTGGGGCAACGGCACGAAGTCTCGGATCGAGATTCGGAGATCGTTCGGTTGGTCGCGCGTGAGTTCGAGCCGAACCGGGTCACGGGTACCGCGGGCGGCCGATTGCAAGTGACTACGAGCAATCGGAGAGCAAAACCAAGGTGGGTGCGTTTACCGAAGCGACTAGGTCGCCTGTATGTCTAAGAGTTACTTAACTCCTGTTGATGCATGTTCAATAACGCATAAGAGGAAATGCATGATAATGATATATATAATAAATGCTAAGTAGATGCATGTGAATAAATGAGTGAAATGCATGATAGGGTTGGTATGGTCAGATGACTCTCCTTGTATGCTTTCCTATCGTGCGGAGCTATGGGCGTCGCATTAGGACATAGGGTGTCTGCTTGCACACTTCCCTTATCGTGCGGCACCATAGGCTTGCATTTGGACATAGGAAGCATCAGGATGAATATTGCGACACTGAACCCTAGAGATGACTCGATTATGTATGAGTACCAAGTAGATAACTTGATGAATGATATGTGCAATGACATAGTGTAAAGTATGTTGCAAGAACATAAGCTTAGCATAATAGAAACATGCATATAAGTGGATTGATAGACATAAGAGAGCCAAGTAGAGAATGCCAAGTAAAGAATGTGAGTCATGGACTAAATGTACATATAGATCGAGTAGCATCTAACCTAGTGTAAAGAACATAGGTTATAGTAAATCTAGAGTCAATGGACCTAGGAGTGTGGCAACCTAACCTAGTGTAACAGAACATAGGTTGAGAACTGAACCTAGAGTTAAGACAACCTAGGTTATGTGACAAGGAATGAACCCTAGAGTCAAGTAGACCTAGGATGTAAAGAACAGAGGACCTATTGGGTCGACTCTTGAGGGTTAAGGCCAACCCTCAAGCAAAGTGGAATGGAGTCCGGAATCCCAATAATTGTGAGCTCGATAGTTCTGTTTCCGCGGGTGTATGCGGCATGTTCCTCTCCCGGAAGAACTTCGAGGATTATGATTGAGCAAGAACAAAGAGAGCGCTAGGGTGTATGCGGCATGTTCCTCTCCCTATCAGGGAATCTTGGCTATGGGTGTATGCGGCATGTTCCTCTCCCACTGGTAGATCCCTGACCACGGTGCACGGACCTTCGGGCGGACCGTTGGGCGATGTGGTTCTTGGCTTGCAGGCTGCGGTGTAAGTGACAGGGTCCTTCACCTCGAGCCAGGCAAAATGCGGATTATCCGCTATTGATTGACTCGTGGCCGAGTCGGGTGGCTAGCTGGTATCAGGTAGAAAGAACCTTGAGGGCTAGTGATATGTGTGGTTAACCTAAGGTAATAGACACCTTAGAAGCAAGTTGGACTTGAGATGGAACCTAGGGTTATAGAAACCTTGGAAGTTAATGACGTGAGCTAAGGTAAGTAGAAACCTTAGAGTTGCAACGGGTAGGATTTATGAATAGCTAAATTAATGAATAGCTAAGTAAGAATGAAATGGCTAAAGTACAAAATAGCAACAAAGTAAAGAAAAGCTAAGAGCTAAAGTAATAAT
Organism: Aechmea fasciata; assembly: GCA_025177825.1. NCBI lineage: Eukaryota > Viridiplantae > Streptophyta > Magnoliopsida > Poales > Bromeliaceae > Aechmea > Aechmea fasciata. The sequence continues at coordinate 15,397,434 of CM045929.1, read as the reverse complement.
TTGCATGTTGCATTTGTGAGGCATGTTTTTATGTTAGTTGCAAGTTATATATCTATATATGTTTTTGGACTAACATATTTGCAGTGCCTCCTTGGACCTATTGGTCGAGCTGTTCTCTTGGGTGACCGTACCCACGAGAACTATGGACAATAGTTCTCACCCCCGTGTTGTGGTTTTGGGGTACAGTATACACGTGAGCGGCGCAGCCAGCGAGGCAAGGCGTAGATTTGTAGATAGCGCCCTACCGGGAGACCAGAGGTAGCAGTACCCTGAGGCCGTCTTAATAGCGGGGACTAGAGGGTAGTGAGCAAAAATATAACTAACTTGTGAAATGATGTAATAATAAGTAGATTGTATTTGGAAGTCTAATGTAAATTAATCGGTGATGTAAAATGAATGTGGAATGAATGTAATAACATAGGATGTGTTTATGTTGTTTGATACCTAGCTTCCTTATGCAATCGTTGTATGTTGAATACTGTTCCTAGTTGGAACCTTCTTGTAATTGTATCGATTGCGACGCCTTGGACGTACAGGGGAAACTCTGTCCGTTCGGCGGTCTGCCGGCGCGCCGAATCCGACCGAATTGGCGGGCTCGGGGCGTGACAATACAAGTATAAAAGAGAGAAATACTTAACTACCAAACTTTCTTTAACAGTTATCATTTACAACAAGTTACATTTGATCTTGCCAAAAGGAATATATACATACTTTCAACCTCACACCTATACATCATCTACACTCGACATCTCGGTGTCTCTAATGCAAAGGTGGCCGCTATCTCGGTCTAGGGCGCTATGCCCTTGCCACGATCCTCGCCTGGAGCACTCGAACTCGGCCCTGTAATAGTGGTGGGAAAAGAACTAACTTCCTTAGTTCCCAGTGGGTTCGGCCGCCGACTCCACCAATCTCCCCTCTAGGTCCATATGGCATAAGCATATACAGATAGATAGATAGATAGATAGATATAGAAAGCAGTAAATCATGCTAAGTCATCTATTCTACTATGCCCAAACCACACGTAAGCATGCTCAATATAGTATAAAGTAAACTACCATGCTACTATGCTCAAAAGAAACTATGTTCTTTACTTTATTATATCTCACGGCTTACCCTCAAGGTTCGCCACGACTCACCTCAGTCTCCGGGTAAGAGGTACTGGTCACTCGTCTACCCGAGACCGTCTGCTGGACAAGTACGTTAGTCCATGGGCAGGTACGTTAGCCCATCGTGTGACAACTCCGGAGTGCACGCTTGTGCGGAGCGACCGCCTACAAGCTACGAGCAGGACATGTGAGTATGATCCAATCCTCACTCAGAAGGATACCCTGTCAACTAGGAGTGCAATCTCTCAAAGCTATCATCTCTAGCTCAATATGCACCCTGCCAACTAGAAGTGCAATCTCTCAAAGCTATCACCTTTAGCTCAATATGCACAGTGTACATCTACACACTAGTTCGACCTGTTCTTAACAATGTTCTTGTTTACTAGATGCCACTCGATCTAGGTTCTCATTTGTCTAGATGCCACTCGATCTAGGTTCTCATTTGTCCTTTGTTTTGCTAACTTAACAAGTTCTTTACTTTAGGGTTTCAATGTTACCATTCGCCTTTATTCCTATATTCTATCCTAGTGCCGAGCTCAACTCGCTACACTAGCTAGAATATATGCCAATAAAGGTTTGTCTCAACCCTATCATGCTCTTGACAATTACACTAGATCGACATTATACACCTGTATACATATGTGCACAAACAGACATAGGGAGCAGCCCAGCTGCTTCGGGATGGACACCCCCCACCTTCTATAGTCGCGTCGACTCCACCGGTGCGTTTCGCCAACTTTCTTAAAGCTTCGCCGCACTCTACGGCAATTTGAGCCCAATTAGGCTCCCGACCCGATTCCTTCGCGCTCGCTTGTCGAAATCGCTAACTGACTTCACCGGCGCGCTCGTGAGCCTAAAACCATCGCAAGCATAGGGTCAAATTAGATCAAACCCTAGCCGTGTGTGAAACTGCATTTCGGAGCCCTAGCTCGCGACTACGGCAAAATCGGCCGTAACAAACTCTAGATTTAGGTCTCTAGCAACCAGCTAGTATCTTAGAGTTCATAAAATCCACTTCTAAGGCCAATTAATAAAATCCTAGAGAAATCAAAGCTTTAGAAGTCCAAAGCTTACCTCAAGAAACTCTTCTCTTGATGCGAGAGGAGGCTAGAGAGAGAAACCTTACTCCTCCAAGCTTTTCCCCCAACTTCTCCTTCTTTTTCTTCTTCTCCTTCTTTTCCTTAGAGAGAGAAAGAGAAGAACCCCTTTACTTTGCTTTGGCTGGAAGAAATGAGAGGGAGAGGAAGAAGCCAAGTCTAAATAGCTCTCTTGATGCCAAAATTACCAAAATGCCCTTCCACACAACCCTCTCAAAACAGCCCTATTTTGGGCATTTTCGGGTGTCAAAATGGCATGAAACTTTAAATTTAGCCTCATAATAATAATCCTGACATACCCTCCAGTTTTCATAATTTTTCGACACTGTGCATTTTCTGCTAATTTATCTGCCCCGTTTCTCACAGAAAATTTTAAATCTTTTGTTTCCGCTCCGATTTCAGCACAGGTAATTCTCAATGCACTTTTAGCTTACTTAATGCCTTTAATCACTCTAAGGCATTCCTAACTTGACTTTGAACAATTTGAATCACAGTCCAGTTTCTCGTTTCGTAGTTTCGAGTCCTTACATCCTCCCTAAAAGGAGTTTCGTCTCGAAACTAAACCAAATCACCCCAATTAACTTTAAACTTTAAAAAAAAACCTCTCAATTCTCGAAGAGGTGGGGGTGATGCTCCTTCATCAAGTCCTCGAGCTCCCACATGGCTTCACGATCATCGTGATTGCTTCAACAAACCTTCACGTAGGGAATCTCGCGATTTCGCAATTTGCGCACCTCTCGCGCAATAATCGACACCGGGAACTCTTCATATGTTAGATCATCTTACAGTTCTGGTGGTTCATACACCCAAGCGTGCTAGGGATCGAGAAAATACTTACGAAGGTTGGAGACGTGAAATACGTTGTGAACATCCGCCAACTTCGGTGGCAACGCGAGTCGGTAAGCTACCGCTCCAACACGCTCCAATATTTCGTAAGGCCCAATATAACGGGGACTTAGCTTTCCCCACACCCCGAATCGCTTCACGCCTTTCATCGGTGATACTTTAAGAAAAACGCGGTCACCTACCGCGAATTCCAGGTCTCGACGACACCTATTAGCGTAGCTTCGCTGTCGAGATTGCGTCGTAAGCAACCTTTGGCGCACGATGCGGACTTTCTCTTCCGCCTCTCGCAAAACATCGGGGCCCAAAACCGAACGCTCGCCCACATCACTCCAATGTATCGGGATCGACACTTTTGCCCATAAAGAGCCTCAAACGGTGTCATCCCGATGCTAGCCTCGATAACCGTTGTTGTAGGCGAACTCGGCCATCGGCAAGTGATTATACCAATCGCCCCCAAAGTCAATGGCACACGCCGCAACATATCCTCCAGAATCTGAATAGTCCTCTCTGACTGTCCATCTGTCTGAGGATGAAAAGCGGTGCTGAATTCGAGCCGCGTGCCAAGCGCATCTTGCAGGTTCTTCCAAAAGTGCGAAGTAAACCGGGGATCACGATCCGAGACTATAGACTTCGAACCCCGTGCAATTGCACTATCTCGCCGAGATAGACTCGCGCCAAACGGTCTCGTCCACGTAGTGTGGATCGCAGAAGTGCGCCGACTTGGTCAAACGATCCACCACTACCCATATCGCATCGTGGCCGCCCGTGGTACGAGGCAAACCGACCACGAAGTCCATGGATACATCCTCCCATTTCCATACGGGAACGGGGTAAACTTTGTAGCTTGCCCGCTGGGAACCGACGCTCTGCTTTCACTTGTTGGCATACCAAACACTTCGCTACGAAGCGCCCAACATCGGCCTTCTTACCCGGCCACCAATAGTGTTGCTTCAGATCTTGATACATCTTGGTGCTGCCCGGGTGATTACTATAAGGAGACCAATGAGCTTCCTCCAAGATCATCTTACGGATCTCCTCGTTTTCCGGCACACATCGACGGTTTCGAAACCGAAGTGTACCGTCGGCATCAACATGAAAATCGCCGCCATGTCCACTCTCTATATCTCGCCGTACCTTTTGGAGAGCCGGATCTGAAGACTGTAATTCCTTTATCCGCTCCAACAAGGTCGGTTGAACAACGAGAGTCATCAAAGTAGTCGGGGTACCCGGAGCTACAACCTCGAGATCTAGTCGACCCATTTCCTTCCACAATGGTTCCTGAGTAGCAACCCAAAGTGCGAGGTTCTCCGCCGACTTTCGACTAAGAGCATCCGCGACAATATTTGCTTTCCCGGGGTGGTAAAGGATCGTAACATCATAATCCTTTAGCAACTCAAGCCACCGCGCCGTCGCATATTAAGCTCTTTCGTGTAAATAAGTACTTGAGGCTCTTGTGGTCGTGTATACCTCACAACGCGCGCCGTATAGGTAATGCCTCCACAACTTGAGAGCAAACACCACTGCGCTAACTCCAAATCGTGGACCGGTAATTCTTCTCATAACTCTTCAGCTGGCGGGGATGCATAAGCTATCACTCTCCCGCGCTGCATCAGAACACACCCGAGTCCCGAATATGACGCGTCACTATACACTACAAAATCCTCGTCCTGCACCGGTAGGGCGAGTACCGGAGTAGAAGTCAATTTCTCTTTCAACTCCTTGAAACTCCGATCACACTCGTCACTCCAATTGAACTTGGTGCCCTTCTGCGTCAGACGGGTAAGTGGAATCACGATCCTCGAGAAGCCCTCCACAAACCGTTGGTAGTAGCCCGCTAAGCCAACAAAGCTCCGGACTTCCGTGACATTCGTCGGGCGCGGCCAATCCTTGATCGCTTCGACTTTCTTCGGATCAACAGAAACCCCGCCCTCAGAAATAACGTGCCCAAGAAATGCAACTTCCCGCAGCCAAAAGTCGCACTTCTTTAACTTGGCGTACAACTTCTCCTCCCGAAGGATTTGAAGTACCTATCTCAAGTGCTCGGCATGCTCCTCAATATTCCGCGAGTACACCAAAATGTCATCAATGAAGACTACTGCGACCACGAATGACGTACCTCGCACGGTGAAATTTATCTGGAATTTTTCGTTGGGTAGTATTCACGATTTTGATTAATATTTAAATATGTATGGTTATCAGGTATTGCGGATCCATGGCTTCCAATAAACGCAAACGTCTATTATTAATTACCCCTATAAAATATTAGGGCACCTTCGATTAAAAGACCTTTGAAATGCTGAAGAATAAATAAACTGGAATTGAACAAAGAATTTTATAGTTTATCGTTCAATTACATAATTGGGCTTTGATTTGGTTGTGGATTGGGTAAATGGGTTAAGGTTTAATTGGGCTTTGATTGGGCTTGGATTAAATGGGCTTGGATAAATAGGTTTGGATAAATGGGTTTTGGTTAATGGGTTTAATTGGTTTGAGTAAATGGGTTAAGATTTATGGGTTTTGGGTTAATAAACCCCTATCCATTAACCTATACCCATATCCATAAACCCATTTAATCCATTAACCCAAAACCCATCTAACCTAAACCCATTTAACCCATATCCAAACCCAAACCTAACCTCAAACCCAAATCAAAACAAATCCCAATTCAAATCACCCAATCCTCTAGCACATAAAACTAGAGTCAAATCATAACCCTGTTCAAACTTGATCAAATTCTAAATACATGCTTAGAATTGATCAAATCATCCATTTATCTTAGTACATATGACTAAGATAAAAATAATGGATTATGATTCACCTAATCAAATTAAATTTATTGGGCTCTAATATATCTACTTGGAGTTCAAACAAATGAAATTAAGTTAGACTCTAATACATATACTTGGAGTTTAATTTAAATTTGATTAATCCTAATACATATAATTATAAACCCATATCCAAACCCATTAACCTATATCCAAATTCATTAACCTATAAACCCATCTAAACCCATTAACCCATACCCAAATCCATTAACCTATAAACCCCTATCCATTAACCTATACCCATATCCATAAACCCATTTAATCCATTAACCCAAAACCCATCTAACCAAAACCCATTTAACCCATCTCCAAACCCATTTAACCAAAACCCATTTAATCCATTAACCCAAAACCCATAAACCTTAACCCATTTACTCAAACCAATTAAACCCATTAACCAAAACCCATTTATCCAAACCTATTTATCCAAGCCCATTTAATCCAAGCCCAATCAAAGCCCAATTAAACCTTAACCCATTTACCCAATCCACAACCAAATCAAAGCCCAATTAAACTTAAACCCATATCCAAACCCATTAACCTATATCCAAATCCATTAACCTATAAACACATCTAACCTAAACCCATTTAACCCATATCCAAACTCATTTAACCAAAACCCATTTAATCCATTAACCCAAAACCCATAAACCTTAACCCATTTACTCAAACCAATTAAACCCATTAACCAAAACCCATTTATCCAAACCTATTTATCCAAGCCCATTTAATCCAAGCCCAATCAAAGCCCAATTAAACCTTAACCCATTTACCCAATCCACAACCAAATCAAAGCCCAATTAAACTTTAACCCATATCCAAACCCATTTAACCCATATCCAAACCCAAACCTAACCTCAAACCCAAATCAAACCAAATCCCAATTCAAATGACCCAATCCTCTAGCACATAAAACTAGAGTCAAATCATAACCATGTTCAAACTTGATCAAATTCTAAATACATGCTTAGAATTGATCAAATCATCCATTTATCTTAGTACATATGACTAAGATAAAAATAATGGATTATGATTCACCTAATCAAATTAAATTTATTGGGCTTTAATATATCTACTTGGAGTTCAAACAAATGAAATTAAGTTAGACTCTAATACATATACTTGGAGTTTAATTTAAATTTGACTAATCCTAATACATATAATTAGGATTTAGTTAATATTGCACCCTATGATGAACCCAAAACAAATGTGATTAAGCTCTAACACATAAGCCTATAGCCTAATTACACTAGACTCTAAAATATAAAATTAGAGTCTAATTCAAAACATTTGGGCTAATCCTAACACATATATTTAGGATGAGAGCTCAAATTGAATATCAAATCAAATTCTATTGGACTTTATTATATATATTTAAAGTTCAATTAACCAAATCAAACACTAATACAACTACGACAAATCGGTCCAAACCTGCTTTGAAGACACGGTTCATAAGATCCATGAACGCTGTCGGAGCGTTCGTGAGCCCAAATGGCATTACCGTGAATTCATAATGTTCGTACCGCATGAAAGCGGTCTTTGAACATCCTCCGCTTAATCTTTAATTGATGATGGCCCGATCGGAGGTCAATTTTCGAGTACACGCTCGACCCCTGCAGCTGATCGAACAAGTCATCAATACGGGGTAGCGGATACTTATTCTTAACGGTGACCTTGTTCAACTCGCGATAATCAACGCAGAGTCGAAACGAGCCGTCCTTCCTCCGCACAAACAATACCGGAGCTCCCCAGGGTGACACACTCGGCTTAATGAATCCCTTATCTAAGAGGTCTTACAACTGAGATCTCAACTCCTTTAATTCAGCTGGTGCCATTCGATACGGAGCCTTGGATATAGGTGCGGTCCCGGGAACCAAGTCTATCACGAACTCGATTACCCGGTCCGGCGGTAGTCCTGGCAACTCCGCAGGAATACGTCGAAACTCTCGGACCACGGATAACTCTTCAAGTATCGGAGTCGTCCGCTCCACCTCCACAACGGTTGCCAAAAAGGCTACACAACCGCTGTTTACTAACTTTCTCGCCCTTGTCGCCGATACCGTCGTGGCAAAGCGCGAGCTCCGACAGGCTTTATACGTGAACTTTTCTTGTCCCGGCTCACGAAAAGTAAGCAGCCTGCTTTTACAATCGATCGTCACATAGTACTTTGACAACCAATACATGCCTAATATGACGTCGAAATCCTTCAATCTTTTAAGGATCAACATCCTAATTGGCATCACCCAGTCTCCAATTTGCACTGGGCAAGACCTACACTCTTTGCGGATCACAAAGTCCCGCCCGGGGCCCGACACACGCCAAGTACTTTCACTTAGACCAAACTCTATACCATGCATTTGTGCAAACAGTCTACTAATAAATGAGTGTGTGGCACCCGTGTCAAACATTGCTCTTGAGCGAATTCCATTAATTAGAATTATACCTGCTACAACATGGCGATCCTCAGCTTCCTCTGGTTCCTCGACCTGAGCAGCAAATACCCGTCCGCTCGGGGCCGATCGTGTAGCCTCAGGTTGACGCGGCGCCATCGCGCGTCCAGCAGATGCTGCCGCAGGTGGAATCCCTCCATAATGTACCGGCGTAGCCCGGGCCGATGCAATAGACGGAGCGGCGGTTCCGCCCGGACAGGTACGAGCAATGTGCCCCGCCCGGCCACACTTATAGCACTTGCCTTGGCGCTGATCGCAGCGTGCCGCCCAATGGCCTCCACCACAAATTACGCACCGCTGTGCTCCACGGCTCCCGCTCTGAGCCCGCGGATACTTCGGGGGTTTCTTGGAACTCGACTGTCCCCCCGAACTACCGCTAGGTCGCTTCTTCCCTTTCTCTTTATCAAAGGTTTCCCGCTCCTCCCGGACGCACACATTCCCGTGCTCGACCCACAAAGCACGGTCAAGCACCTCCGCGAAGGACGAGAACTTGAAGGAATGAACCATCCTGAACACGTCGGGCCGAAGTCCCCGAACGAAGCACTCCGCTCGTTCTTGATCTGTCTTCGCCACATCGGGAACGCAGTTCACATAATGCGTGAACTCCCGCTCATACTCTCGAACCGATCGTCCACCTTGTTTCAACTTCCTGAAGTCTTCCCGCATCTTTCTCTTATCGCTGTCGGGAAAGTACTCCGCAAACATAAGTCGCCGAAACTCCTCCCAATCGATTGGCGGAAGACTAGGAGATCGATCCCGCTTCACTCCCCTCCACCACAGTCGAGCCCTCTTATCAAAGCAATGAGCGGCCAACTGTACTTTGTCACGTTCCAAGGCGTAGGTGTTCTCGAATAATGTCTCCATCGTGGCTAGCCAATTCTCCACGATCCATGGGTCAATCACCTCGCCGTCGAACGTCGGAAGGCGAAATTTCATGAACTTCGTGAGAGCCGTGTAGCCACGCTCTCGCTCAGCCGCCGCATCGAGTGTCGCTGAACCCGACGCCGCTGGGGGAGCACTTGCCGGCGGGGAATGTGCCGCCACCGGCGCCGCTGCCATGCCCACACCCTCAACTACATTCGGCACTTGAACCGAGGGCGCGGGCGGATCCCGGTCCACCGTTACCGTCGTGGCCGCCGTCGCTGCTTGGCATTCCATTAGTGCTTGAAGCTGCCCAAATCGAACCTCTTGTCGTTGCATTGCCCCGACAAGCGCCACCATTTGTGCTTGCAGCTCCGGCACCATACTCGTCCCAGCCTGCTCGGGAAGCTCGTCCTGCTCAGGCGACTCCGCTTGCTCGGGCAACTCATCCCCGCCCGGCAACTCCGCTTGTTCCAAGCATCGCCGGGGTGATCCCGAACGGTCTCACGCGCATAGCGTCTCTTGGGTGCCATCAGCTCCTGAAACGCAACAAGTTGGTTAGCAACTCGAACCAACACTCTTACGCAATTATTGATCACATAACTTACTAACACAATCGGGCAGAAACTTGCGAGCATACTCATTCTGGGCTCTTAGTGTTAGGCCGACGACATAACCTCCTCGAGTCAAGAATTAGTACCACTCGAGCCCATCTCTAGTGACTACTAGAGACATACGACCACATTGACCCAATCCATCAACCTCCGCCATCGTAACAGGTCCACGTTCCACTCACGCACCTATTCCCTTAAGGTTTCCGTCCTAGGGTCTCCTAGGCCCATCCTAGACTCTCTCTTTTTACTTGCTGTTATGGCTCTGATACCATCCTTATCTGTCACGCCCCGTGGCCGCCAATTTGGTCGGCACGGGCCCGTCGAACAGACGCCGAACGGACAGCACCTCCCCTGTCCGCCCAAGGCTTAACAACAAGTCATGTACAAGAGGATTCCCAGGAAATCAAGCTCATAGCATACATGACTAAACTAAGCACAAAAGTGCTCTCCAACAAGAGCAAGTGATACAAGTAAGTTCATACAAGTATCTAGAGAAATACTTAACTATCAAACTTTCTTTAACAGTTATCATTTACAACAAGTTACATTTGATCTTGCCAAAAGGAATATATACATACTTTCAACCTCACACCTATACATCATCTACACTCGACATCTCGGTGTCTCTAATGCAAAGGTGGCCGCTATCTCGGTCTAGGGCGCTATGCCCTTGCCATAATCCTCGCCTGGAGCACTCGAACTCGGCCCTGTAATAGTGGTGGGATGAGAACTAACTTCCTTAGTTTCTAGTGGGTTCAGCCGCCGACTCCACCGATCTCCCCACTAGGTCCATATGGCATAAGCATATACAGATAGATAGATAGATAGATATGGAAAGCAGTAAATCATGCTAAGTCATCTATTCTACTATGCCCAAACCACAAGTAAGCATGCTCAATATAATATAAAGTAAACTACTATGCTACCATGCTCAAAAGAAACTATGTTCTTTACTTTATTAAATCTCTCGGCTTACCCTCAAGGTTCGCCACGACTCACCTCAGTCTCCGGGTAAGAGGTACTGGTCACTCGTCTACCCGAGACCGTCTGCTGGACAAGTACGTTAGTCCATGGGCAAATACGTTAGCCCATCGTGTGACAACTCCAGAGTGCACGCTTATGCGGAGCGACCGCCTACAAGCTCTGAACAGACATGTGAGTATGATCCAATCCTCACTCAGGAGGATACCCTGTCAACTAGGAGTGCAATCTCTCAAAGCTATCATCTCTAGCTCAATATGCACCCTGCCAACTAGAAGTGCAATCTCTCAAAACTATCACCTTTAGCTCAATATGCACAGTGTACATCTACACACTAGTTCGACCTGTTCTTAACAATGTTCTTGTTTACTAGATGCCACTCGATCTAGGTTCTCATTTGTCTAGATGCCACTCGATCTAGGTTCTCATTTGTCCTTTGTTTTGCTAACTTAACAAGTTCTTTACTTTAGGGTTTCAATGTTACCATTCGCCTTTATTCCTGTATTCTATCCTAGTGCCGAGCTCAACTCGCTACACTAGCTAGAATACATGCCAATAAAGGTTTGTCTCAACCCTATCATGCTCGTGACAATTACACTAGATCGACATTATACACATGTATACATATATGCACAAACAAACATAGGGAGCAGCCCAGCTGCTTCGGGATGGACACCCCCCACCTTCTATAGTCGCGTCGACTCCACCGGTGCGTTTCGCCAACTTTCCGAAAGCTTCGCCGCACTCTACGGCAATTTGAGCCCAATTAGGCTCCCGACCCGATTCATTCGTGGAATCGCTAATCGACTTCACGGCGCTCGTCACCCTAAAACCATCGCAAGGATAGGGTCAAATTAGATCAAACCCTAGCCGTGTGTGAAACTGCATTTCGAAGCCCTAGCTCGCGACTACGGCAAAATCGGCCGTAACAAACTCTAGATTTAGGTCTCTAGCAACCAGCTAGTATCTTAGGAGTTCATAAAATCCACTTCTAAGGCCAATTAATAAAACCCTAGAGAAATCAAAGCTTTAGAAGTCCAAAGCTTACCGCAAGAAACTCTTCTCTTGATGAATAGGGAGGCTAGAGAGAGAAACCTTACTCCTCCAAGCTTTTCCCCCAACCTCTTCTTTTTCTTCTTCTCCTTCTTTTCCTTAGAGAGAGAAATAGAAGAGCCCCTTTACTTTGCTTTGGCTGCAAGAAATGAGAGGGAGAGGAAGAAGCCAAGTCTAAATAGCTCTCTTGATGCCAAAATTACCAAAATGTCCTTCCACACAACCCTCTCAAAACAGCCCAATTTTGGGCATTTTCGGGTGTCAGAATGGCATGAAACTTTAAATCTAGCCTCATAATAATAATCCTGACATACCCTCCAGTTTTCATAATTTTTCGACACTGTGCATTTTCTGCTAATTTATCTGCCCCGTTTCTCACAGAAAATTTTTAATCTTTTGTTTTCGCTCCGATTTCAGCACAGGTAATTTCCAATGCACATTTAGCTTACTCAATGCCTTTAATCACTCTAAGGCATTCCTAACTTGACTTTGATCAATTTGAATCATAGTCCAGTTTCCTGTTTCGCCTCTGTTTTATATTTCCTTTCAGAGCCTTCCGCGCCAGGGGAGGCCAGGGACCGAAGGAAGGGTATCGCCTCGGACTAGCTAGCTGCCGCGAGGGATTCGTTGATAGGTGGTCTACCTCTCGTTATTTTTATTTTGGAGAGGTTGATAGTTGTACCTATGTATATAGACCACCCCATTTTGGATTCTTGAGATGGATGTTGTATTACCTTTAGGGCGTGTTTGGTTCGAGTTATCCTGGCAGGATTACAGCCAATCCTGCCAAGATTACTGTGTTTGGTTTATCCACTTTGTAATCTACTCGTTAATGTAGCATTACAAATCGAGCAGGATTACACCGAAAATATTAACGGGAGGGGGGTCGTGTATCTTGTATTACTTAAATCCGGTAATACTACTTATTATGTAAAATGACAATTTTACCCTCTAACAACCCGAAACCCGATTAACAGTATTAATTTAATATCTCTCTCTCTCCTTCTCCCTTCTCTCCCGCACGCCTCTTTCTCTCGGTCTCTCTCTTGTACGCCTCTTTCTCTTTCTATCTCTTTCTCTCTCGCACGAACATATCATTTTCTATTGCATCGTCCTTCCAGATAATCATCACGATCTCCTTCCCTCTATTTGCCATTTTCGCATACATATTTAATCACTTTTTCTCTCTCACTACCAACACATTATTTTCGAACTGAAGTTAGATCTGATTAGGAGTTATTTTTTATTCTTTTTTCGTCGATTTAAAGAGTGTTTAAGGAAACTTCGTCAAATAATATTAAAATGACTACAACAAGGGCAATTTTGGAAAAACAACACTTTTATATCAGGATTACTAAATTTTATAAACTGAACCAAACATAATAATGTTATAAATACCGTAATCCAAAGATTACATTACTGTATTAAATCAAACGCGCTAATGTAGCATCGGTAGTAATCTCACGTCGAAATCCAAGATACCTGGATATGTCGAGATATTCTGTAATTTTACATAACTCGAACCAAACGCGCCCTTATGTTTTAACTCTATTGTTTAGCTCTCTTCCATCCATACTTGTTGATAGAATTTAGTTGTGTATGCTCTGATATCTCTAGATGTAGATTACCTCTTGTTTTATTTCCGCTTTTGTTGTAGACGCCTTATATGTACCGGTATATGGCGGGTCTGGGCACGCTACCGGAAGGGCCTCCGCTAGTCCCGGGGCGTGACAAGCTGGCATAATACAACATTGTAAACCCTAAACCCTAATCCTAATCATAAATCCTTTATTTTTAAAAATACAACATAAAATATAATATACCAGCAAATATACCACCAGTGTCCTAAAATAAAATTAATCAGCTATTCGGTGACGAAATCTGAAGCACGCAAAGACAAACCGCAGCTGCAACCCTAAACCCTCAAAATATACATTTTGTATTAAATTCAAAATTGAAATAAAAGATTATAGAACTTCCAAAATTCCATGTTTGAGTTGAATCCTCTATTTCTGTTGTGACGAATTAGCTCCGAAATCGTTCCCAATTTCGGACGCCCACGAGTGAAGGAATGCGTGACAGGTAATGGAATGGATAGGGGAGCAGTTGAAAGGCGACCTCCTACCAATGAAGAGAGGTGAGGCCGAGAGACACCTTCGAGACGGATTGGGCGAGCTTCTACTGAGAAAGACAATGTGTGGAACGAGCGCTGCCGAACTTTTGCCCGATGGAGTGCCCTGAGAGAGAGAGAGAGAGGGAGAGAGAGAGAGAGAGAGGAGAGCAAGAGAGCAAGAGAGAGGCGAGCGAGCGCAAGAGAGGTGAGGGAGAGCAGAGGGAGCGAGAGAGAGCGAGAAACAGAGCTGTGCGGGCTAAGTTACTTTCGACTGCATATGATGTATAGGTTACTTTAGCAAAAAAATTAAATGGGGTGACATTACCAGCTACTGTGCTAGTAGGTTAATACCAGCCCTTGGATCATAAAGTTGTAGGATGTACAACTCAAGTGGAGCTGTACAAGTAGCACTACTCTTTTTAAAATTGGGCATATGGGACATTCATGCACCAACTTTGGGGGGGGGGGGTGTTAAAAATTATGTGATTATACTTTTCTAAATTAGATTCTATAATTAGGGAATTGATTTATATAATGGCTTAATTCTAGGAATGCCTTTAGAGTCAAACTATATATATATATATATATATATATATATATATATATATATATATATATATATATATATATATACATGTAGTCCCATTACTATACTTTTATGAGTATTAGCCTCCTTATACTCATAAGTTCTTAGCCCTCGATTTATTCCATTGATCATTTTCATCCGTTAGATCATACTATTCAACCAACTACCCACTCAACGCTAGGACCACTATCATTCTAAGTGGGGACCACCATCATCCTAACCACACATCCCATCAATCAATGGTTAAAAATGTATGAGTATAAAAAAGTCTATACTCATAATAGTATATATAAGTATGTGGCCTATATATATATATATATATATATATATATATATATATATATATATATATATATATATATATCCTTGTAAAAAGTTCAAAGAAAATATGAAAAAAAGTTATTTCATACAATTCGATAGTTTTCACCTCTATCGCTGCAAGTTAAAATAGTGGCTTCTTCTCGACAAGTAGTTCTTTCATTCGCTGATGAAAATTTAAGTTACAATTTTTTGGCAAGGGTAAATAGCGCAACCGTCTTCTGAACTTGTACTGAAATTTTATGTAGTCCTAGAGTTTTTAAATTCAACATTTGAGACTATATTTTAACAATGTTTCATTTCAACTCCTATCCTGTCAACAACATTCCATTAGTAGTTACCATGCAGTAAAACTTTTTGCCTGTATGCTTGTGAGTCCATACGCTTCAAATCCGTCGCAACTTGCATTTTTCTCGTAACTTAAATTTGAAGGTCCAATTTCCAAATAGGAAAAAAAGAAAAGTATAACTCAAGAGGTGGTAGGATTTAAATATAAGATCAGATGATATAAAAGGTTGGTAAGAGCTAATTAATACGTGAATGTACAAATGCACAAGGTGAAAAACGAGGTCTTTAACGTCAAACTTCAATGTACCATGGTTCCGCCAAAAGTCAGGTACCTACATGTGGTTTATGATCCTATAGGTTGGCGACTACACTAGTCCTTTCTAATGATTTTCAGCAACAATATTCTCAGTTGAGCAAACTCATTTGTCTTAACAAGAGACACGTAATGATCCAACCAAACCTTGTTGGGGGACTATTAGCCCATGCAAGCCCTTTCCTATCCAATACAGAGCGCCACAAAACTCTCGTCATTTAGGACCCAACATTCTTGTCTGGTCCAATCACATATAATCCAAGATGACGAGATTATGCGTCACTCCAAAGATGGCTCGATCCCTCCATGCCCATGGTGTAGGGTTTTATCCCACGGCATTTATAATTCTCACACTTCTAGCAAGCAATAACCCTCCCTCTGCTACCATAGGAAATGGACTAACCCAATGATATTGCTTGGGCATGCCGAAGTGATAGACAAAAGCTTTACGCTGAAGTTACTAGTACTAAAGCTCTTATTCCTCACACCCGCACACAAGCCCTTTTCTATCCAATACGAAACAATTGTAGCACCAAAGAACAGGAGGGCCTACATATGAGCGAGCACTTGGCAATTGTTAAGGCTTGTTTTCCCTCTGTTCCGGGGCGATTTGTTAGAACATATAAATATAGCTAGCAGAAGGCTAAGAATTCATAATATTATGATCATTATGCAGCTACATATACATATCAGCATAACTTCACTCGCCTCATCAGATCTGCAGCGTCTAAGGCAATAACATGTAAGGCACACATCCCCGCTCAACCTTTCCTCTTAGTTTGTATGTACAACCTATCTACTTGCACATAGCACATCAGCTGTATGACGTCATTCCGAAAATGCTAGTCCTCAAGAAAACCTGAAGCTCTGTGCGTTAACTGATGTTGCATTTTTTCCAAACAAAGATGCTTCATCATCTTTAGATGGCTTAACTAATTCATTGTATACTTACAGAACCAAGCTTCTACAAAATTCCTGAGAAAAACATACATACGGTTGACTTGAATCCTCATGCAGTGACTATCAGCGTCAGAGTCAGGCCTAAGCAATTTTCAGCTCCATTTGCCAGCAGTTTCAGGGATAAAAGAGAGCAAAAATGTTCTACCAATCTTCAATTTCATCTAGTTCAATTATGTCGGATTCATTTCCTTCGTAATCACTTATATCCATCAGATCCGAGTCATCTACGATATCATCTGGACGTTGAAAGCATTTCTTGCTTGTATGAACACCTACAGCTTTTTGAGAATCGAGCCATCTCACAGTGGGTCTGAAATCAGTAGCGATTGCTGAGATGCTATATGAGCCAAAGGTTCTTGAGTTTTCAAATCTCTTTTTAAAAATCTGAACCTGCATTTTTCAACATCAGTAGTTGTTAAAAGACAACAACAGAAGTTCCATAAAGGCTAACTAAGAGGGAAAATAATTATGCCTAGTTGCAGAATGAAAAAAAAAAAAAAAAACTGATGGATGCTTGGTTAATCATTATCCTGGCCATATTTCCTCAACAGTCAGCATCATGAGGTTGCTAAAGAATAATCTAAAATTAGATGTGCTCATTGAAGTTAATGAAGAAAAATAAGAAAAAGAAAAATAAAGGGAAAAATCTCATTTCAGATATGATATAGCAATTCCAAGATAAGTTAACAAGGTGAGAAAGGAAAATAGACATTTTCTTATGGGACAACTGACACTCCAAAAGTGAGAACTGAACCAAATTCTCACTACTTCGCAAAATTATATACTAATACATATAAAAGGCCTTTCTTGATGTCGGAACAAGTTATTTATTGATGACTCCAATCATCTGGAGATTTTCTTTTGACATTAAAATATCAAACAATCTATTGAAAGGTCCTCATGATAATGATTTTCAGGAATGTATTTCACCAACAAAGATGATTTACAATATTCCAAAAAGAATGGCATGGGAACTGCATAAGCTGTGAAGTTGTAGACATCATGATAGACTGGTTACCACACACCCCTCCGCGAAACAAAAGAGATATGCCGAGGAACATGTTCATGCATCTAAACGGGCACCAAACGGAGAGCTGGTCACCCCTCTCCACCACAGAATGTTAAGTCCAAACAATGTTCTTCCAATTTTCATCTCCCCTCCCTTGTCTTTCTCTGCATACCTATTCTCATCTTCCGTCCGTGTCCTTCATAACGCAGGAAACTTGCTACACCAAGTTTTTTGTAGTTTGTAATGTATTCATTAAAAATTAATGTTATGATATATTAGGGTACTGTGTATTATTGCCTTCTATAGAATAGTATCATTACCTTCTATAGAGTAGGATTATATAGTATGTAATCCTAGTTATACTCTTACTATAGTAGTCATTGTTACTATAGTAAGACAATCTCTTATACTATATATATTCGTTAATACAACTCAAGAGGGTATCTCTTTTGCCCTTTTTTATGGTATCAGAGCGGGAACCCTAATGTGGGGATATCGATCCATAGCCACCATCCACCATAAGTCTCACCTTTTTCTATAGGTGTCTTTTCTTTTGGTTTTCTATTTTCCCCGACATCGCTACAGTCGACGCTGGCTACGGTGCCTGCCACTCCCAATTTTCTTAAGTTTTTTTGTGCTTCCTCTTTGCTCGTCGTGCCGCCCGGATTATCCTACTGTTGGTTGCTCGTATCGCTCGGTTCTTTCCTTGGTGCGGTCGATCTTATTTGGTGATAAGTGGTTCCTCTCGTGTGGAAATCAGATTTTTTTTTTTTTCTCATCAGCTACATTCCGATTTATCTTTTTTTCTTATCTAGTGATGGATCCTTATCTTAAGGTGGTAAACATGTCTTCTTCTTCCTCAAATTTGCCAATTGTTAACATCAAAACTCTCATACCACTAGAACTCACCGATTCCACATATCTTGTGTGGAAACAAGTCTTTCTTAATGTTCTAGAAAGTTTTAGTGTTACAAAATATGTGGACTAGTGTTGTGCCTTCTCAGACTATCGATATCTTTGATAAGAAGGAGGTTATAAATCCTGAATATGTGAGTTGGAAAAAGGACGATACTACTATACTTTCATGGATTAATGCCACTTTATCTCTTAGCATATTACATATGGTTGTTTCTAGCTCATCTAAAACTGCATATGATGCTTGGAGAATTATTGAGGCATATTTTCTTGAAAAGACTGCTTCCACGGCTTTTTCTCTAAAGTCTAAATTGCGAGCATCAAGAAAGGCTCAATAAGCATGAGTGATTACATGCAAAAGATCAAGACGATTGGTAATGCTCTTCAGGCGATTAGTGAAATCGAGTCAGACCATAATTTGGTCATGACTGTTCTTCTAAGACTACCAGAGGAATATCGAGGTTTTGTTAGTGCTCTAAACACACAGAAATAAGACAACTTTTGAACAACTTCGTCCACTCTTGATGCAAGAAGAAACAGAAGTCCAGCGTCGTACTAGTGTGACTACGTCCTCTTCTATTCCCACTATTAACGGTGAAGCTCTTTATGCCAATCGTGGACGTGGTAATCGTGGAGGCCATGGAGGTAGATATCGTGGAGGCCGAGGACAACGTGGTAGACACTACTCTGGTCATGGATCTCCTGGAATCAACCCACAGTCTCAACCCAATTATCCTCAACAATCTTACACTCCAAATCAACAACCATACATTCCGAAGTCCGGCATACAATGTCAAATATGTGAAAAGTTCAATCATTCTGCTCTTCAGTGCAGACAACGTTTCAATCATTCTTTCGCTGCTGATGAAGTTCCTCAGACCTTTGCTGCTATGAACCTTCACAAACCCGGTGAGGAGGTCTGGTATCCGAATACCGGAGCATCAAATCATATAACCGCAAACTCTGGTATTCTCTCATCTTCTAAACCTTATAGTGGCATGAAAATATTCTTGTTGGTAATGAAAATTTACTTTATATTACTCAGACAAGTGAAACTCAATTGAATACATCTTCTAACTCTTTTGCTCTCAAAAATATTCTTGTTGTTCCTACTATTAAGAAAAATTTACTTTCAGTGCGTAAATTCTGTCAAGATAATAATTCTCTTTTTGAATTTGACTCTACTAGTTTTTCTGTGAAGGACAAGGAAACAGGGAAGGGGTTTCTTCGTGTCCTAGCTCGGGAACATCACTTTATCCAATTTCTTCTAAACTTGCAAGTGTAGGGAATAAGCAACAACTAGCTCTTGTTGCATCTAGATTTAGTGGAGATGTCTGGCATAGACGGTTAGGTCATCCTAGTCTTCCTGTTCTTTCTACATTTATTAAAAACAATAAAATTGTTTCTGATTCTGCACTGAAATTATCTGTCTGCAATGCTTGTAATATGGGAAAACATGTTAAACTCTCTTTTCATGATTCGGAATCTCAGTCTGCTTTTCCTTTTCATATTGTTCATTCTGATGTTTGGCAATCACCTGTGCCCTCGGTTTCTGGATACAAATATTATGTTATTTTTATCGACGATTATTCTAGATTTTCCAGTCTTTATCTTTTAAAATTTAAACATGAAGTTTTTGACAAATTTCTCGAGTTCAAGAAGATGGTTGAAAATATATTTCACAGCTCAATAAAAGTTTTTCAATCTGACAATGGTACGGAATTTGTAAATGATAAATTTTCTAGTTTTTGCTCACAAAATGGAGTTATTCACCGATTTTCTTGTCCTTACACTCCTCAACAAAATGGCCTTGCTGAGAGAAAACATAGGCATTTATCTAACATTGTTAAAAGTTTATTGTTTCAAGCTGGCTTGCCTCCTCGTTTTTTGGCTGAGGCCATTCAAACTGCTGTTTTTTTTGTAAATCGACTCCTTTCTCTTACTGTTTTAAATGGGCGGTCACCATATGACATTCTCCATGGTTGTGCTTCTCCTGACTTGCAACTTATCAGAGTATTTGGATGTTTGTGTTATCCCGATGTTCAGGACATTGCAGATCACAAGCTCTCTCCCCGATCACTTCCTTGTGTTTTCTTGGGCCTTTCAAACACAAAGGCTTTCGCCGCTCTATCCGAGAAACCTTTGGTAAAGTTTTTATTTCTCGCCATGTTACTTTTGTCGAAACTGTTTTTCCTTACTCTTGTCTGTCCAAATTTTCTTCCTCACCTTCCCCCACTACCTCAAATTTTCAAATGTTCCAACAGTTTCTTTCTAATCCTCCCTTATTGGGCAAAGGTTCTTCCTCTCTTGATGCCATCTCTGGTTTTTCCTTCACACGCCCTTCTACGGACGTTGGTTCAAATGCATCTGTTTCACCGTCTGAGACTGTATCGACTTTTCCTTCCACCTTGAATCATGATGCCACACAGGTTAGTGATGAACAAGCTGCCACCGTTGCATTCTTTGGTCCACAGAACTCGAGTCTATACCGGACGACACACCGCCCGACCTCTGCTACGAGCCGCCTCTGTTGAGTTGATGCCTTCCACATTTGTGAGCCACGCCGCCTCGGCCTGTCTTGAACCTTCTTTACCAATCCGAACACACTCTATGCTTACTCGATCTATGGCTAAGAATTTTGCTGGGTCTACCTCCTTCCTAGCTTCTACACATACTACTTTTCCTACTCAGCCTACCACTTTTCATGAAGCTTTTCAGGATGCAGGTTGGCGTGCTGCCATGGGTGAAGAATTTGATGCATTACTCACCAATGATACTTGGGAGCTTGTTCCTGCTCCTCCTTCTGTAAATCTTATTGGCTGCAAATGGGTCTACAAAGTCAAACAGAAAGCGGATGGCTCTCTTGAGCGTCTCAAAGCTCGACTAGTGGCTCAAGGTTACAAACAACAACAAGGCATTGATTTTGATGAGACTTTTTCTTCGGTTGTCAAATCGACCACTATTCGTACTATTCTTTCGGTCGCTCTCTCCTCTGGATGGTCTCTCCGACAACTTGATGTGAAAAATGCCTTTCTTCACGGCACTCTCTCTGAGGAGGTTTATATGAAACAACCACCTGGCTTTCTGCATCCTTCGCTTCCTAGTCACGTTTGCCGTCTACGCAAAGCGATATATGGTCTCAAACAAGCTCCTCGGGCTTGGTTTCAACGCTTCACTTTCTTTCTGAGATTGTCACTGCTGATCCCTCGATGTTTGTTTGTCATTCCTCCTCTGGCACTCTTGTTCTCCTCTTGTATGTTGATGATATTATTGTCACCGGCAGTTCCTCATCTCTTCTCGATGCTCTTATCATCACTTTACAACATGAATTTGCCATGAAGGATCTCGGGCCGCTGCATTATTTTTTGGGTATTGAGGTTCATCGCTCCTCCTCTGGTCTTCATCTATCTCAACAAAAATATGCGCATCAATTGCTTCAGCGACATGGTTTTCTTGACAGTAAGCCCGTTTCTACTCCTCTTTCGCCAGCATCTCGTCTGTCTTCCCATGAGGGGCGTCTTCTTGAGGATTCCTACACTTATCGTCAGATAGTTGGTGCTCTCCAGTATCTCACTTTCACCAGACCGGACGTTTCATATGCCGTCAACTCTGTTGTCCAGTATCTCCATGCACCTCGTGAACCGCACATGCAAGCGATCAAGCGTATTCTGCGTTATATTCGGGGGATGCTATCTTATGGCCTTCCTATCTCTCGCTGCGACAATCCTTCTCTTGTGGCCTTTGCTGATGCTGATTGGGCTGGTTGCCCGGATACGCGTCGCTCTACTTCTGGATATTGCATTTTTCTCGGGCCAAATCTTATCTCCTGGTCCACTAAGAAACAACCCACCATTTCTCATTCTAGTTCTGAAGCAGAGTTTCGTGCTGTAGCCTACACACTTGTTGAGACGATGGATTCGTCGTCTCCTTCGTGACCTTCGTGTTTTCTTATGGCGCTCTATCAGTATTTATTGCGATAATCTCAGCACCACCTACCTTGCGGCCAATCAAGTTCTCCATGCTCGCACGAAGCACATTGAACTTGACCATCAGTTCTTGCGGGAAAAGGTTCAGTCTGGTGATTTGGCCTTAATTCATATCCCTTCTGGCAAGCAACTTGCCGACATTTTCACCAAGCCCCTGTCGCCTTCTCGGTTTTCAATATTGCGGCTCAATCTTCGCATCCGACCACCGGATGCTTAGCTTGCGGGGGGATGTTACGATATATTAGGATACTGTGTATTATTGCCTTCTATAGAGTAGTATCATTACCTTCTATAGAGTAGGATTATATAGTATGTAATCCTAGTTATACTCTTACTATAGTAAGACAATCTCTTGTACTATATATATTCGTTAATACAACTCAAGAGGGTATCTCTTTTGCCCTTCTTTCAATTAAGTATAGCATATATTACGGTAAAATAAGTACAAATAAAATGTGTATGCATTCATTTGACTTGAGCTTTGGTTCCTCAAAAGCGTGGGAAAAGAATTTCCAAGAGAAATTTTTGCCAAGAAAAACCATTTTTCCAATTTTCCGTCCGTTCTAAGGAAAACAAGCTTTTATGGAAAACTTGTTTTTCCATATTTTATGGAAAGCTAGTGTTTTTGTTTTCCTAAAAAAAATGGAAAAACTAAAATACTAGTTTTCCATGAAATACGGAAAAAAAGATATCCAAAAATGCTTATTATCCTTCAAACCAAACGTGTGACAAATTGGAAAAGAAGTTTTCCATGAATTTTTTTTCTTAAAAAACTTTCTTCCACAATTTTGGAAGGAACCAAACAGTAGAGAAAGGGAGTAGGAATTGAAGTAATTAATTTCCACTTTCGACAAGCATATCTTAAACAAAGGAAGAGCCCACAAAAAGAGAAACGACTCCGCACCTCACAATATCCACAGTTCACTATTATCTACTTCATCCACCATCTTCTACAACTCCTAAATAATTTCTTTATTACACCTAATTTGAAGAGAATCTAACTAAACAGCATACCACATCCCAACAAACTTCTTGTACCTCCTCTCATTGGAACACCATCATTGTATCCAGGATCTCCTACCCTTCTATCGAATTATCTCATGCTAGTTTGCATGGACGCTAGCACGAGACACAAGACATACAGACTCGAACATGGTGACTCAACTTCAAAAATGTTAGGTCATCACGACAAATAAAATAATTTATTTTAATATAAGTACCTAAATTCATCTTGTACAAGTTAATATTCTAAATATGATAAATAAACTCTAATTCTATATGTTATAAAGATATAGCATAAACCAATCCTCCTAGAAGAAATTTATTGCTTGCACCAGATGTACAAGTACATCTCATAAACCACACTCCTAAAATCCTTATAGAGGCTTTAAAATTAGTAACTAATTCATAATATTCATTACATGTATTATGTCCACCAATTTCTTGTAAATGTAGTTACTAATTCATAACATTCATTACATGTATTATGGAGACCGATTTCTTGTAAATCAAATGCCTGAACTTTCACTGCCGTTGATTTTTGGAACCACTTAATGCCTACATAATAATATTCCAAACTTATGACTTTTTGTACTAGGCCTCTTAAATATTCTAGATCACATATTTTAGATTTTGATTTTGAATAATGGCTCGTCGAATATTGGTTGTGGTGTATTATATGGAGGGATACACCAGTTGCAGGCAATCTTTTTCTTTTTTTTCTCTATGCCTATTTTGAGATGTGCAAATGATGAGCGTTACTCATGTGTGTCTGCATGTCCTGCATCCGAATCTACAACCAATCTTTTTCTTTTTTTTTATTTGTGCCTATTTGGGATGTGCAGATGATGAGCGTTACTCGTGTGTCTGCTGTATGTCCGAATCCAACGCAGACGCATCCATGTATCAAAGATCTCAAGTTCTCTCTCACTCTCTCTCTCGAGTACCTCCCTTATGCAAACAAGAAGTTTTTTTTTCCTCACAAAATAATGGGCTTTTTTTTGCATTTGACCCCCTGAAAAAAATTATTTTAAAAATAACCCCAGCAAATTTATATTCGCAAAAATGACCCTAATCTTGCCACGCGGGCGCCACGTCAGCGCCACATGAGTGGGGAGTTAGTTAAGTTGAACATGGTGAACCATTCACCGTGTTCAAACACGGTGAATGGTGAATGGTTCACCGTGTTTGGGAAAAATATAGTATATATGTATTGTATTGCGAAAAAATATAAGTATTAAAAAAGGGGAATGAGGAGAATATAGCTATGGAACACGGTGAACCATTCACCGTGTTCAACTTAAAATCATGGCGTTGATGTGGCGCCTACGTGGCGGGGATAGGGCCAAATTTTCAATTATAAATTTGATGGGGCTATTTATAAAAAAAAATATTTTGAGGGGGCTAAATGCAAAAAAAGCCCCAAAATAATTTAGCTTTCCAAGGTCTACTATTAATCTATTTACTAGCTACTACACTTATTTCTAAGACACATACAAAATCTACATGCCGTGTGCACAAATAACAATAAAACAAAATAGCTCTATCTCTCTCGCTTAGTTTGTTGGACTGGAACACTAGTTTTTTCCATTGTCTTCTTCCATCTTTAACTAATACAAAACGGAAAAGGTTTTGCTTCTTTTTTTTTATCATTTCCCTGCACTTTTCTAGCTTGTCCATCAAAATACTATCAAGAATATCCTAGAAGAATAAGAAAAAGAATCTAAACACGATTTGAACTTGTTTTAGCTTATTCCAGGATATTCCTAAATCCTAATTCTAGAGAAAAAAAAGTTATCCCCAATATCTGTTCCCAAACCAAATGCAACCTTTAAGAACAAGAGAGCAAAGAATATTGGATATTATAGTGACTTACCTCACTATATCGTAAAGATTGTTCAATTTGCCAAATTCTTGGACTACGGATAGGATGCCACCTGTAAATGACGATCTCTGATAAGAAGCTTTAATTTCAATCTCAGTACGTCAATGGAAAAGTAGATAATATGAAACTAGACCTTGAAGACGGCTGTGAATTTCCAAAGAGTACTCCACGTGCAGCAACTGAAACAGCAATTGATTGTGTCAAACTTTCTGTTTTATGCCTCTCACCTGTCACCCTATGCAATGATGGTTGTACACCACCACAAAGAAGGCAATCTGCATCACTTAAATAGGAAGCCACAAGTCCCGCATCATCAACAGCTTCATCATTTATGAAATCAAGAACTGAAATAAAAGTAAAGAAAGAAGAAAGGTCAATTGCATCAAGAAGGATATTTACCATTTGAAAAGAAGAAAGTTGGCAGCATGATCATGTACGGATTTAGAGCTGATTTCAAGATAACGTTTAAGACTTAAAAGAGGCAATGAGAAATTAAGAAGCATCTGAATTACGGGGTGTTTGTCCGTGGTTGTTCACTTTGTGCTTAGTTGGCCCCCACTTTCACTCATTTGCTAACAACAATTCAGATTAAACCTAATTTATCAGTTTTCAAGTACGAATCACAAATCAACTGATAAAAAAAAATTAAAGAAAAAACAAAGTGAAACAGAAAATCAATTCAGTTCTGGCTCGATTAACAGTATGATCAGTTCAATTATGCTTTACTTTAAAAGTTTTCCATTACGACCACAAAAGCATATATGGCGCCACGGTATAGCAATGGAGATCCTAACCATTGTCTCAGGTTCAAATCCTACATAGACCTTGTTATTCACCTTTTATTATTAGAAAATATATTATGTCACGTCAGCCAACAACCTTATGATTTGGAATAAGAAACACAATAGTATCATTTATCCCTGCAACATTTGCACTATCCAATTTTTTTTATTACGGTGCATATAAAAAAAAAATTAAAAAAATCAAGTATTAAACATGTTAGATGAGCAACAATAACAACTAAGCCTCCAGTGCTACTTGGGATCAGCTATATCAATCATATTATTTCATTATGCTCTGTTTCGGGTTGTTTTTCTCTTCTTTTCTTGCAGGGCCAATCTAGATGTTTTAATAATGTCAGTTTTAATAATCCCATACCTCACAAGGTATCTCCTATTCAAAAATCAATAAACCTACTTAAAAAGTGAAGTAGGATAAAAGTATCACGAAAATATGATGCTAGCACACATCCGAAAATGATGAAGAGCAAATTCAGAGAGAGCATCACCATTTTCAAAGAGAAAATCGATAACAGTCTGTGTTTGCTCATCCACCTGAGAAAGAACTTTTTCTGGAGAATCCATTTTCAGCCGATTTCTTCCAAGTCTTTCTTGCAGAATGAACAAGTCTGATTCTAGTGAAGCAAACGGCAATATCTCCATCAGTTCAGACAGATAAAACCAAATCATCAAGTAAAAGGAAACATTTCTTTCTTTTTGAACACTCCAAATCATCAGGACAATATTATGCAGCTGCTGCATACTTTAAAAATAAACAATTTGGAATAGAAAAAAAAAGGACATTTCATGATGACAACAAGAAATAAATCAATTGTAAAAAACTGTGGAGTACAATCACCAAAGCAAACAGTAAGCTCTCCCATGTCAAATGCGCATTGAGTAGCAAAACTTACCAGGTAATAATAGGTTACCATAGATACATTAATGATACTTCTTCAGAATATTACTTTTCTATAGAAGAAACCACACTACAAGTATGGGTGGAATACAACTTGGACATTATCAAAATTCTTCTGGATAATACGACGAATAATTCAATTATAAAGCAACGATAATGATGGTGAGCCCATCAAAGGCAAATTACGCAAAATCGCCCTTTGATCTTTTATTTGTGTTGGGCAAGATTCAAGAAGATGAGTTCCGTCTCTTCAATTTGATACTAACAGTAAATAAAACTCCTTATGTGCTGACAATGACTCTAATTTCAAAAGTGATGAGATGATCAACCTTGCATTATTGTGAAAACTTACTTCAATCAGTCAGAACTCCTATCTTATTATATTCTTTCTTTCAATATTTTCTTACCAGCAAATATTGATTTCAAAAGTTGTCTAAACAATCGTTTTCTCCATGGCAGAAAAATAGGACAAATCCTAATGAAGATGTGTATAACATACTACCCTACGGTTACGGCCTTAAAAGGATAAGATGATCAGCACAAACATGATGAGCTGGCTAAAGGAAATTCTTCATTTATCTGTATCAAATCTGGATGGTAGCACTAGATAACACAGTATCTTTTGTCAAATTATATATCAGAGATGAAATTCTACCAATAGATTTACAGGCAAAAGATCAACTTACTTTGACACATTAACAACTAGAATCTGCAATGTGCAGCTCATACAATACCCCTAAATATCAAGCAAATTACAAAATCATAATTACGTACCAACTTCAGCACTCTTGCATGTCTCCCTCTTGTTGTGAAGAAACTTTCCCAGGGCATGAAATAATGAAAGTGTTTCATCCCTTCCAAATGGAAGAGAGATTGTACAATTGAGATTGTTATCTTCCTGCCTTGCATCTGACAATGAAGAAGGATCACAAGAATTTGATTCTGAGTGTGTGGATCCTAGTCTCACTGCAGAAACTAAGTTCTCTGGCTTTAGACAATAGTACTGCAATGATGCTATTGCATTTCTGATGTCACCTCCACTGGCTTTTGCTATAAGATCAATTGACTCAGTAGTCACATCACATTTCTCTTCTTTGCAAACTCTAAGAAGAGTTCTCTTGATAGAATTTGCAGTGATCGGCTTGAAAGCAACCTGAAACATTTAAATTATTTAATTGGAACTAAATTGAAAGTTTTCAAGAATTTTCTTTGCTTTATCCAACAATATGGGAACTTCATAAAAAGTTAAACAGGGAAAAGGACCTTATGAGCGCCAGCTCTTTCAAGAGATAATTCAAGTTCTTCATATTTCATGTCATCAATAGACTTGGGTTTGCAGTAGTGAGTAATCAGGATAACAGTTGGAACTTGAGTCCAGCAAGTAAAATCTGTTAAGCACCTGTTTAATCTTGCAAAACCAACTCGTCCATTCGTGAAAGGTATGTCGTCAATTAACAGTATAATAGGTTTTCCTGAATCTGCCATTCTTGTTGCAGGAAGCAATGGAAATTTCCTTATCCTTTCGACAAAGTTTTCAAATTCTTCCAATTTGGAGACATATCGTAGTCCTAGAAACATATAATATCACTCATAATAAAATTAGAAATAAGAAGCCACAAATAATTGACAATGTTAATATGATGTAACGACTATTTGCATAGTCTCATAAATAAAAAACAGAAGATCAAACAATAGTTTAACGCACATTAAGATATAAAGTACCTGAATTTACATTATTATGTAAATGCTCCTGCCAAAGCGTGGGAATAGGAGCTTTCCATTCATACAGCACAGCATCAAGTTCTGAGACAAGTGTACAAATAGTTGCCTGCAGAAACGGACTAAATTCCCTGTGTAGCCTTCTACACCAGAAAAACTCAATGTAGCCTCTTTGAGAGACAAATTCTCAGTCTAGCCTTATTTCTGCTAACAAGGAGAGAGAGAGAGAGAGAGAGAGAGAGAGAGAGAGAGAGAGAGAATAATATTTCAAGTGACCTGGAAAGTGAAGGAGATCGAGGTCGAACTATTATGGTTTAAGCTGGTTGCTCCAAAAATAGAGATATGACAAGTCTACTCATTTCTCTCTCTCTCTCTCTCTCTCTCTCTCTCTCTCTCTCTCCCCCATAAAAAAAAAAATTGGGCATTTGTTAAAATTATCAACTCCTTATCGATCATTAATTGTTAATGGAATTTAATTCGCAATTTCATCAGTTGGAAAAAAGAACAGTGCAATTTAACAGAATCATCATTAGACATAACAAAATTCCTAATAAATTGAACTAACTAAATTAAAAGAATTGAAATCAAGGAATTTCAGACAAAAGAAAATAATTTAGTGATCTATTTCAAAATAGCCTATAATTGGGGAGTCCAAAAAAATTTTTATGAAAAAGATTTGCATTGCAATGATAATTGAAGCATGAATGCACTGCCTTGAGAAAAACAATTGCATGCACCAGATTTGTCACGCGTTGCATTTATAAAATCTAATTATAAATGCTTCAAAATCAAAATTTCGCATGGATCAAACAATGTGTCTTTCTATACTGTTGGTTTGATTTTTTGTAAATAAGCCGTCCAGATGTTGTACACTATATCTATTAATTTAGATTGTCTTTATTTAAAGATATTAATTTATATAAAATAGCACATGGTGCACACCAAATGCGTGCAAATTTTCCCATTTACAGTTTATCTCCAATCTTCACCAATAGTATAAAGTTGGAAAAGAAGAAAATGTTTTGGTCCCATTTATGCGTACCCTCTATATTCGCTTTTGTGCTAGCCTATGTTGCACTAGCATATCACGTTGGCTTAGCGACCTTAATCAACTATTATATCTTGATGATTACAAATAATAATGATTTTAGAACAAATGATTTCCATTGAGTTTGATCTTAATAGTTTCTCAAAGAATTGGGTAAAAGCCACACCAACCCTTCCAGGGTTATATTCAACATATATAGCATACAAGGCTTTAGATAACTATTTAAGCTAGCTATAATGCAACTAGGATAACATAATTACATAATTACACCTTAAGTATAATAATTATACCTTAAATACATAATTACACTAGAACGCTAATTGCTAATTACTCTTAACATTTTGAACTCTTGTAGAACTCATGTGTTAAAACCATAAGATCAAGAAAGAAGGATATTGAAGAGCTCTAGTTCAAGACAAGCTATCCATATGATATTCTTTTGTTTAGTAGTACATTGTAAATTATGTAGCGGTGTAGCCTAAGAATGAAGTTAAGAAATAATGACTTAAAAGGAACTGTCTGTTCTTCACTAAGCACACATGAATCAAATGGGTACATACATCTTAAGTGAGCAAAAAGAAGTCAAAAGCTTACTATTAGATATCGACTTTGAGATCAACTAAAAATTTTCATGTTTCAGCCAATTGCCAGATTCGGGTGCCAAACTAGGCACCCGATTTTCTAAGCCGCGCGCCCAGTTTCACATGAAACAGCATCTGACAGAAGAAACCGAGGAACCAATTCTCCAAGGCACTGTAATAACAAAGGACCAAATCAAGGTTTAAAGTGTCGTAGCACGGAGGGGTGCCGTTGTCTGCGTGGCACGGTACGTCACCGGTACGCTCGAGTGCCGATACATGGTACGCTTGCGTGTTGATGGATACGTATGGTCTCATACTGGCACGCTTTGGCACGAATTTATTTCATTTTTTTTTATTCCAATAAGCTCTTATAGTGTTATTTTGAAAATTTTAATCAAATAATTATGAGTATTTGCTAAATATAACTTATTATACTCATCAATTAATATACTTGTAAGGTTTTTGGTATGTAAAGTATAACTACACCTGATGCAGAATAAAATTTTTTATAAGTTAGAATTTTAAAAATACAAAGAAATTTTTTTCTTTCTTTTAACCATATTACAGTTTTTTTTAATAAAATACAAAAATATAATTTTTAAAAGTATTTTAAATTTATTTTAAAAAGTATTTGAAAAAATTATATTTTAATTAATTTTTCAAAAAACAATTAGATCTATCAAAAAATTAAGTAATAAATTATATGACAAATAAATTAAATAAATTTAAGTATCAATTACTTTTAATTTTATCAATATTTTTAATCTTTTAAGGCAAAAATAAATTTTTATGTTTGATGTGTCTTAAAATTTGTTTATTGAGTTCGATTTTGTTCTCTTAATTCGCCAAAAATTTCGCTCGCAGCCACCACTGACATCCGAGGGAGATGTAGGAGGCTTCCCTCCCGTAGTATGGATCGGATATGTAAATTAAAAATTTGCCCGTATATTGATAAACAAAAAAAATAAATTATAATTTTTTGGCTTACCTAATAAGTAGATTTTCGATTTGCAATGTCTTTGAGGGGTGTGAGATGCTTCTCGGTATCCTAAAGAACAAAACAAAAAGATAAAAAAAAAGCAAAAAAGCAAAAAAGACAAAAAAAAAAGTGACCGCACGGCACAATGCCGTGGCACGGACCTCCGTATCGCCCTGTCTCGCGCGATACGCAGGTCCATGCCGCAGCACGGAGAGGAGTCCGAGACACCCCTGTACCATGCCGCCCCGTGCCGTACAGCACGGGGCGACACTTTAAACCTTGGACCAAATTATAATTTTACTTATTATTTAATAAAAGTAAGCAAGTTCAACAATTTAAGTTTTCTTGGTCTTTGAAGGTCTCTAGTGCTTGTGGGCACTTATTCGTGACATCCAATGGTCATTCTGGTGTGTTTTGGGAATTTTGAAGTTTTCCGGTGAAACCGAAAAAATTATATGTGAATTTTTTTGTACTTTATGAAAATGAAAAATCCTCAATGCAAGTGGCACTCGAAGACAAACTTTTGAAGTCAAGTTTAGCGCAAAATAGCAGAAAACTGACCACTTCACATTCAAAATGCAATTTCTTACAGATTATTCCACGGAATTCAGGACTATACAGATATCTACACTACGAAACAAACACTGAAATTGGACTTTTCGTTGCGAAACAGCAGCATCTTTAAGTTGACCCTTCATGCGTAGTTTGGATGACTACAACCGAAATTGATGAATTTCGAGGGCTTTTATGCATTTTTGCCACAAGATGATAGGATTGCTTTCGAATCTCTGTGAGAGAGGTCCTATAAAGCACGGATACTTCAAATTTCATGCCGTATCCGTATCGGATACGTATCAGATACCGATACGCGCCTGATACGCGCCCGATACGTGTCCGATACGGGAATGAAGTATCCGACATTTTTAAAAAATAAAAAAATATTGGATACGGCTCGGATACGTGAGGGATACGAGGGGACACGAGGGGGATACGACCAAGTTCTTTTTTGGTCTAAAATGATCGAAACTTAAAATTTTTTTAAAAGCTCACGTCCAAACCTATTGGAAAGAAGGAAAAGAGTAAGAAAAATACCAATCTCTGTTCAATTTGTCATTTCATCTATCTTTTTGCTCTTAAATGGTAAAAGGTGCTCATTCTCGTTCTATCTTTACATAGTATTTACTCTCCTTCATCTAATTTGTCAACCTAGCATTAAGCAACAAAGGCTATAAAATATATGATTTTTTTTTCCTTCTCTATTAAATTGTTAGCATATTTTTTTATTACTATTTTAATAATAGAACTAACAAAATAGACATATATATTGAATGGCTAATTATCTAGTTTGCGCGACTACATATCTATTGTTATCATTTGATCAAGTTGGATGATAGTTAGTTTAATACTTTTTGAATTAATATTTTATATGATAGATTATTTTTTTTTATGAACATATAGAGCAATTATACAAGTTAATGCATATTAGAATATATTCCTTAATATAGTCCAGATATCCAAATTTTTCTCAATATATCATTACATATAATCAACATATATTTAAATATATTTAGAATAATAATATTTTATTCAAGTATATTCCGCGTATCGTATCCTAACAGTTTTAGAAATTGTCGTATCACCATATCCGTATCGTGTCGTATCCGTATCCCCGGATCCGTATCTGTGCAACATAGGAGAGGTCAAACCTAAGGGCTGTCACGCAATTTTGGCATGACCCAAATCCCTAGATTGGTCAAATTAACTCAAACCACCAATCACTAACGATCTCTCCCATGTACGTTCTCTCTCCTTTTCCCTCTCTCGGCTTTCTCTCAGCCGATCACCTCTCAGTAGTGGACCTCATCACCAGCCAACTCCTACAACGACCTCCCTGCACCTCCAGTGATCCTCTTCAACCATGATCGAAGGCTCTTCGTGCGGTCGAATCAAGGAAATCGGGTAGATTTTCTACAACTTGCCGAATCTTGAGTTTCGGTTGCGGCAACCCTTTGCGTGTCTCCATCGTATTTGTCCGAGATCATGCCGAGTCTCTTCCACGCACACTCGGCGATGCCGACAAAACTAAGATAACATGCCCAAAGTTTCATCAATTTCGGTTTATATTGCAATTCTTCTTTTTCATTGTAGAATGCAATCGGACAACCGATTTGTATCAGATCTGACTGGAAGTCCCGGCCAAGGTTTACTGGTCAGGGGAGTGCTAATAGGGCCTGACGGTGATAACTTGCGAAGCGTACGAAAATCGGTTCTGGGCCGGTGCTGCCCGATACTGAAGTTTGGTGCGAAACGGCGGTTTTCGGGGCGGCCTGATTCAGGTGAGCCGCTGCTTCTTGTCTAGTTGGGTGAGCGTTCATGCTGTCCCATAGTGTCCCACAAGTCCTAGCGTAACATCGATTAAGCAAGAATGAGCTGATGTGCGCTTGTGCTGTCCCGGAAGCAAAAATCAGCAAATTTCGGGAATTCAGTGACTTCCTTTCATAATGACCAACCAACGAAACTCCATGTGCAAATGGGATTAGTATGTCGTTGTCCCGGCTTACCAAAATAGTGGAAAAGGGACAACAAGGACTGATTGGAAGGTTCGCATTATTGACGCCGAAACAACAAACTTTTGAGAAAATCGGGATTGTTTTGGGTGCATCGCTGATTGCAATTGCAAAAGATGATGTCTTGCTACCCCGACACAATTAGAGGGTGTGTTGGGACTTGGGAGTGCCATGGGGCTAACAGTGGGTTTCATATGCATTCCAGTGCTGGAATACCCTTTTCTCGGGCCGTTATGGCCGAAGCAATAATCGTGGGGCCCCAAGCAATGTTTATAAGTCATTGAGGCTTTGTTAGCATCGTGTTCCATAAAAATTGAGTCCCTCGGGGCTGAATATGGGTGACTTACTATTCGAAAACTGTAAATAGCAGTTTCGGGGCTTTTTGGAGCTTTTCGGGGCGAAAGTTCGCTGCGGCGAGGCATTATAGGTGCACTCGAACTCCGGAACTCATTTAAGGTTTCCCCGGAGGGTCCTCGATGGTCACAACCAGCAGGAAGATGAATTGTGTGGTGCCGCTGGTTCCCCGTACCAAAAACAGCAAAAAACAGAACCCATATCGGCGTAGTTTAACAACAGGGAATTAGTTAGTTATCAAGTTATGGAGCTCGGGGAGAGTTTCGGGGGTCTTGCTACTTTAGCGATGCCCTAATCACGCCATGATTGGTTATTGTGACATTAGGACTGATTTGGATTTCACTCTTTGTTGATTAGATTCAGGTGACCTGTAGTGGTCGTGGACTCGTGACAAGTCGAGGGCTCTACTTACTTCAGAGCATAGATGGATGCTTTCGGTCCGGTATTAGTACAGTTTTACTTGCTTGGTTTCTCTCGCCTTTGTTCTATTACTCCTTTATTCTGCATGTTGAGTAGCTATCGTACTTGTTTTACCGTTAAACCTTACAGCATATCTTAGTAGACATATCCACTAGATTATTATCACATGACAAAATTGATTGTTACTTTTATTTTGACTGGTCACCAACCACTGGATGAAATTGCTTCATAACCTCTTTGACACATAACTGACTTATGATCTCTAGACATTGTACTCAAGGTTTAAAATGTCGTGGGACGGGGGCATGCCTGTAACGACCTAGCCCACTAGCAACAATAACTCGTTGGGCCCAACCACCGTCCCAAAAAGCTTAAGCCCCGTTATTATTACTAGTATCTAAGTCTCTTTTAAACCCAATGACATCCTTATTCCCATCCGATGTGGGACTATTGGGGTGTCACAGACTCCCCCCGTTAAGGACCTGACGTCCTCGTCAGTCAAATCACACACAACCCAAGATCACCAGGCGATATGAGACTTGTCTCGCTAGCCTTTGTCATTCCGACCCTGACTTAGCCCGTCAATCACTAACCCTGGCTCAGCCGAGACTCGCCACACATTTCCGACTGGTGAACCGGCTCTGATACCAAATGTAACGACCTAACCCACTAGCAACAATAACTCGTTGGGCCCAACTACCGCCCAAAACCTTAAGCCCGCTTATCATTACTAGTGTCTAAGTCTCTTTTAAACCCAATGACATCCTTATTCCCATTCGATGTGGGACTATTGGGGTGTCACAATGCCACTGTTTGCCTAACACGGTACAACACTGGCACGCTTCCGTGCCGACACATGATACGCTTGCGTGCCGATGGATACGCATGACCAAAAACTTAAGTACCGTGACATGGGTTCGTATCGAAAACTTGCCAGCACGGTACGCCACGGCGGGTGCCAGGCCGTGCCAATGCATGCCTGTCACAAAAAATATATGTTTGTCGACACGTTATAGCATAAAATATTTATTTTCTTTAGCAACAAGATATGCCAATTATTTATTATGTATATTTATCAAATCTTTTGAACTTTATTGAGAAAATTACTTACTAATTTCAATAATAGAGGGTTTTGAGTTTTGCCATCTAAGAGGGCTATATCGTGCGTATATCTTACTCGCACGATACAAAGATAGAAGATGAAGTCCATGCCGACGGGCATGCCATCAAGACGGGAATCGTATCGTGCGTATATCGTACTAGAAATGATATTTCAAGATTTTATGATGTGTACCATGCCAATAGGCGCTCCCACTGCACGCTTTTGGCACAAACTTATTTTAGTTTTTTTATTCCAATAAACTCTTATAATGTTATTTTGAAAATTTTAATCAAATAATTATGAATATTTGCTATGTATACTATACTCACCAATTAATATACTTGTAAACTTTTTTGTACATAAATTATAACTATACCTCATGCAGAATAAAAATTTTTACAGGTTACAATTTTTAAAATATAAAAACATCTTTCTTTCTTCTTTTTTTTGACCATATTACTCTTCTTTTATAAAATACAAAAAAATAATTTTTAAAATTGTTTTAAAAATTATTTGAAAAAACTATTTTAAAAAGTAATTGATAAAATTATTTTTTAATTAATTTTTTCAAGAAATTATTAAATCTATCAAAAAAATTAAGCAATAAATTATATGACACATAAATTAAATAAATTTAAGTATCAATTGATTTAATTTAGCTTTTAATTTTATCAATATTTTCAATCTTCTAATGCAAAATAAAATTTTAAGTTTGATGTGCCTCAAAATTTGTTTATTGAGTTCAATTTTATTCCCTTAATTCGCTAAAAGTTTCGCAGTACCACAAATTTTGATAAAATAATTTGTGAAAAAAAATAGATGTTCGTGGTGAAAGCAGAGGGCTAACAAGTAGACCAATTGATAAACAAAAAAAATAAATTATAATTTTTTTACTTACCTAACAAGTAGATTTTCGATTTGCAAAGTCTTTAGGGGGTGTGAGATCCTCAGGATGCTTCGGTACCCCAAAGAACAAAATAAAAAGGAAAGCAAAAAAGCAAATAGCAAAAAGCAAAAAGCAAAAATAGTGCCGACACGGCAGTGGCGCGACAACCACCCACGTATCACGTTGTCTCGCGCGATACGCAGGTGTGTGCCATGGCGCGGCGGGAGTGTCCGAGACCCCGCCTGTACCGTGCCCTTATTACGTGCCATCCCGTGTCATACGACACGAGGCAGCACTTTAATCCTTGACTACACTGTTGTTATTGGATCTTGACGTATTCATCATATTGACCATGTTGGGCCCTTGACACCCCATAGGAGTATTTGGACTTTTTGTCATTACTAGTTTAGCTACAGGATTACTAGAGCATGATCACATTACGACTACCACTGCTCGCTGCGCATTTCATAGATATCAACGATCTGATCAACCATATAGGTGTTCTTTTTCGAAAAAGTTGTCAAACTCTGATCCATGAGCCCTTCAGCATACCAACAGTGGCCTAGCCTGAGGTACAGGCTATATGCCAGACTCATTGAGCTCGGACATGATATTAGCCTTAAGTCCTCGAGACCAACAGTGGCACAGATTAGGAGCACATATTTGGTGATATATTCACAGTTGATGCATATTTTTATTTGAGTAGTTCAGTTAATTACTGTTCAATCCAATTATTTATCATGCTCTCTCCAGTTACCTATGCTTCGTCTTATAAAATTTCATCCAATTGTTACATTACTTATGACTACCCTTTTTCCGTTGAATATTTATTTATTACAACACTGGCCACCACACTGACCGGAGACATTTTATACATTTCTCACCCCACCATTTTTATAGGTAACACTTGGGGTTTAGGTCGGGATGCACCGAGAGGATATGTAGTATGTGGCGGTGGGCCTTTGGCCTTCTTCAGTACTAGAGTAGTTCAATAGCCGTTGGCCTATTTAATATCATTTTGGTTGTGAATGTTGGAACCGGTTCATTAGTTGAATAATTGTATGATGTCTCAAATGAT
The DNA here is from genome assembly GCA_025177825.1 of Aechmea fasciata. Taxonomy (NCBI): domain Eukaryota; kingdom Viridiplantae; phylum Streptophyta; class Magnoliopsida; order Poales; family Bromeliaceae; genus Aechmea; species Aechmea fasciata. The sequence continues at coordinate 15,359,797 of CM045929.1, read as the reverse complement.
TTTATATTGAACTATGATTAATGTTTCTGATGATGTTTAAGGATTTTATAAACCGGAGGTTTCAAATATTTTCTTGTAGGGAATAAGGAGTGTTTAAAATGAAAGTTTTGTTTGATGTATACTTTTGGGGTACAAGGTAAAATTTCATCCTATCTATCATATTATTTATAATTTTTATGCTTCGAATGTTGTGGTTAGTTAAATGTTTTGTTATTGTTGATAGAATTATATGGCTTGATTGTATTGTAGCCCGATGCCATGCATGTACAGAAAAAATTCTGTTTGTATGGAGAGATAATCCTTTGTATATGTGGCAGGTTTGTTCACGCCCTGATTAGATTTTCGCAAACTCTAATTTTCAAAAAAAAAAAAAAAAAAGAAGCCTATTCAGGAAAAAAAAAATCCTTTTAAATTAGCCCTGGGGCATGAGAGATTAAGGTGGTATAGAGCCTTAGGTTGAATTCCTAGGATGGTATAGGACTGAACCCTAGATAGACCGAAGGTATTTCAACGCGTGAAAGTGTGGGGTGTTATGGGTTAGGAGCTCGACTCGACTCGAGTTTGTTTTGTCCTAACCCTGATTTTGTGAATCACAAGAGTTGGCACATTTATAGCCACTCGACAGTGGAGATAGTAGTGTGCGCGCTAGGGTGTGATTGTTGGCGGCGAAAGGTTTCGGCAACTAAGGCCCAGATTGTAAACTTGATTGGGTTCGTCTTGCATTTGGGCCCCACCTCCTACGCGGATTTTGGGAGTGATTGCAGACCGTCCTAAGAATATTTTACCGTTGTGGCTATTGTCACAACTACTATTTTAACATTGTAGCATTAAATCTTAGAATGCTATTATGCTGAAGGATCACACCCTTTCGTTTTTTAAGAGCTTGTGATGGTGCATAAGTTCTCAATGCTATTATGGTTGGACGACAAGTATCAGCTAGTCGTACCTCAATATAGTGTTTTCGATGTTGAGTGCTTGTCAGGTGCTCTTCGGTTGAGTTAGTAGTATGTCGGCTCTCAAGCGAGTTGTTGGATAGATCGATGGGTACTTTTTGTTTCTCTCGATGAACACATTGGCTGCAAACAACGTGGTGTTGATAGTTTTAGAGAAGTATCCCACCCCTTAAGGGGATATTCTAGATTGGGTCTCTGGGGTCTTTGTGTGTCGCCCTGCGGATCAATTCATATTGATTGCCTAGTGAAGCATGATGCTTGCAATTGTTTCTTCTTGTTAGTACCTTGGCTTACTTTTAGGTCGTACAACGTGCGAACGAATCATCGTCATTGCAATTAACTGTGTGCCCACCAAGGCCTACTTGTGGAACAGTACATGTCGTTGCTTCTAGCGTGGTTGGGTGATTGGATAGTTCAGGCAGGCTCGATTGAGCTTCCACAACGCTTAGTTTTGGAGTTGTCGAGTAGTCCATGTCCATTTGTAGGTTTATACTACTTGATGTGAGAGAGCGTATGCAAGTTTCAGTGTGGGATCGAAATAAAAAAATTCAGGGTGGCAAGCCCTCTTGAGAACTGGTTGTGATTTGATCATCGCTTTGAGCCACTTGGTGGCAAGCATGTCGAGATCTTAGGGAGACGAGATTGGCATTGCCCGGATATGTGTGTTGCTTGGGCCCTTCAGGAGATGGTAGCACCTATGTAAGAAAGTGAATTCTCGAAATCCGAGAGTTGTATTTCGTCCAGAATCGACTAATTGTCGAGCGGGTATGCTTCGGAAAGGCCGAAGGCATCTAAAACCCAAAAAGTGCATTGGAATTGAAATCCACGAGAGCAAAGTGCAAAAATCTGCACTTCTGCAGATTCTGCTCTCGGGGACCGGTCTCTGGTGGGAGGGACCGGTTCCCGTAGCTTGGCATGCGGCAAGAAAAATCCTGCGCGCATGAGTTTGCTCTCGGGGACCGGTCCATGGCGGGAGGGACTGGTCCCCCTGAGCATTGGGGGTCCCTGTGGGGACCAGTCTCCGAATGGGAGACCGGTTCCCGTACGCGTCCCACAAGAGCAAGCTCTTGGGAACCGATCTCAGGTTGAGGGATCGGTCTCCGAGGGACCGGTCCTCGGGGCAGGGACCGGTTCCTGTACGCGAAAAGGGCTGACAGAGGGCCTCTGCCAGCATGGGAAGCTCTCGGGAACCGGTCCTCCCGTAGAGGGTCCCAAGCACGAAAATGCCCCAGTCTGGGCTGTTGACAGGAAGCAAAGTGGAGGGGCTTTTATGCAAAATGGCCTTAGTGAAGGGGTATAGAGAGCAAATAGCCCTCTCCCTCTCTCATTTCTACTCTCACTTTCACTCTCTCGCATTTCTCTCTCCCTCTCTCTCTAGAAGGAAAAGAAGAGAAGAAAGGAAAGAGAAGAAGAAGAAGATAAGGAAAAAAAAAGCGAGAAGAGGGAGCACTTGGAGGAGACCACCTCCACCATCATCTCCCTCTTCCTCTCCTCACCATTGGAGCAAGCTCAAGGGTAAGCTTGCAAACCTAGTTGATAGAACTTAAGGTTTTGGGTTTAATGCTGTAGAAATGGGTCAAATGGACCCTAAACATGCTTCTAAGTAGATCAATCCCTAGTTCTAGGTTTTTGAATGGGTAGTTTGCTATATGTGCAAACCTAAGGCACCCAAATTAGGATTTTGCTAAATAGAGAGGTTTGATCTCAATTGATCATGTTTAAACCTAATTGATAGGTGTCTAAACACGCGAGCGAAGTCGGATTTGCAATTCGGCGAGCCATTGGAAAGTTATCGACAAAACAAGGCCGATAGTGCTTCGTTTTGACCTAGGGGGCCGAGAAGACAACGAAGCAAGTGCCGAGGATCATTCTTAGGACCTCCACGCCGCAAAACATCTTCGAAAGGTGGGGAGTGTCGTACCGAAATCATTGAACTCTTTTCTATGTCTTAGAACGTACATAATTTCATCTCTTGCATAGCATTGTAGGATTTCATGTTAGCCTTCTCCTTATGCTTTCTAATATTAACCTAGTGTACATGGAATATTTGGTGAATAGATAGGTGAGGATTGGGTCGAGACATCGGATCCTATAGTGCTAAAAGAGAGAGATGAACTCGATGGTTATTTAGTGATATAGATCGAGTGGCATATAATGCTAAAAAACATGACGAGTGATATTAAAGTAGTGTATTTGACACTAAAGGTCTATGGACTTAGGGATATATGGAATCCCTAGAAAATGACTCGTGAACAAAGAACTTAGTAAAGCTAAGCATATGTGTATAATGGTCGGAATAGATGAGTTCCGAGAAAAAAATGTTGGCCCTAGTTCGTAGGGTATCCTCATGTGGAAAAGATAGATCAAGCTCACGGTCTGTATTTGGGATGGTATAGCCATCCATGTCGTCGAGTACTCCGGAGTGTCGCACGATCGGGACCACATGGAGGTCCACAGACAATCCCGAGTTTGAGTGCACATAGAGCCTCCTACCCAAAAAGGGATTTCTATATGAGGCGTAGGCAAACCCAAGGGTTCGCCACAGATTGGGTAAATGAAAAAGAGAGCATTGTCATTGAACAATTACTATTGAACTTAAAATGAACTTGTTAGCATGTTAGTAAACCTTTACTATATGATGCATGCATTCATTACACATGATTATGGGCATAGTAGCATAGTTTTTCTATTGTGCATTCACAGTTATCAGATATCTATCTATATATCTAGTTGTTGCTTTTGCCCACTTAGACCTAGTGGGGAGATCGGCGGAGTCGGCGGCCGAGCCAACTGGGAACTATGGAAGATAGTTCTCACCCCACTTCATTATAGGGTCGAGTGCGGGCACGCCGGGTGAGGACTGCGGCAAAGGCATTGCGCTCGAGCAGTGATCACTAGTATAATAGCTTCCTTTATGCATTAGAGTACCATTGTATCTAGATGCTTATATTTTGGAAGAGTTTATGAGGCAATTGAGAAATGAAACATGTATTCATTTTGGAAAGCACATGTGATGTAATAGATAATAGTTCTCTCTTTATTTCACTTGTATCTACTTGTGGATTACTTGCTCTTAGTTGTTGTTAGCACTGTTTGTGCCCTGTCGAATGTGTATGTTTAAAATTTAGTTTTCCTGGGTAAATTTTTGTACGTATTCTTGTTGTTGAGCCTTGGGTGGACAGAGGAGGTGTTGTCGGTTCGGCGTCCGCTCGGCGCGCCCGAACCGGACCAAATCGGTAGCGATTTCGGGGCGGGGGCGCGACAACCTAGGTCCCACGGGGATAGGAGTTGGGCATTGCCAAAGGATTATGGATCCCACATTTTGATCGACTCCCTGTATCACCTTGTGATGGGCGTGCCTATGACTCTCAGAGTCAAATACTAGACTAGAAAGCCCAGTTTTTGGTGGTAGCCCGAGACCCAAGGGTCGGGGCATATGAATAGGTCTTGGACTTGGTTGCTTATGGACATCACGGGTGGAACTCGATTGCTATCCGAGTGTTGAGTAATGAAGCCTCCAAAGGTAGGCGAGTTTAAGACTAAAACACTCGTGATGAGTGTTTTGGATCGAGTGGTTGGCAATTAATTTCCATCAAATTTAATGATTTTAATCACCGTTTAGCAATTAATTTAATCACTCAACTAGCATAATTCAAATAAACTGTTTAAAAAAAATAGAAGTTCAAAAATGAAAAACTAAAGCTGAGGGGCCAACATCAAAAAGGTATTAAGGAGATTTCAGCACATTTACAAAAGAAAGCTTATTAAAAGGTGCACACTTATTAAGACAAGAAAACTTATTCGTTGGACCAAATATTTAATTGCCCACTACCGTGTCATGGCCACCATGTCATACCATAATAACAAAATATCAGCATGATATGAACCCAATTCCAATGGTGGCTCACAAACTTTTTTTTCTTTCAAATTACTAAGTAGTTACACAAATAGAGTACAAAGATTTGATAAAGATATATATAGAGCTATAATATATTGGTTCCGAAAAAAATAAATATTTATTGTAATAGTGTGTTGGCACATAGGTATTTTTGTGATCAGCACATCGGCACGGCATGATGCACACTATACAACATGACACACTGTACCAAATCGTTCTACCAATTCTTGGCACGATCCCATACCACACTTAAATCCTTGCATTAGATAAAAAGAATAATTTATTCTATGCAATGGTTCATATGTGGTTCGATTGCACCATGTTTTTATCCAAGATACAAGGACAAAGAATAAAGGCGTGCACTAATATGGAAATATTCTAGGTTTATGCAATAATTTGGCCCCATAAGAGAGCAAAACCGAGTTCACCAGAGAGAGAGAGAGAGAAAGAACAAATAGAGTTGTCACATCAAATAAAGAGACGGAGTCTACTAGCCACAAAATCCGACTAGTATTTCACCCACTTCATTGTCACTTGAAAAATCAACTTAATAGTTCGTCTCTTTGCCAGCAGCAACAATAAGTCTAGATTAAGAATTTAATTTGAAAAGAAGCTAAACCAAGAATTTCTTTGGTGTAGAGAGCTAGACAGGGAATAAAGTCACAAGAAGGGTTATTGCTTTATATATCATATCGTTGAGAAAATAACTTCATATACATACATACATATATATATATATATATATATATATATATATATATATAGGCCATGGCTACTATACTATTATGAGTAGTGGACCTCTACTACTCATAAGTTGTTTTCGACGATGGAGCTTCCGAATCGACGATCCACTCCGTTAAATATGATCTAGAGTATTTGAAACTTGTAGAAAATAAATTTCGTAAATTTTCGAAATCATAATAAAGTCCATCAAGTGGGCATAAAATGAACGGTCAAAATCGAACGACGTCCTAAAAAAGGATGATCGGATCCTTCAATTCAAGATCGGAGTTATTGATCTTTATCTATGTAGTGAATAGAATTTTCTATCAAAAATCCAACAAATTTCGATTATTTTACACCGTTAAACTAGCAAGTATTCCATACCGGCCGTTAAAAATTGTCAAATTTGTGACCTCTTGATCGTAAGGTAAATGATGTCGAAAAATTATAAAATTTTATTTCTAAAAGTTTTAAATATTGAAAATAAAGATTAAAGGTGTGGAACGTAGATACAGAAGATCTAAAATCGAAAAAAAATTATGAGTACGATGGCGAACGTACTCATAATATAGTGGACTCTATATATATATATATATATATATATTTAGAGTAGGGCTACTATAACCTTATCAGCATAGAACCCTTTATACTCAGAAGTTGTTTTCAATGGAGGTTCCAAATCGACGATCCATACCGTTAAATATAATCTAAAATATTTAAAACTTCTAGAAAATAAATTTCGCAATTTTTTGAAATTATAATAAAGTCCATCAAGGTATAAAATGAGACAAAATCAAATGACTTCCTAAAAATAGAGAATCAAATACTTCAATTTAAGATCGGAGTTATTAATCTTTATCTAGATAGTAAATAGAATTTTCTATCAAAAATTCAACTGATTTCGATTATTTTACACCATTAAACTAGCAAGAATCCCATACCGGCTATTAAAAATTGTCAATTTTGAGATATTTTGATCATAAGATAAATGATGTCAAAAAATTGTGAGATTTGATTTCTAGAAGTTTCAAATGGTCTAGATAACATTTAACTGTATAGATCGTCGATTCAGAAGTTCTATCATCGAAAACGACTTATGAGTACAAAGGCGATCGTACTCATAAGAATATAGTAGCCAAACTCTATATATGTATATAATGTTTCACTAAACAATGATATGATTCACAAAATAAAAGTTATGGTGAGAGTTTGATTTTCTTTGCCTAGATGATCATTGTTTAAGGTGATACTTTATATGCATGAAAACTTTAAATTTGAAAGTAGCAACACAACAAAATAATCTTTCAAAATATAAATAATGTTGTACATAGTAAGCCACAGAACTACATTGTCAAGTACAAATAACAATTTGACAAACAACAAAATAATAGCAAAATCTTCTCTACTAGCCAAGACATCAATCTCAATATGTTGATGACGAATTTACAGCTACAAAAGAAAATCAGAAAATAAGGGGATTTGTTTGCAAAAGCTGAAAGGTCGTTAGCTCCTGCAAACAAGTTAAAGCCATCAAGAATGTTCATCTAAATAGATTGAGGAAGAAATGAAAACCCATTGATTAAAAGTGATGATTCCATAAGGGAGAGTCTGTTTGTAAGCGAAATCAGGTGTAAATGTAGTCACACTGAAACTCTAGTTTCCCCACAGTGAGTTTCTTCAATAGTAATTTGTTTTAAAGAATAGTCCGAAAGTCAGTTCTACTGTTTGTTTTGATGAATATGAACTGACGTGTAACAATGTAATTAAATATTTATTCGATTATTTATGGAAAAAATATTGAATTTACAATTGGATGGTTGAGGGCCTTCATGCATTTTTAACCTTTTAATTCAGAAGTTACATAAAAGTATAATAACGATAAGCTCGGATCAAGGATTTAAGTGTCGTGGCAGGGGGTCGTGCCGGAAACTTGCTAGCACGGTACGCCATGGTGCGTGTCGGGCCGTACCGATGCGTGCCGGTCACAAAAAATGTGTGTGCGCTAACATGTAATGGCATGAAATATTTATTTCGGTAGCAACAAAATATGCCAATCATTTATTATGTACTTTTATCAAATCTTTTGAGCTTTATTGAGAAAATTACTCGTTGATTTAAAGAATAGAGGGTTTTGAGTTGCGCCATCGACACGGAGGCTGTATCGTGCTGATATCTTGCTAGCATGATACGGCACGGTAGATACGGCTCGTGCCGATGGGCAAGGATTAAAGTGTCCATCGGTATGGGCCATATCGTGCTAGCAAAATATCAACACGATATAGCCCCCGTGTCGATGGCACAACTCAAAACTCTCTATTTTTTAAATCAATAAATAATTTTCTCAATAAAGTTCAAAAGATTTGACAAAAATACATAATAAAAATTGGCATATTTTGTTGCTAAAGAAAATAAATATTTTATGCCATTACATGTCGGCACATATATATTTTTTATAACCGACACGCATCGGCATTGCCTGGCACGCACCATGCCGGCAAGTTTCCAGCACGACCCCATTGGCACGGCACTTAAATCCTTGCCGATGGGCACTTACATCCTTGGCTCGGATCAAAAAATTGATTTTTTAATACTAATTAACATAGATGGAACTACCTATGCTCCATCAGGGGGAGAAGTCACTTAAATGCAACTTAAGGGTCGAAGCGCAAGTCCAGTTGCATTATGTTTTTTCACTTTCTCAAACCAAACATTGGAAGTATTCACGGACACTGGAAGTATAGATGCACCCTCATCACTTTCACCAAAATAAATGCGCCCTAGGAGTAGCATAGTATTTTAAGGGATAAAACAAAAAGAATAGAAAACATACAGACTTTCCAACTCCAGCTTGCCCAGTGAGAAGAAGAGTGCAGTTCCTAGATCCTTGCTGTTAAAAGCAGAAAAGTCCTACAGAATCAGTTATGTGCTAATAAAGGGAGGTAATACTTTTCTGTGCAAAGCTGCAAGCACACAAAACACTTTTCTTGCCTAATGTCTCCATAAAAAGAGAGGAAATTCAACAATTAATTAAGGGGAAAAAGCTCTGGAACCACTTGACATTTGGCCCACTTGCAATTCGCCACCAAAAGTTTAAAAAGTTCAAATTAACCATACCGCCAGAGCAAACTGTTCGTTGCAATTAACCAACTTTGCATGCCCCATCAAGTTACAGTGAAAAAAATGACAAATCACCACCTAAACTTCAACAAATTAGATTTCACCATCTGAACTATAGCAATATTGTAAATCACCACCTAAGCTTTTGCCAGATTACATATCACCAGCTGAACTTTAAAACTTTGGTGCTATCAGAAAACCTGAAAAATATTTTCACATGACAGCTACATGCTCATGGTACATTAATGAGTTAATGGAAAGATCAAGCAAGGTGCTTGATTGCAACAAATTGACTGTTTTGGTGGTAAATATAAGCTTTCTAAATTTCAGGTGGCAAATTGCAGTCATCCCAAAGAACAGGTTGTTCTGGGACTACTTTTCCTTTGAGTAAATAATCAACATTAACAATAACATACATTAATCGGTCACTGTTTAAAGGTGAAACTGACCTATACTTCTACATACAAGAATATAAGCAATGACCATGTCAAAGAATTTCAACACAGCATTAGCAATTTGATTTCTTTTTAATGGTATCAGTAATGAAATGAAGAATCTACCATAACTTCCTGCTTCTAAACTTGTCTTTATAACATTATTTAATTAAAGGAATGATGTTACAAGAGGAAAACTACAATTAGTACCACTAATGATTATTATTAAGACATAAATCCAACAACAAGCCTTTGCTTGATGTCAGCCGTATGGATTCTTTTTTCTCAGCAATCTTGGGCCAGAGTACTCGCTCAATCAGTGCTACCATGCTTCTTATCATAACTCCTAACTTGATTTTGTCCTACTCTCTCAATCACCATTGGTGCCTTCGACTTGAATAAAATCACTCGTTTTTTTAACAGAAATTTGTATAATCTTTCAAAATAGAATTTAACATTAGCATCACTTAAAATCCCTGTACTATACTTCTCATAATAATTATTTTTCAGACAAAGGTGTATATTACGGACGAATTCAGCGACACTACACATCAAACAAACACATAGCGGCGCAAGGCCTCCATACGATGGTGTTTCAAGGCTTATAGTTATTAGTAGAAATCTCTTCTCAAAGAAGAGAGCAGGCGAGGTAAAAATCCTAACTTTTCTTTTATTGATGAAATTTATCAGCGAAAATAAATAGGAGGGCTTAGCCTCTTATCTACAAGCATCTAGAAACCATAATTTGAGTAGGACTACTAAGTTAATACGGATCAAAATAATTTATAATTAAAATAAGAACACTACTTCTAGTACGAACCCCAACACAATTAAGATGCGCCTTGACCTCAAGGTGCGACGGTAGAGTGTTTTCATATCATTTCATCTTCATCCTCCCACGTAGTTTCATCTCGCAGTCGCTTGTTCAATCTTACTAGAATCTCTGTTGTCTTTCTCTCATCATGCAACAGCATCACTTGGCCAAAATGTTTTTTGCAGCCGACATATTCTCCTCAAGTTCAAGAGGAAGCTCGGTAGGGCATCTGGGTCTCCGTTGCATGCCTTGAGTTTTGAAACATGAAAAACGTTGTGAATAGTCGTCATAGAAGGAACTTCCAATCGATAAGCTGCTTTGCCAATTTTCTCAATAACCTGAAATGATTTGTAAAATTTGGGAGAAAGCTTCCAAAATTTCTATTGTCCAATGTTCGACTGCCAATATAGGGATAGTCGCACGAGCACCCAATCAACAATCTGAAACTCGTGCTTGTGATGCTTGCCAGCATAAACCTACTTCATACAATTTTGTGCCGCACTAAGATGCATTTTAAGAACTCTTCATGTTCATGCTGCTCAACTAAATCCGTATCCATAGCGTCTATCAAAGATGAATCTATAAAATGGAATAGTCGACCGTAGAGAACCTCAAACGGAGTAGTATTTGCTGATGAATGGTGTGAGGTATTGTAGGACCACTCCACCCAAGTCAAAAATTGGACCCACTTACTTAGGTTGTTCACCCACATAACGTCTAAGTTACCAAGCTTTGATTTAGCACCTCCAATTGGCCATCAGTTTGAGGATACTGAGATGCGCTTATGCAAATTTAGTGAAATTTTTTTATTAATTGGGTTAAGAAATATTATTTTTATAAAAATAGTCCTTCAAAAAATTTGTTTACAAACTTGGGCTTCTGCGGTGAATGGTTCATCGCTTATTTAAATGCGGTAACCATTTACCACTTTCTCAAAGAGTTAAAATTTTTGTGTTTAATACTATACATTCTTCGAGGTTCGAATATAGAAAATATATAAGTTTGGTGAAAGCAGTAAATGATTTACAGCTTTTTCCAAAAGCAATAACTCATCCACCGATTATGCCTAGTTTTACAAATAAAAAATTTAACAAGCCTATTCTTACAATTAAAAAATTCTATAGGATTACTCACCAAAAAACCCCAAATTTAGTTTCCTGCAAAGTAAAATACCGCCAAAAAGCACTGAGATCGGATGCAATAGATTTAGGCATGCCATGTAGCTTAAATAATATGGTCAACGAACACATGTGCCACACTATGCGCGGTGTACAAACGAGAGAGACACACAATGCACATGTTTGGTGAGTCAATCAACTACAACAAGAATCAAAGTGCTTCCTTGAGATTTTGGAAGCCCCTCAATGAAGTCCATTCAAATATCCTCCCAATGCACTCTGGAATCAGCAAGCCTATGGGCTCGGCTGCCTCATACTTATTTTTCCAACAGATGGGACACTTTGAAATGTTTTCTCAAATGTCTCTACATACCCCTCAGCCAATAGAAACTTGTTCAAAGTCACTTGAAGGTTTTCAGAAATCTGCCATGACCTATGAACGGTGTATCGGGAAAGTGATGTAAAACCTTCTCTTTCCACATTGAATCTGTAAGGAAGTGAATTCTCAAAATCTGAGAGTTGTACTTCGTCCAGAATCGACTAATGGTCAAGTAGGTATGCTTCGGAAAAGCCGAAGAAGTCAAAAACCCAAAAAGTGCATTAAAGTTGGAGTCCACGGGAGCAAACAGTGCAAAATCTGCACTTGGCAGATTCTGCTCTCGGGGACCAGTCCCTGGTAAGAGGGACCGGTTCCCGTAAGCTTGGTGGGCAAGGAAAACCCTCTGCGCACCATTGTTGCTCTCGGGGACCGGTCCCTGGCGGGAGAGACCGGTCCCCGTAAGCAATGAGGAGTCCCCGTGGGGACCGGTCTCCCAGTAGGAGACCGGTTCCCGTAAGTGTCCTGCGAGAGCAAGCTCTCGAGGACCGGTCTTGGATGGACAGACCGGTCTCTCGGGGAACGGTCCTCTAGGGACAGACCGGTCCCCGTACGCGTAAAAGCTGGTTGGGAGCTCCAGCCTGCGGGGGAAGCTGTCGGGGAGCGGTCCTCCCGTAGAGGGACCGGTCTCCGTACACGAAAACAGCCCAGTCTGGGCAGTGTGAGAGAGGTGAAGTGGAGGGGTTTTTATGCAAATGTGGCTTAAGTTTGGGGTATAGAGGGGAATGTGCTCCCTCTCCCTCTCTCATTCGTTCCCAAACTCACACATTTCTCTCCCCCTCTCTCTCTAGAAGGAAAAGAAGAAGAGAAGGAGAAGAAGAAGAAGTGAAAAAGAAGAAGGAGAAGAAGAAGAAGGAGGAGAACTTAAAGGAAAGCATCACCACCATCTTCTCCTCATCCTCTTCCTTCCATTGGAGTAGCTTAGGAGGTAAGCTACTAAACCCTATAATGGTAGAACCTAGGGTTTTGAGTTTCTAGCTTTGTAAATGGGTCAAATGGACCTTTAGCATGTTCAACACTTGCTTGTAGCTAGAATCTAGGGTTTTGAAGTGATGGTCTAGCATAGATGCAAACCTAGGGCACCCAAATTAGGGATTTGCTTACTAGAGGGGTTTGATCTCAATTGATGGTATCTAGAACTATGTTAGTTAATTCGCGAATTATTCACGAATTTTTGAGAAAACGAATTAAACAGCCGAATTCGTATTTTTCCGAAAAATTAGGAAAAAAACGCGTTTTTGGGAAAATATACTTATTCGCGAATAATTGATTCGCCCACATTATTCGCCCAAAAAACGTTTCAGCGCTCACTGGCTCAACGCTCGCGCATTGCTTCTATCCACTCGGCACGTCAGTTCTTTCAGGCTGGCCCGCCACAGCCCGCACTCAAACGCTCGCCTCTGCCTCACTCACGCCACGTTCGCGCACTCAAAACGTTTCCGATCTGCCCACGGTCAGACCCACTCCATTGCAATCGAAAAAAAAACCAAAGTTCGCACGTTCGCAGAAATTCAAAATCCAAAGTTTCGCACCGAAAAAATAAAAATAAAAAAATTTTCGAAATGTTCGCTCTCCTCCTCGCCCTCCCAAAAAAAATACTTTAATCTCTTATGTATTATTTTAATCTCTTATTTATTTAATTTATTATTCATTTTGAGGTATAATATAGTTTGCTATTTGTTTTACTTAGTTAGCTTAATTTTATAGTTCTTTTTTTTTATATTCTTAAGAAATATGAGTATTTATGCTAAAAAAATCTTAATTTAATAGCCGAATTTTTTATCCCGAATTTTTAATTGTTAAACGTATAATATCCGTATAAATCACGTATCCGAATAATTGGCGAACCCGTTTTTTAGCCGTATTTTTCAACGAATTTAAAAATTTGAAGACGAATTTTATCCGAATTATACCCGTACTGAATTTTTGCCGAATCCGAATTAACTAACTATGATCTAAACCTAATTGATAGGTGTCTAAACACGTTGGCGAAGTCGGAATCGAGATTCGTCGAACGGGTGAAAAGCTATTGGCAAAACAAGGCCATCTGAGCTTCGTTTCGACCTAGGAGGCCGAGACATCGAGGAAGCAAGTGCCGAGGAGCATTTTTAGGACCTCTACAACGTCGAGAACCTTCGAAAAGTGGAGGGTGTCATCCCGAAGCAACCGGACCCTTCATTATGTCTTAGAAATATATGAAATTTCATCTCTTGCATGTTGCATTGTAGGGTTGCATTGTTGTCCCTTTTCCTTATGCTTTCTAAATGGTAACCTAGTGTGAGTTGGATACTTGGTGAAATGGATACATAAGGATCGGTCTAGACATTGAATCATATAGTGCTAGAGAAATGAGGTGAACTTGATGGTTATTTGGTGTCATAACGAGTGGCATATAATTGATAAGTAAACAAAACAAGTGGCATCTAATGTAGTGTATTTGACACTAGAGGTTTGTGAACTTTTAGGGATAGGTGGATTTCCTAGTAAATGACTCGTGAATAAAGGACTTAGTATAGCTGAGCAATTATGCATGAATGTCGGAATAGGTGAGTTCCGAGAGAGATGTTGGCCCTGGTTCGTAGAGTGTCCTCGAGTTGAGAAGATAGATCAAGCTCACGGTGTTATTCGGGATGGTAAAGCCATCCAAGTTGTCGTCGAGTGCTCCGGAGTGTCGGGCAACCGGGATAGAGTTGATGTACGCAGACAATCCAGGGTTTGAGAGCGAGTTGAGTCTCCTTACCCTCAGGGATGTTGATGTGAGGCGTAGGCGAACCTAAGGGATTCGCCACAGATTGTAGTATAGATTTCCTATTATGTCTTTTGCAGCTGATATCTATCTATCTACCTATCTATTTGTTACTTTGCCCACTTGGACCTAGTGGGGAGATCGGCGGAGCCGGCGGCCGAACCCATTGGGAACTATAGAAGATAGTTCTCACCCCACTTCATTACAGGGCTAAGTGCGGGCGCGCCGAGCGAGGATCGCGGCAAGGGTATAGCGCCCGAGCAGTAGTAGAGTAGTAGCTTTTCCATTCTGCATTAGAGTACCATTTTGTATCTAGATGCTTTATTTTTGGAAAAGCTAGTTGTATATTTGAAGAATGATCATGTAATCATTTTGAGAAAAGAATGATGTAATTGTAATATGAAGGCGAATGTGATGTAATAGTTAGTAGTTCTCTCTTTATTTCACTTGTACTACTTGTGGATTACTTGCTCTTGGTTGTTGGCACTTGTTGTGCTCTGTTGATTACGTACATATAGAATTTAAATTCCTGGGTAAATTCTTATACTCAAATCTTGTTGTTGAGCCTTGGGCGGGCGGAGAGTCTTTGCCGTTCGGCGTCATTCGCTTGGCGGTCATGACCCAAATTGGTAGCGGTCTCTGGCGTGATGCATCCTTGCGTACTATATATGCGACTGCAGTAGTATATCAATGGATCTCGAAACTCATGTCCTACATAAGCACACATTGAATCCTTGCATACTATATATGCGAGTACAGTAGTAAATTTTTTCTAGCCTGATGATGGAAAGGAATATGTAAATGAGAAATTCACAACTTTGTTTCTATAATATGACGCTTTATAGGGAGGTCATCCATTCTAGAACTACTCTCGTCCCAACAAGCTTAACTGTGGAGTTCTAATGGGATTTGGTGCTTTAGTGCTGCCTAGTATGCTCGCATCCAAGGATTTAAGTATCCATCAGCACGGACCATATCTACCGTGCCGTATTGTGCCAACAAGAAATCGGCACGATACAATCCCCGTGCCAATAGCACAACTCAAAACCCTTTATTCTTTAAATTAGTAAGTAATTTTTTCAATAAAGTTCAAAAGATTTGATAAAAATACAGAATAAATTGTTTGAATATTTTGTTGCTAAAGAAAATAAATATTTCATATTATTATGTGTCGGCACACATGAATTTTTTGTGACCGGCACGTATCTGCACGGCTTGACACGCACCATATCGTACCGTGCCGGCAAGTTTCCGACACGACCCCGTGCCACGACACTTAAAACCTTGTTCGCATCCCATCAAAACTCTACGCTTAAGCATGCTTGGAAAAAAGTAGTTCTAGGATGGATGATCCCCTAGGAAACGAAGCATCATAGAGCTATAGTCAAACAACGGGCGGAGCGTGGCTTTCCACAAGGTCGGCTAAAGCTAACGAGACAAGTCTCGCATCGCCTAGTGCTTGAGCATGACGAGAACGTCAAGGCTTAAAGGGAGGAGGAATATGACACCACCGGGATTTGGAATAATCTTACATGTAATGTATAGTAGGGTTGTAGTATCTTTGAATCCCCGGTCGTCATGCGAACTTCAATCAAACTAACCAAAGTGTGGTAATGGACGATTTGGAGAGGTCTATGAAATGTTCCGAGTAGTTCGGAATAGTTTAAACAAGTGTTAGGGACCTTGGAAAGCAAGCCTGAAAATTTCAAGTCATTTGAGCATGTTTTTGCTCTCGGGGTCTAGACCCTAGTGTCAAGATCCGAACCCTGGCTGCCAGGCAGCAGAAAATGCTCTCGGGGTCCGAACCCTAACTCCAAGGTCCGGACCCTGAAAACGCAAAAAATTCAGAATTGGCCAAAACTCAGTTTTGCGAGGGGTTATAGTGTAAATGTGCTAGTGGAGGCTTTATATAAGGGTTCTATGCCCTTTTCTCTCATTCTCCTCCACTTGAACTAAAAAGAGAAAGTTCTCTCTCTCACTAAACCTCACACTCTCTCTCTAGGGTTTGCTCAAGTAGAGATTTGTAGAGAGGAGCTTGCTTGGAGGTGAAGCAACCTTCTTGTAGAAGCTTGGCTTGGGGAGAAGCTTTGATTTGAGGTAAGCTTTGTGAGATTTGAAGTTAGGGTTTTGGTCTAAAGCCTTAGAAATGAGATAAATGGAAACCCTATATGATTCTAACCTAGAATATTGCATAAATCATAAAGAGTTGTGGATATTTTGCAATAAATGGGTTTCTAGGGTATCAAAAGAGGGCTTTGTGATTAGATGGGTTTTGATCTTAATTGGTCCCATATTTCCGCAATTGAAAGTAAAACCTACGCGGTGGATTGCTTAGATTGAGGTCTCGTCGAGTCTACGGTGGTCAAATTGGGGAAATCACCGTTTTTGCTTCGTTTGCTGCACTCGAGTGAATCGACGAAGATAAATCGCGCAACTTGGCTTTCCCACTTTGCGACGTCGACTCGAGGTAGGGGGTGCTATCCGAATTAGACGGATTTCATTCTATATCTAAATTCTACTTGTTGGTCATGTAGCATCATGCATTGAAATTATGTGAGAAACCTACGAGTTCTTGGAATTGGGAATTACATGCTTTAGTGTGAGGATGAGATCCATGTTGCATGATACTTGAAGGTGTACTTATTTGCATGATGTCGAGATAGATGTATATATGTATGTACATGAGATCAAGGTTTAAAGTGCCGTGGCATGGGGGCGTGCCGTTGTGCCTTGGCACGATGCGGCACAAACACGCTGTCGACACATGATACGCTTGCGTGCCGATGGATACTAATGACCTCCTGCTGGCACGCTTTGGCACGAACTTATTTCAATTCTTTGGGTTCTAATAAGCTCTTATAATGTTATTTTTAAAAATTTAATCAAATAATTATGAATATTTGCTATATATGGCTTACTATACTCATCAATTAACATATTTGTAAATTTTTACGTATGTAAAGTATCATTATATCTGATGTAGAATAGAAATTATTATAGGTTAGAATTTTTAAAATGCAAAGACATCTTTTTTATTTTTTTTTGACCATATTACAGTCTTTCTTTTATTCAAATTATTTTTAAAATTATTTTTTTCAAAAAATAGTAGATCTATCAATATAATTAAGCAATAAATTATATGACAAATAAATTAAATAAATTTAAGTATCAATTGATTTAATTTAGATTTTAATTTTATCAGTATTTTCAATCTTTTCGCACAAAAATAAAATTGTATATTTGATATGGCTCAAATTTGTTTATAGAAGCAAAAGTTCGGACAAATCTTTTGTCCGTATATTGATAAACAAAAAAATTAAATTATAATTTTTTTGACTTACATAAGTAATTTTAGATTTGCAATGTCTTTGTGAAGGGCGTGTGGTAAGGTTTAAAGTGCCGTACGTCTTGCGCCGTCTTGGGTGCGGCACGTCTTGTCTCGGAGAGGAAGGGGAACGGCACGGGGAGGGGGGGTCTCGGACCCCACTCTTGTCGACACCCCGCCGTGCCGCTCGAGACAAAGCGACACGCGGCGGTGCCGCGACACCGTGCCGTATCGCCGTGCCCGACAATTTTTTTTTTCTTTTGCTTTTGTTTTTTGGTTCTTGTTTATTTCTTATTTCTTTTCCTTTTTTTTTTTTTTTTTTTTTTGCCCCGTATGCTTTTCCTTTTTTTTAGCTTTTTTTTTTTTTGCTTTTTCTTTTTTCTTTTGTTTTACGGGGTATCAAGCCCCGGCCACCTATATTGTCTTTTTTAAAACTTTTTTTGGCTTTTTGGCGGATGCCTTTTTTTAACTTCTTATTTATCAATATAGGAGAAAATTTTTAATTAACATACCCGATCCACCACGAGACATCCATTTTTCTTCGCAAAAATTTTGTCAAAAATTGTCGCATGCCAAATTTCGGTGATTCAAGGGAACAAAAGTCAATCTCCTAAACAAATTTTAATCAAATATTTTAAAAAGAATAAAAGAACAAAAACTGAATTTAATATCGAGAATACATGACTTTCTCACAATACCAGCAATATTTACATCCAACATCGTCAAATAAATCTTGTATCTGCAGATGACAATACGCCATATGATCAAGCATGACGATCTATGTCGAATTGCGATTATCTCTATATAAAGATGTAAATTTAAATAATTATTATACTTGTGAATTTTATTATTGTATTTTAATTTCTATTCTATATTAGGTATAGTTGTATTTTATTTACAAAAAACTTACATGCATATTAATTGATTAGTGTAGTCAGGTATATATAATAAATATTCATAATTATTTATTTAAATCTTTCAAAATAATATTATAAGAGTTTATTAAAACCAAAAAAAGCGAAATAAGCCCGTGCCAAAGCGTGCCAATAGGAGGTCATGCGTATCTATCGGCACGCATAAGCGTGCCACGTGTCGGCACGCGGGCGTGCTGTCTTGCGTGCCGTGCCAGGGCCATAACGGCACGCCCCGTGCCACGGCACTTTAAACCTTGGCAAGGTTTAAAGTGTCGCCCGTCTTCGTACGGCACGGGCGTCATCTTATGCCGCGAAGGTGGCACGGTACGAGGAGAAGTCTCAAATCCCCCTGCGTGCCGCGGCACGGACGCCGTCTTGCACGAGACGGCACGGCGCGGCGTGCCACGGCACGATCTTGATCTTGACGCTATGCAATTTTTTTTTGCTTTTTTTTTTTTTTTACTTTTTGTTTTTTTTTTGTTTTGTTCTTTGGGGTATTCAAAACATTCTAGATACCACACTGAGATGCTAGCGGACATATGCATGTTGACAATTGACATGTTGTGAGAATATGCTAGATTCATGTGAACTAGACATGTAAACTTTGGGCATTGATGAGAATTGGAATTATTGCATATGTCGCCGACTTTGAGCACTGCATGCCTTGTGATTATTTGGGATATGGTGAGATCCCTGAGGTCCTCGGGTGGGAGGACGTGATCATACTTGCAGAGGCGTCTGCTTTAGCTTGTGGAGGTCGCGACTCCCAAGACGTGAGCTCCGAAGTAT
This sequence comes from Aechmea fasciata, assembly GCA_025177825.1. NCBI lineage: Eukaryota > Viridiplantae > Streptophyta > Magnoliopsida > Poales > Bromeliaceae > Aechmea > Aechmea fasciata. The sequence continues at coordinate 15,340,590 of CM045929.1, read as the reverse complement.
CACAATACGGATGAGACGGGGAGTGTTAGAGAGCACGACGGTGCACTCCCGAGCAGACGGTCACAGAGGTGACATTGTGTGGCAAGTCGTGGTTCGACCTACGGGCGAACTGATTGGATTTGAATCAAGACATGGTCATGGCATTTTATATATGTTGCATACATAGTAGAACTTTCACTTGTTGATATCGGTAAAGGCATAGTAGATACCACTTGAAGCATGGTATATATTAAGCAACTTAGGCGTATTGTTGCTACTTGTCTATTTCCTTACTATCTTGATCTATTCTTGTCTCTATGCCTTCTTAGACCTAGTGGAAAAATCGGCATAGTCGGCGACCGAACCCACTGGGAACTTTGTTAAGTTCTCCAACCCTATTTTGCAGAGCCAAGCATGAGTGCATTCGTCGAGGATCACGGCAAGGGCATCGAGCCCTAGACAGTGTGTCACGCCCCGAGACCGCTACCAATTTGGTCCGGTTCGGGGACGCCGATCAGGCGCCGAACGACGACACCTCACTGTCAGCGACAACAAGTCATGTACAAAGAATTGCCCAGGAATTTAAATTCTATATTATACATGACAAGAACAAGGCACCTAAAGGTGCGACCAACAACAAGAGCAAGGTACAAGTAAAACATACAAGTAACATAAAGAGAGAAGAGTCTAACTATTACAATCATTCAACATTCGTTTACATTGTCTAACTTCAAAATATAAATACATGTTCATCTCCCAAAATGTAGGTTACATCATTTCTTTATACATATCGTTTTCTTTCCAAAATAGTATCAAGGTAGGCTCTAATGCAACTGGGAGGCTACTATCAACTAGGGCGCGATGCCCTTGCCACGATCCTCACCGGCCGCCTGCGAACTAGTACCTGTAATAGAGTGGGGTGAGAACTAACTTCCTTCGTTCCCAGTGGGCTAGGCCACCGACCCCACCGATCTCACTAGGTCTAAGCAGGCAAAAGCAGGTAGATAGATAGATAGATAATTTAAAGCTGTAACTGCGGTAAGTAAAGCATGATATAAACAATGCAACTACTGCTATGCCTGAAACAATAAGATCATGATATAGTTATGAAATATCTATCATGCTACTATGTTCCAATCAAGTATGTATGAAATACTCATTATGTTCTTATGTTATTACCCAATCCTTGGCTAGCCCGTAGGCACGCCCACGACTCAACACATTCAACCTCATGGGTTGTCTGCGGGACCCCACATAGGCTATCCCTCGGGACCCCGCATAGGCTATCCCTGTCGAATCACGTGCCAAGACCTCCCGGAGACTCGCACTACTCGTGTGGAGCGACCAACCACGAGCGCCGAGCGGCGTGTGAGTATGATCTTCTCCTCCATTTGGAGGGCATCCACGCAGGAGAAATCATACATAGGTGTTCTCTAACACTATGTCACATACCATTGTCATTCATCAAGTTCTATGCTTGGTTCTTGTAGCTCTAGTATTCTTTACACTAAGTTCAATGCCACTAGTCATCATGTTATCTACTTGGTATACATGTCACTAGTATTCTTTATGCTATGTCATAATGTTAATCATCAAGTTATATACTTGGTTCACATTCACATATCTCTAGTGTTCTTTACACTAAGTCATAATGTCATAATGTCAATTATCAAGCTCTATACTTGGTTCATGTATCTCTAGTTGATAATCATGCATAATTAAATTGTCTCTAGGGTTCAATGTCATTTGCTCATTGCTATGCTTCCTATGTCCTAATGCAAATCTACGGTGCCGCACGATAAGGGAGGATGCAAGCATGCTCCCTATGTCCTAATGCAACTCCCGTAGGCCCGCACGATAAGGAAGCGCATTAGAGTAGCAATTTGACCACACTAACCCTACTATGCATGAAACTGTACATATAAGCATATATAAGCAATATGACCAATAAGAAACTTAGACATAAAAGGGAGCCCAACGGCTTCGGTAAAGCACCCCCGCTTTTGGGATGTCTTGTAGCAACCACGTAGGTTTCGTTGCCTCGAACCTCTATTTTGACTCCCCGGCCAATTTTCGAAGCTGAAAGCCTTTGTTTGGCTCGGATCGCTTAAACCGTTCGCCGAATCGACGAACCGTCGCCTCGCACGCGTTCGCGGACCTAACAATATGTTAGAAATGAGGTTAAAAGAGATCAAAACCTCATCCTAAGAAAAGCCCCAATTTGAGCCCTAGGATTTTGCCCCGAGCAAAATCCCACATTAGAGCCCAAATTGCTTGTGCAAACCATCCCTTAAGGATGCTAGGGTTCTAAGAAAATTGTTTCTAAGGAATAAAATCCATGCTAGAAGAAGCTACCATGAAAGCTCTTGAAGCTTACCTCAAGTAGAAGCTCCAATGGTGGAGAGGAAGAAGATGAGATGATGCTAGGCTTGCTCCTAGCTCAATCCTTCTCCAAATCCTTTACTCCTTCCCTTTCCTTCTCCTTCTTCTCCTTCTTCTTCTTCTTTCTAGAGAGAGAGAGGGAGAGTGTTATGTTGTGTGTGTGTGGGAAATAACAATGAGGGAGAGAGGAGACGCCTCTATAGGCTCTATTGTAACAAAATGCCAAAAGCCCCTCAACAATTCAAAGCGCACCAAGCGGGCATTTTCGAGTGCGAGTCAGGACATCCCCTCGATGTCCAGGACAATGGCTGCGAAATCCATTTTTGCCCGTTTGACTTCGGGTCGGACATCATCCGTTGTCCAGGACGTCCAATGTCCGGACATTGATCAATGTCCCGACCAGTGGGTGTCCTCAGCACAACATTAAGGACTTAGCCAAATTTCGGCGTTTTTCGTTTCTTTTAGTTTTTGTTCATTTCGCTCGTTTGGCTTCCGATTCTTTTCAAATCGCAGAGACTTTCCAAACATGTTTCGAACACGTTTTCATCTTTTCATCCACGCTAATGTCGGATTTAGCTCGCGACCCGACATAGCTTTTCGGGTTCCGTTTTCGCGCCTATGCGCACGAAAACGCCCGAAGGCTTCGAACTTCACCGGGAGCAACTCCGGGGCACTTTTTGCCTTCGGATCAACTTCGAACTTTCCGAAGTCCATCCTATCGACAATCAGTCGATTCTAAACATGGTGCAACTCTCGGATTTCGAGAATTCACGGATTGGCTTACGAAAAACCCTCAGGTCAGTTTCTCCAGCGTACGGGATCCGGTCTTCACGGATTGTCCGGACAATGGATGTCCGGACATTCTCGTTGTCAGGATCCGAGAACTAGTATTTACGGACTTAGCGAATTTCTTCCCTTGCACGACGAGAGCTCCGTATGCATCAGGTCTCCGTGGGATGTCCGGTCTTCCAGCCAAAAGCTGAGAATGGAGCGGTTTGCACCGTTTGCGGTCGGGGTCTACTCTAATGCACTTTTTGGCTTAGAGTCAGCTTCGATCTCTCCGATTCTCACCACCACGACACTTAGTCGATTCCGGATGAAGTACAATCCTCATATTTTGAGAATTCACTTTCTTACACAGTGGGACCCCGGGACTAGATCATCTACCCTTGTGTAAAGCAAGCAAAAAAAGAAAAGACATGTAAAAGCTTTTGGGAAATATGATGTATACGTGAGGTTGTCATTTTGTATGTAAAGAGAAGTTTTGTAACAAATTAAAGTATGTAAATGGTTAAACACCCAAGTGGAAATGTTGTAATAAATAGCTTACATTCCCTTGCATCTTTGATATGCCTCTCGCAAATGTTTGATGCTAATATTTCCTGTTTGGATGTGTATACATAGACTTTGTTAGGCCTTGGGCGGACAGGGAAACTCTGCCCGTTCAGCGGGTCTGTTTTGGGCCCGAGCTGTCCAAATTGGCGGCGTCGGGTCGTGACAAGGGCTAAACGTCTTAACCCGGTTATAGCATTTTGGACAGTGACTAGGACCAAGAGGTTAAGAGGGTTGAATGAGCCTAGGGCTAGAGTAGTTATAAAATGGGCGACTCCCCTCAGAATCGGGGTATCACAAATAGTATTGTATAATTTATCGAATTTCCTGTCCTCATATGCCACAACAAAACAGTGTAGTGAAATGGAAACACAAACATCTCGGTAATGATGTTCAAAGCATCCTAGCTGTACATAACTATTGTATTCTATATATATTCAATACAAGGCCTAGATAGGTTCTTGCAGTTTTACCAAAACTTTCAATAGTCTCTAGATTCTTCATCGTCTTCATATTGATGACGATTAAGCACTCTTTGACTCTTTGCCATGCGAAGGAGCTTGGTTTTTCGTATGTCATCCTAGGCGTCATGGACACTGACACAGGACAAAGGGCACGACCCGACTCGGACACCACAACTCGGCAACTTTCAAAAAATTAGGACACGGACACAACATAAACACCGCCAATAAAATATAATATTATTAATATAATAACATATTTTTATTATATATAAAATATTAATTTTGGGAAAATATTGTTATGTTTCTCATATGAATGAAAGTTAGTAAAATTTTCATTAATAGATCATATATTTTAAGAAAATAAATTCTCTACCATATATAATTTATTTATATTGTCAAAAAAAATTTATATGCATTCATCAAAAAAAAGCTAAAATATTTATTATCGTACATTACATATGCATAGAGAAAGTAAAATAAAAATAGGTATATATTTTTTTTAGTTGTATGCACTATGGATCAGCATTAAACGGGCGTCCGAGAAGTGTCCACATCGGACGCGTGTCCAACACGGACACTTGCGTGTCCGACACAGACACGCAAGGCTTATAGAAGTGTCCGTGATACATAGATGTCGTCCAATAGTCAACCGGGTAGCTGGATTGGTCCCATGGCGAATTATGGACCCAACATTAGCCATCTGGGACTTGACCGGATTTGCTCGTTGTCGTATTCTGGTGCTGATGTCGAGGTGTCGTCTTTCGGTAGAAAGCCAATGCTCAAGGCTTTAAATAATTGTATCATCTGAGCAATTGAGGTATGTGCAATCTAAATTTCTTAATTTTGACATTGTTCCATGGTTTGAATTTGCCGATTTTGACATTGTTCTGACCTAAATATGCTTATTTTGACGTTGTTCGATGGCTTGAATTTGATAGCTTATTTCCTCCCACCATGCATCATCAGATATTGCCACATCTTCATCTAATTGATAATCAAGGAGCAAAAACATACATTTTCCAAGATCCTTTCTTGGTGCCATGTAGAAAATTTTAAAGAACTTGACTGCAATTAATTAATGACGAGTGAGAGAAACTTAGCTGGACTCAAATCAGACTTGAATTAAATTAGAAATACTAATTGGGCTCTGATCAATTAAGTAAGGCACACATTCGACTCAAATCAGAATGTAGCCGGCTCAACTTGGCTTAAGAAAATAACTAGTTGGACCTGGTTTGGTTTTAAACTGATTGGTTAAACCAGCCTCCCCAAACCTAATTAAGTGCCAGAAGGTTGTTGTGGGTTTGATGCTTGACCGAGTAGAAATCCGCTTTTTGACAATTTAGAGAAGGAAAAGAAGAATCACGTGAATTCCTGCTTTAGTGCGTCACATACCGCAATTCTCAGCAACATACTAAAATAAACTTTTTTGTATAGCTTACTATACTCATCAATTAGCATACTGGTAAACTTTTTTGTATGTAAAGTACAACTATACCTGATAGAGAATAGAAATAAATAATTTTTAAAATTTATTTTAAAAATTATTTTTTATTTACTTTTTAAGAAATTGTTAGATCTATCAATAAACTTTTAGCAATAAATTATATGACAAATAAATTAAATAAATTTTAGTATCAATTGATTTAGATTAGCTTTTAATTTTATCAGCATTTTCAATCTTCTAACGCAAAAGTAAAATTTTATGTTAGATGTGCTTCAAACTTTATTTATCGAGTTCGATTTTGTTCCCCTGATTTGCCAAAAGCTTAGTGGTGCGACAAATTTTAATAAAATAATTTGCGCAGAAAAAATGGATGTCTATAGTGTTAGCACTTAGTAGGGGGTTCGATCTGAGAGGCCTGAGCCCGAATATGTAAATTAAAAATTCGCCCGTATATTGATTAAATCAAGTACATCTATTTTCAATTTTTTATAAACTATAGATTAAAAGTTGCACAATTTTATATTTCTTGAAAAAAAGGAAAATAATTTTAGGAAGAAGCCAAGAAAAAGAAAAGAAAAGTACAACAAACCAAAAAAATAAAAGAATTGGGAGGGGGGAAGGGGTGGGTTCTACCCGAGATGCTTCGGGTACCCAAAAAGGAAAAAAAGAAGAAGCAAAAAGCAAAAAAAAACAAAAAAAGAAAAGAAAAGCCACGACAGTGTCGCGATCTGTGGGTGGGGGGGGGGGCCTACATGCCGCCCTATACAATACAGCACAAGACGGTACTTTGAACCCTGGTTGTGACTAACTACTGGAATTCAATTCTCTTAAACAAGTATGCGTGTCGACTTGTATAAGGTGAACATCAATATGCTTAAATACAATTCTTTCAGAAAATAAAAGTATTGATATAGCAAGCGCTTATCCGATTTGAACCAAGCATATGAGTAAGTCGAGAAAGTTACAAAAGTTATATTTATCTAGATTAGATATATCTATTAAGATAGATGACTTCAAATAACCATCATGAACAATTCACACATCATCACATAATGATAAGCTTGGTTGCAATTGACGAGGTTTGAAATAAATATTCATGTGTCAACTCTGACAAAAGTATCATTGCCAGGTGGAATCATACATAGTAAATGAAAATTACCTTTGATATCTTCACCCGTTCTTCCAACCATCGTCTGACTTCTTCAACCTATTATATCATGGTTAAAGAAAGAAAGTTTTAGAAGCTACATCTTCCACCAATAAAATTCGAAAAGAAGATAACTTTCATAATTTTCATAAAATAAGTAGCTATTGAACAACATGTTAGGCAAGTTTAAGCCTCTTACCTTAGAGTTATTAGAAATTGAAGGACACTAAGACCAGAAGTTTAAAATAATGAACCAGCATGAGGGTAGTACTTGATGAGGAAAAATACACATAAGATAGGCAATGGAAATGGTAAATGAAAAGCATCAAAGTTACACTTAATCATAACCCAGCTATTCCAACTTCCAAAGGCATATTAATCCGGAAGCTGAATAGTATTTCAATCAATGATTTTTTTCCCTGTTTAAGACCAGCACATGCAAGTACAAGCATGGAGTGCAGACACGTCGTATCAATTCAAACTTCACAATACATCCTCAAGGTGATGTGTAAGGGTTTACAAAACAGAAGCCAACAGTTTTTGGTGATCTCTAGCATCATATGAAGCCAACATGCATTGACAGTGAAGTGGACCATACCTCTCATTCACTGCTCTAGAAATGCTCTTCACCAAATTTAAATCTTAGATGGTTCTTAAAGATCTCTTGATATCTCAAAGTTGTAACTCAAAATACATAAATCAATTTTTAATTCAAAGTCTTCCCAATTACTCGGATTCATCCTGATTGAATTGAATTTGATAATCTTAAGGTTAACTGAATAAATTCTCCAGGCAATGAGAAACCGAAGCATATATGGTTAATATAGAAATCCTGTGTGACGCCCCACTTCCCAGGAGAATCACCCATCCTAAAACTACTCTAGTCCTTACACGCTTAACCCTCTTAACCTCTTGAATCTAGCCACCACTCAAAATGCTAATAGCCGAGATAAGATGTTTAACCCTATTATATCTCATATATAGGACTACTCCAAATCCTTGGGCGTCACATATCTCCTCTCTTTAAGCTCTAACGTCCTCATCAAGATCGAGCACAATCACAAGCACGATGTGAGACTCGTCTCTCTAGCCTTATCATTCGGACCTTAACTTAATCTATCATTATCGATTCTAGTTTAGCTTTGTCATTAAGACCCTAGCTCGGCAAGCTCATCCCTATCATTCAAACCCTAGCTCAACACGAACTCATCTCAAAATTCTGGCGGCAATTGGCTCCGATAGCAACTATGACGACGTGCTTTCCAGGGAGGTTACCCATTCTAAAACTACTCTAGTCCTAACACGCTTAATCTTTTTAACCTCTTGGGCCTAGCCACTATCCAAAATACTACAGCCGGATTACGAGGTTTAGCCTATCATATCTTACATGTAGGACTACTCCAAATCCTGGGGGTGTCACATCCTCCTCCACTAGAATTTTATAGGTATTATATTATATTTTAAGTGTACACTTCATATTTTAAAGAATCAATATTAATGTATGAATTAACAATCTATATAGAATAATGAAAGTTGAACTATGTACGGCGCTCTCCCCGCGTTTCGCGGGTCACGTCGCGGGTCCCACAATTTTTTTAAGCTTTTTCTCTCTCTCTCTCCCCCCCCCCCCCTCTCTCTCTCTCTCTCTCTCTCTCTCTCTCTCTCTCTCTGGGGGCTTCGGTGGGCCCTCCCCACCCGCCCTCTCTCTCTCTCTCCTTCTCCCTCTCCCCACCCTCTCTCTCTCTCTCTCTCTCTCTCTCTCTCCTTACTTTTTACTTCCCAAATTTTATATTTTTGTATTTAAATTTTAAATTTAAATATAAATATATAATATTTATTTCAAATTTAAAGCTTCAAAGTTTAAAATTTTCACTTTTTAAACTCTATAAAATTAATTAATTAATTAAATTTATTAATAATATTATATATAATATAATTAATTAGTTTATTAATAATACATATAATAAATGGCGCTTCAAACTTTAATTTTTGTTACTCCTTTTTATTTAAATCATTTTTTTACTTTTCCTCTCTTTAATTTTTTAAAGTTTACAATTTTAAATTAGATTTAAAAATTAAAAAATTAAAAACTTTTGTTCAAAATATATTAAAAATTACGTAAATTTTCCGCCGCGAAGCGCGGGCCTTCACTAGTATTATTAAATACATGAGTATGAATACAGTTGACAAGAGGCTGGAACCTCTATTCAAGGTGCAAGACAAAACTGGATTTCCTCTCCCAAAGGTAGGGCTTGAATTACATAGGGATACTAGAAATTGAAAATAGTGAAGATCTCTCAATCAACTAAATTGGACAATCAAAAATGCAAGATCTTCATAGATTAAGGCTTTGTATGGTGCTGCTTCAGTTTTTAACCATTCAAATACTCTGCTGATATTGCCAATTTCAATAGAACTGTGGAAGTAAAACAACGGTCGAATTACATAAGTGTTGTTTTTATAAGTGTTGTTCATTTTAATAGATTGGTTTACGAGCAAGCTATAGCATATATTATCTATGAGTACACGAGTCCAATGTTTTTTGTATAAGAAACTTGGAGGATTTTTAGAGTCTTTTGCTTTCATCTTCTTTGGACTTGGTTTAGTCTTGCGTATTCTTTTAGTGGCCGTATATTGCTATTTAACAAGATAAAGGTAATGAGTTTCTTCGTACATTTTAGATTAAAAAAAAAATCAAAACATAGTTCAAAAAATTTCTTGAAATTGTAATGTATAGTTTAAGCCTGCATGAACTAATGAGAGGAAAAGAAGCAAGGACCAACAGAAGGGAGCAAATTTGAAAACATACCTTCTTCTTGTGAACAGCAAGTTCGGCCAAGGAAGTAGGTTTATATTTATCAACCCATAACTCTTTTGCATTACACAAAAATCCTGTTACAGAAGTACAGTTTTCAGCAAATAGCAATAAATGCTACATACATTAAACAAAGCAAGTATGGTGCTCTACTCATGACTAGCAATCAAAGGGCATTATGTGAAAAACAACCTTATCTTGTCTAGGAATTACATAGGCCCTGTCTGGCAGTGCTGTGCAGTAAAACCTCAATAATATTGTTTTGCATTGACACCTCTGATCAGTTATTGGTGAACATTTTTTTTGTTACTACATGCATTAGCAAAAGCATTCTCACACATGCTGAATGCTTTTGCTAAGACCGAAGAACTTCTAAATGAACATGACCATATGACTTGACCTAACCCAAACTAACAAGTAAAGCGTAACCCAATATCAAGTAACCCAATACCAAGCTATGTTTAACCTATTATTGCTAAGTCCAGGAAGATTCAAGGTAACCGAATGCAGCAAGTCAGAAAAAAAGAAGGACAAGAAGGGAATAAGTAGGAAGCAGGAAGGGGGAAAAAAAAATTAGAGGAATGATAGTAGAAGGTACAGAATGCATGCAGCTCGTCAAAACTAACTTTCATTAACCAAACTTCATCACACATCAACTCTAGTGTTGGATCCCAACTTTGCACTAAACATAAAAGCATCAAATGGCCTAGGAAAAGTTTTTAATCATTCAAGACCATTATAAACCTATCTATTACAAAATAGACCTCTGTAAATACCAAATAAGACTTGTTAGAACTCCAAATAAGACTTGTTAGAACTCCCATTAAGGAAACAAAACCTTATACAATTCAAATCTTCGTAAAGGCTCTCTCAATTAGCTTTATAGAGCCCAAACAGGACACTAAATATTACCCCGAAAATATGGATCAAAACAACTGAAATTCCATTAAAAATAGAAAATTGAACTACGATGCTTTCAAAAAAAAAAAGAACAACTAAAATATGTGGGCCCGAACTCAAATGCAACAAAAAAAAGACATGAATCAATCCAATTACATACGAAATTAACTCTATAAAATCAAAACAACTCAACTAAGCAATTTCCCACTCTAAGTTAAAACCTAATAAACTAAAACCCTTAACTTGTTTAGACTATCTGACAAGGTTTTAAGTGCCGGATTGCACGGGCCGTATCTCGTCTTGCGTAGTGCCAACAAGATACGGCACGATACACACCCACGTTTTAGATGACAGTTTACCCTCTATTCTTTAAATTAGTAAGTAATTTTCTCAATAAAGTTCAAAAGATGTGATAAAAAGACATAATAAATAGTTAAAATATTTTGTTGCTAAAGAAAATAAATATTCCATACTATTATGTGTCGGCACACAAGAATTTTTTTGACCAGGCACGGATCGGTGCGGCTCGGCACGCCGTGCCCGTGCCGTGCGGCAAGTTTCCAGCACAACCCCGTGCCACGGCACTTAAATCCTTGCTATACAGATCACTATCTTCAAACAAACCGTCCCCGAGATATTTCAAAATTAGTAGCACCAAAGAATTAAAATCGAACATCTCTAGTAGAAAAAAGAGTTTTAGTTCAGTGCCTACAATAAAAACAATCAGGATCAGGCACTAGCAAAATCTCCACCACAATGTCAGAGAAGGAATGAGTGGGAATGTGGGATCTTGGAACTCAACTACATATACTTTCCACAAATGAACATTGAAGAAAAGATCAAGAAATTTAAGCAATTTGGGAAAGCCTTCAACTAGCATACACAAATACGAAGACCATAATACACAAAAACTAGCCCTTGATCCATTTTGTTGACCATATCTTATTTGATACCCATATGAAGGAGGTTGCAATTGTGAATTCAAAGACTTAGTAACTAGCAATATTCTTTATGACTTGTTTAATTCTCGATAAAATATAGAAAGTTTTTTTTTTCTTGATACAGAAATTATGAAGGAAACCGACCGTCCCTAGAGCAAGTGGCAAAGGGCTTGGTGGTTGGTACCCGTGACCCAGGTTCGAATCCTAGTTGATTCATATTTATAGCTAAGTTTATTTCTAAATGAAATGAACGAAGCTGGTAGCGTGCTACCTAATTCTCAAAAAAAAAAAAAGAAATTATGAAGGAAAAAAAAATTAGGAAAGCTTAATGTGGCATTTGTTCAACCATGGCTTTCCCATTGTCAACTTTGTCTAATTCATATCTTGCATCGCATAATATGGATTCACACCAAAAACAAAAAAGCAAAAAAAAAGTACTAGAAGAAACCAAACTTCGATCTTTTATTGAAACATTACTACCCATTTCAAGGAACACCATTAGATAAGGTGGTATATGCAGCTCTATTATACTTGTAGTCAATGCATAATGCATTGGAACAAATAATTTGCAAAACTATAAAAAGTAATCTCCAACATGCACAATCAAAGTTCACATTCTGATTCTTGTGGAAAACTTTAAATCATCCTCCACAATTACTTCTTTGGAGCTTTTGATATAAACAGTAGTGTAATAGTGCAGTAAAGATGGTATCATAGCAGTAGAATTGTAGCACAACACTATTGCAATAGCACTATAGTAGAAATGCTATAGCATAGATACTGTAGCAAAGAAGGAAGAAAGAAGACAGAGAAGACAAATAATTAAGAAAGAGGAAGGAGACCAATTAAAAAAGTCGAAGGGTAACGTGGGAAGAAGATAACCATGCGGTAATTAAATTACATAAAGCATTGTGGACTATTTGTAATAAAGATCCAAATTGAATATCCAACAAAATTCCTTGAATTTAAAGGGTTTGAATCTCTAATCATAAATTAAGAAAAGATCCGTTACATGTAGGCATTTTATCTCATTTCTCCCAAATATAAAATTAGTTAAATCTTAAAAAATAAGCCAATCCATAAAGTATCTCAACTTAAACTGTCATTAAGCACGGAAATAATTCAAAAAAATAACTAAGTAAATGAATTCATACGTAGCATATACTACAGGAGCCATATTTGGACCAAGATGGTGTTTGACCTACAATAAAAACATATGGGTGCAAACCAGGGTTAGGTGCATGATTATCTAACCTAGTCCAGTGAAACATTGTTATTTAACATACCAAAGAATGGTTTACTGCAAGCATAAGGCAAAACTTAGAGCAACTTTCTTCATATCGCAGTTTCATTTTTCATCTCAGCAAAGGCCATTAAACAAACAGTAAGATACAAGCTGCATTAGTCTTCCTTCTGATTGGCTCAATAAATACTAAAGCAGGCTGCAATCCTTTAATATAGAAACTACTTTGAATAGGAACTTTCTACGGTTCTAACTAGACGAACAATGGATCTAATAATGACAGTTCATAACTAAATAATTATCTAGCTCCAACATTCTTAAAGTAGATGAAAACTCTAGCCTAAGAAACATGATTATGTGCCTCAAATATGTTAGGTTATTCTACGTTCTTGTCAGTACTCAAACAAATAAATAAAACCCTATCATAAGCTAAGGATGAATTCTATAAGTGCTCCAAACTGAGGACATAATATAAAAATACCATATTAAAGGTTTGAAGCAAATTTACCTTGTGTCAAGCTAAAGTCGTGAAGGCATTCAGAAAAATTTTCAGAAAGCATATCAAATTCAGCCTTCACCTAATGCAAAAAGAATAAAGGTTACTTATTATCTAATAAATGAGATGTAAAAACACAAACATAAGAAAAGAAAGCATGCTAAAACCACTAATAAGAGTCTCACATGCTGAAGCTGTTTTTCATATAAAAAGATGCAAAGGAGATAAAGACCATTTAGTTGACCACAATGAAAATTTCCCAAGCTAAATCCGGCCCTCTTGGCATTTTTATGATACCAAGAGCAATATGGACCACTTGTGAATCCAATTTAGACATTAAAAAGCATTAATGAAGGTTTGGGCATGCCCTATAGAGGAAGGCAATTCAATTAAGTGGCATAGCTACATGTCAGGACTTAGAAATTTTCCCCGAGATTTCCCTTTGCAATCACCCAAACTCCAGAGCGGATATCTGTCGGAGGTTTTGCCTAGATCTTCTAGAAGCTTCCATGTGGACCTCGAGACTGATGGCGCAGGAACCGAGGAGTCGCTTAGAGTTTCTATGTTTCTAGAAGGCTTATTTATTAGGACTCTTGGAAGCTCGTAGCCTCCCCTTTTGGCTTGTAGTTTTATGCCACTTGGCACCTTACCATTTGCTATATGGGCGGCGAGTGGCCTTTAAATAATTGTGGCCTCCACCCCCCTCAACTCAGAATCCTCATTTGTATTCTCCAATTCAAAGTAATAGAAGATCTTTCTTCATCCCTCTCTCTCTTGTACTCGATCTAGAGCAAGTCCTAACTTAGCAAGTAGAGAGGTAGGCTTGCTCACTTCGCGAAGAAAGGCGAGCGCCGCACGGACTTTGCGAACAAAACCGTTAAGTCCGTGACATACGGCTAAGAAATTTTCCATTTAGACCGACTTAAGATAAGCTTGAAATGGATGATGACACTAAATAATCCTCTGGCATGCACTAATGTCTTTCAGAAATACAACTACTAGTTTTTCTCTCAAAAAAGAAAAGAAAAAAAAAAGAAATGCAACTAGTTTTTAAGCTCAAAATAGGGATATTAGGGTAGAACTGTGAGGCAAACTGATAACGATTTGGCAAGATGGTTGCTAATGTTGATAGGTTGACTCACATAAACTTGGTGTGGCATGTAGAGAAATAACAAATCATGCAAGTTATGTACTGAATACTTGGCACCTCTGTGCTTCGCACTTTGTATATATGTTAGTTAGTTGGTCTTTAATCATGAGAGGACTCATGAACCAGCGAGTTACATATAGCCCGAAATATCTCTCTCTCTCGCTGCATGAATGCTTTCATATATATGGTTATAGTTAGTTCACCATATCTGGTGAAGGGAGAACGAACTTGTAAGGAATTACAAGGAAATGAAAGAATCTGAAGTGCGTAATGAAACAGCATCTTGCAAAATCAAAAGTAGCTTCAGTCTAAGCTCAAATGAGTAAACTGCTGGGAGCTCATATAAGAGTTGATTTGCTTGCTCTAAAGTACGACATAATATTTCAAATATCCGAGATAAAATGCAACAATTTTCTCAGAAACACTCACCAATTAAGTCCAAAATCAAAAGAATGCCCAACACAACATAATGTTTATGAAGTCAGAAGCTTGCAAACTAATTAAAGGCATCTACTATCTATGCTGCCTTGTGAAGCTTTTCTTTTTATGGGAATTCATCGAGCTTATTTTACAAACCTTCTTCCTTACAGATACAGAGGACATGTTCTTCGTCTCAGCTCACCGAATTGCCTTAAGTCCGCAAAAGTAGATTCACTTATTGGCATCATGCTTTACACTTATGCGCCACTGGTTTTGCTGGCAAAATGGCATGGACGGTTAAGGATTGCACGATGCAGTCCAGTCAACACACATGCAACTGATTCACTATGCCTAGGGATCAAACATTGGCTTGGTGGATGAAGTTGAACAATTATAGGACTTGGGCAGCTTTGATTGATAGACAATGAAGAGTTCAGTGACCACATTAATAGTTGCACCACAGTTGAGAGACTAACAAACTATCAAAATTCAGCAAAAATGCATGGCTAACTTCCTCATTCTTATGGGCAAAAATAGAGAACTCCACAACTAATAAACCAGAAGTATAATCTTTACCTTCAACGTTGCTTCGCCGGAAAAGCGATCCTTCTTCGCCCTCCCCTGGCAGGCCTTCTTCCTCGAAACAGGAAGCTTTCCAAGTCTCGACCTCGAGGCTCGTCGACCTCCGCCGGCTGAGTCACCTTGGCCGTCCTCATTCTCCGACGACGAGGAGGAGGAGGATGAGAGCACGATCACGGGCCGCCGCTTCCCCATGGAGCGGACGAAGAGGTGCTTGCCGCTCCTTTATGCGGCTATTCGAGAAGTAGGGACATTCTCGATGAAATCGAAGGTGCAGGGAAGAGATCACGCAGAGAGGGGCGACCAAAGGGGGCTTTTTGCCTTCCCGTTGAGCAGGCAAATTGTACGTTTGTCCTCAAACTATAACCAAGCTGACATTTACTCCTTAATATATATATATATATATATATATATATATATATACCCCTATACGCCATATAGTTAGACAAGACGACTGCCACATTTTTTTTATTTTTATATATATATCTATATATATATATATAGTACAGGTATAGATGTAAGCACCAAGCACTTGGTCTTGTGATTTTTTACGAGTTAGATCTCGATTTTGATTATTTTTATTCGTTAGATTATACTATTCAACCAACCACCCACTTAACCCAAGGGCCCCATATCATCCTAACCTCACATCTATACATCCAAGGGTTAAAAACTTACAAATACCAATAATTTGGTACTTTTAAAAACATAGGAGCTCAATTCTATATATATATATATATATATATATATATATATATATATATATATATATATATATATATATATATATATATATATATATATATATATATATATATTATATTTATATTATTATGAGTATTGGAGCCCTCGTACTCATAAGTTGTTTTTAATGATGGAGCTTCCAAATCGACGATCCACTCCGTTAAATATGATCTAGAGTATTTGAAACTTCTAGAAAATAAATTTCGTAAATTTTCGAAATCATAATAAAGTCCATCAAGTGGGCATAAAATGAACGGTCAAAATCGAATGACGTCCTAAAAAATGATGATCGGATCTTTCAATTCAAGATCGGAGTTATTGATCTTTATCTATGTAGTGAATATAATTTTCTATCAAAAATTCAACAAATTCTGATTCTTTTACACCGTTAAACTAGCAAGTATCCCATACCTAGTTAAAAATTATCAAATTTGTGACCTCTTAATTGTAAGATAAATGATGTTGAAAAATTATAAAATTTGATTTCTAGAAGTTTTAAATCTTTGTAAATAACGTTTAACGGTGTGGATCGTCGATTCGGAGCTCTATCGTCGAAAATAACTTGTGAGTACGAGGCGATCGTACTCATAATAGTAGACCCTATATATATATATATCTATATCTATACTATATATAAAAGCACGTATATTCAAATTTGGGTACGTACGTACTCATTTTTAATATTAGCGTCTATTTTATTAGGGCTTATTTGTCTCAACGTAAAATTTTAAATATAAGAATAAGAATAGAAATAGAAATCGCAATGCATACGTAGTTTTTCTATAACAGATTATTGGTGAAAAAATCCTAAAAAATATATTTTATCATATAAAAAATTCTTTTCTATATATATTTTCGAATTTAAAAATATCTTTTTTTTAAGATAACGATTTTATTTTTCTATTTAGTTTCAAAATAATTGTTACGTAATTTCTCTAAATAGTAATTTTTCTATAACAGTTATGGGTGTGAAAATTCTATAAAAGATATTTTTCTATTTAGTTTTAAAATATTATTTCAAAATATCTTTTCTTTTCAAGATAAATTTTATTGTTTATTTAATTTCAAAATATTTTTTTCTAACGATTTTATTTTTCTATAATTTCAAAATAATTATTACGTGCACTTGCACGTACACTCAACTAGTATATATATATATAGAGAGAGAGAGAGAGAGAGAGAGAGAGAGAGAGAGAGAGAACTAGGCTACTATGCTATTAATAGCACCAACTCATTGGTCTTTCTGCAAGTTTTTGGCCGTTGGATTGAAAGATGTGCGATTAGGATGATGTGGGCCCCTAGGTTAAGTGGGTGGTTGGTTGAATAGTATGATCTAACGGGTGAAAATCATCAAAATGGTAGATCTAACGGTGGAAAACTTGATAGCACGGAGACCTCCGTGCTATTGATAAGCATAGGACTATATATATATATATATATATATATATAGTAGAGCTAGAATACTTTTAGAAGCACCAAGTGATTGGTGCTTCTAAGTTTTAGCCATTAGATCTACTCCTTAATTTTTAATAACCTTTGGATCAAACACTATTCCACCTACCACCACCTACCCCCACCTACCACCATCATCTCAACCCCACATCTCTCCATCCAAAGGCTACAAACTCAAAAGCACCAATCATTTGGTGCTTTTAAAAGTATTCTAGCCCAACTCTATATATATATATATATATATATATATATATATATATATATATATATATATATATAGTAGGCTACTATACTCTTATGAATAGTAGACTACTCATAAGTTGTTTTTGATGATGGGGCCTCAAGATCGACGATCCACTCCAGATTAAATATGATCTAGAGTATTTAAAACTTCTAGAAAATAAATTTTGTAATTTTTCGATATCATTTACCTTACGATCAAAAGCTCACAAAATTGACAATTTTTAACGGTATGGGATATTTGCTAGTTTAACGGTGTAAAAGAATTGAAATAGATTGAATTTTTGATAGAAAATTCTATTCACTACCTAGATAAAGATCAATAACTCCGATCTTAAATTGAAGGATCCGATCATCTATTTTTAGGACGTCGTTCGATTTCGGCCGTTCATTTTATGCTCACTTGATGGACTTTATTATGATTTCAAAAAATTACAAAAGTTATTTTCTAGAAGTTTTAAATACTCTAGATCATATTTAACGGAGTGGATCGTCGATTCGGAGGCCCCATCATCAAAAACAACTTATGAGTATAGTAGCCCTACTCATAAGAGTATAGTAGCCCTACTCATATATATATATATATATATATAGAGTTGAGCTAGAATACTCTCAACCATTGGTTGGAGAGATGTAGGGTTGAGATGATGGTGGTAGGTGGTGGTAGGTGGAATAGTGTTTAATCCAAAGGTTATTAGTAATCAAGAATTAGATCCAAGTATAAACTCAAAAGCATCAAAGGGTGATGCTTTTGAGAGTATTCTAGCTCAACTCTCTCTCTCTCTCTCTCTCTCTATATATATATATATATATATAGAGAGAGAGAGAGAGAGAGAGAGAGGCTACTATCCTATTAATAATAGGATTGGAGCATTTGTCCTATCAAATTGTTTTTGATGATAGAGATTGTGAATCAATGATCGGAGCCATTGAAGTTGATCTAGAGTATTTGAAATATCTAGAAACTAAATTTCATAAATTTTAAAAATTATTTATATGGTGATCAAAATATCGTAAAATCGATAATTTTTTACGGCCTATATGAGCCGTTTGCTTGTTTAACGGTGTAGAGCAATCCAAATTGCTTGAATTTTTGATAGAAAATTTTTTATATTATTTAGATAATGTTTGACAACTCTTATTATGAATTGAGAAAGTCTAACCTCTATTTTAAGAAGATTATTCATTTATGACCGTTCATTTTTTTACTCTTAAGATGAACTTGATAATGATTTTTAAATACTACAAAATTTGGTTTCTAAACATTTCTAATTGTGTAGATCAATTTCAACGGTGTCGATTATCAATTTGAAGTTCCGATCATTCAAATCTACTTGATAGGACAATGTCCTCAATCTTATTAATAGGATAGTAGATGGACTATATATATATATATATATATATATATATATATATATATATATATATATATATATATATATATATATATATATATATATACATATATACATATACATACATATACATATACATATGTATATATATATATGTATATGTGTATATGTATATATGTATATATGTATATATGTATATATGTATGTATATGTATATATGTATATATACATATATATGTATATATGTATATGTATGTATATATACATATGTATATGTATGTATATATATATATACATATATGTATGTATATGTATGTATACATACATATGTATATGTATGTATACATACATATACATACATATATATATATATATATATATATGTATATGTATATATGTATATGTATATATGTATGTATATATGTATATATATATATGTATATATGTATATATGTATACATATATATATACATATATACATATATACATACATACATACATATATACATATACATATAAACATATATATAAATATATATATATATGTATATGTATACATATATACATATATATATACATATATAGAGTTGAACTAGAATACTATCGGTAGTAAACGAGCCGTTTTACTACCGATTTGTTTTCGATGATAGAGCTTCAAAATTGACGATCAGTTAAATATGATCTAAACCATTTAAACTACCTAGAAATCAAATTTCACGCACTTTCGATATTGCTCTTTTATCCATCAAGTGAATAGAAAATGAATGGTAAAATGAATACTCTTTAAAAAATAATGATAGAGTCTTGTAATTAAGATCAAGAGTATAGATCTTGTTTTAAATAGTTTAAAGAATTTTCTAACAAAAATTCAATTGATTTGGATATCTTTACGCCGTTAAACGACAAAATGCCTCTTATCGACCATTAAAATTACAAATTTTGAAACCCTTTGATCATGAGGCAAATGATGTCGAAAACATTTGAAATTTGATTTCTAAACACTTCGAATGGTATAGATCATGTTCAACGAAGCCGATCGTCAATTTGGAAGCTCTACCATCGAAAACAAATCGGTAGTAAAACGGCTCGTTTGCTAGATAGTATTCTATATATATATATATATATATATATATATATATATATATATATATATATATATATATATATATATATATATATATATATATATAGAATTAGACTACTATGCTATTAATAGCACCAAGTCATTGGTGCTACAAAGCCATTGGATTGAGAGATGTGCGGTTAGGATGATGTGAGCCCCCTAGGGTTAAGTGGGTGGTTGGTTAAATAATATGATCTAACGGGTGAAAATCATTAAAGGAGTGGATCTAACGGTGGAAAACTTGGTAGCACCGAATGTTTCGTGCTATTGATAGCATAGCAACCAGGACTCTCTCTCTCTCTCTCTCTCTCTCTCTCTCTCTCTCTCTCTCTATATATATATATATATATATATATATATATATATATATATATATATATATATATAGATCAGTTGAGCTAGAATACTCTCAAAAGCACCATTGAGGTGGTGCTTTTGAGTTTTTAACCATTGGATGGGGAGATGTGAGGTTGAGATGTGTCTGCCACCACGAATGACGTACCTCGCACGGTGAAATTTATCTTGAATTTTTCGTGGGGTAGTATTCATGATTCAAATTAATATTTGTATATATATGGTTATCAGGTATTGCGGATCCATGGCTTCCAATAAACGCAAGCGTCTATTGTTAATTATCCCTATAAATGTTAGGGTACCTTCGATTAAGAGACCTTTGAAATGCTGAGGATGAACTGGAATTGGACAAAAAGGAAATTTATAATTTATTGCTCAATTACATGGCTTTAACCAAGGGCATACCCTCGGTGTATATGAACGAGCATAAAAGAAAATGTTTAATTTCATCTTAGTTATATGTTCTAAGATGGTCAAATTAATTTTGTTGGACTCTATATGTTTTGGAGCTCAACACCTAAGATGAAAGATTGATTAAATTTTCGTATATGTATTGGGATTTAATCGAATCGATTCAAATTAAACTCTAATTATATGTATTAGAGTTTGATTTGGTTTATTGAACTTTAACTGTATATGATAAAGTCCAATAGAGTTTGATTTGAGTTTTAATCCCAAATGTATGTATTAGGACTAGCTCAAATATTTGAATTAGACTCTAATTTTATATTTTTAGAGTCTAATATAATTAGGCTCTAAGTTTATGTATTAGAGCTTAATCACATTTGATTTTGATTCATCTTAAGATAAAATATTAACTAAATCCTAATTATATGTATTAGGATTAGTCAAATTTAAATTAAACTCCAAGTATATGTATTGGAATCTAATTTAACTTCGTTTGTTTGAACTCCGAGCAAATGTATTAAAGTCCAACAAGTTTAATTTGATTACATGGTTTGATCAATTCTAAACATATAATTAGAATTTGATCGAATATGGTTGTGATTGGGCTCTAGTTTTATATGCTAGAGGATCAGATGATTTGTGAAAAATGGGTTGGGTTTAGTTTAACGACGTTTGATCAGTTGAGATTTGGGTTTAGTTTAACGACATTTGGTCGAAATTGGGTTTAGTTTAACGGCGTTTGGTCGAAATTGGATTTGGATTTAGTTTAGCGACATTTAGGTCGGTTGGGTTTTAGGTTTTATTTGTAGACTTTGGGATTTGGGTTTAGTTTAATGGCGTTTGGTCGATTGAGTTTTGGACTTGGATTTAGTTTAACGACGTTTGGTCGATATTGGGTTTAGTTTAACGACATTTCGATCGGAGTTGAATTTGGGTTTAGTTTAACGGCGTCTCGGTGAAATTGGATTTGGATTTTATTTGTAGACTTTGGGATTTGGGTTTAGTTTAATGGCGTTTAGGTCGAAATTGGGTTTAGTTTAACGACGTTTCGGTCGAGGTTAGGATTTAGGTTTAGTTTAACGACGTTTCGGTCGAAATTGGGATTGGGTTTAGTTTAGGGTATTGGATATGTGAGATTTGGTTCATGAACTTGATTTGGTTCATGGACTTATGTTCATAGGTTTGTGGTTCATGAACATAGGTATATTGGATTATGGTTCATGAACATAGGTTCATAAGTTTATGGTTCATGAACATAGGTACATGAGTTTATGGTTCATGAACATAGGTTCATAAGTTTATGATTCATGAACATAGGTTCATAGGTTTATGATTCATGAACATAGGTTCATAGGTTTATGGTTTATGAAGTTTGGTGTATGGTTTTGGTTCATAGTTCGTGGACTTGGTGTATGAATTTGTGGTTCATGATTCATAGACTTGGTGTATGGGTTATGGTTCATGATTCATGGGACCAAGGGTGTACGAGTTTATGGTTCATGGTTCATGGACCGGGTGTACGAGTTTATGGTTCATGGTTCATGGACACGGTGTACGAGTTTATGGTTCATGATTCATGGACCGGGTGTACAGGTTTATGGTTCATGGTTCATGGACCGGGTGTATGGGTTTATGGTTCATGATTCATGGACCGGGTGTACAGGTTTATGTTTCATGGTTCATGGACCGGGTGTACAGGTTTGTTTTGATGGGTTTAATTTCGAAGTGCGCTTTGGGCTTGGGCCTCTTTGGGTAAATGGGTATTGGATTAAATGGATTTTCGGGTTAAATGGGTATTGGGTCAATGGGTTTATGGGTTAATGATTAAATGGATATATGGGTTATTGGGTTAAATGGGTATTGGGTTAAATGGGTTAGTGGGTTTAAGTAAATGGGTTAATGGGTTTATAGGTTTATGAGTTGATGTTAATGGGTATAGTATGGGTTAATGATATGGGTTATGGGGTTTATGAAATTGGTTAAATGGGTATTGAAATCCGAAAGTGAGTTCGGGTCTAATTCAAGCCCTTGTGAGTTAATTCAAATGAGATTTTGAAATAATCGAAATTGAGAATTTTGATTCAAAACCAAGTGCATTCGATCTTATTCAATTTAACTTGCATCGAATGTAATGATACTTTAATTTGGTTTAATTTGACCGAGTCAAAAATTCAACATTCGATTTAAATGGATTATAGCCATCTCTCTCTTTGATTTGAGAATTCTCTCTCTTTTTGGTGATATTTTTGCAAAAAGCACCGTCGATGTTCATATCGGCATTCCGTCAAACATATGGCGGTTGAATTAGCACGTCGACGACGAAGCATTCCGTCGAATGATTGGTGTGTAAATGAGAGCATCGCTCTCTTTAGGATTCGCCGCCGAGCAATTAGCGAGCGAACTTTGTTTGAGAGGAGAGCACCGCTCTCTCTCTCGGATCCGCCGTCGAACACTTAGTGGGCACGCTTTATTTGACTTCATTGGAGAGGATTTGAGAGGAGAGCATCGCTCTTTCTCTCAATTTCGCCGTCAAGCGGAGGGTCTTCGTTTGAGAGGAGAGCACCGCTCTCTCTCTCTCAAATTCGTCGTCGAGCACTTGGCGGGCGGTCTTCATTTGAGAGGAGAGCACCGCTCTCTCTCTCAATTTCGCCATCGAGCGGTTGGCGGGCGGTCTTCATTTGAGAGGAGAGCACCGCTCTCTCTCTCAGATTCGCCGTCGAGCACTTGGCGGGCGGTCTTCATTTGAGAGGAGAGCACCGCTCTCTCTCTCAATTTCGCCATCGAGCTGTTGGCGGGCGGACTTCATTTGAGAGGAGAGCACCGCTCTCTCTCTCAGATTTGCCGTCGAGCACTTGGCGGGCGGTCTTCATTTGAGAGGAGAGCACCACTCTCTCTCTCAATTTCGCTTTGAGAGGAGAGCACCGCTCTCTCTCTCAATTTCGCCATCGAGCGGTTGGCGGGCGGACTTCATTTGAGAGGAGAGCACCGCTCTCTCTCTCGAATTTGCCGTCGAGCACTTGGCGAGCGGTCTTCGTCGGAGCGGCTCGATCGTCGTCGGATCAGAGCCGAGCGGGTGGCGAAGCACCACGCTCAGCCGTCGTCAGACGACTTCATCGTCGTCGGATCGGCTGTCGTCGTCGGATCAACCGTCGTCGTCGGATCAAATCGAGCGGGTGGCAAGCACCACGCTCGGCCGTCGTCGAGCGGCTTCATCGTCGTCGGATCGGAGGCGAGCGGGTGGCGGCACCACGCTCGGCCGTCGTCGGAGCGGCTTCATCGTCGTCGGATCGGCTTCATCGTCGTCGGATCGGAGTCGAGCGGGTGGCGAAGCACCTCGCTCGGCCGTCGTCGGAGCGGCTTCATCGTCGTCGGATCGGAGCCGAGCGGGTGGCGGCACCACGCTCGGCCGTCGTCGAGCGGCTTCATCGTCGTCGGATCGGCTTCGTCGTCGTCGGATCGGAGCGAATGGGTGGCGGCTCGGCCGTCGTCGGGCTTGACCGTCGTCGTCGGATCGGAGCCATGCGGGTGGCGTCCGGGTCCTACGCGCGGTGGGTCTTCTTGTGCGCGCGCGTCGAGCGCGAGCGAGCTATCTGGGTCTGCGCGGCGCGTGCATCCGAGTCTGTGCGCGCGAGCATCCGAGTCTGCGGCCTTCAAGGTGGAACGGCGCGGTGCGGATCCGAGGCGCGCGGCTGCGACCTTCAAGGTGGAGCGGCGCGGTGCGGATCGAGGCGCGCGGGCTGCGGCCTTCAAGGTGGAGCGGCGCGGTGCGGATCGAGCGCGCAAGCTTCAAGGCTTGGCTATTACTTTACCTTTTTTATATGAGAGAGAAAGAGAGGAAGCCTATTACTTTACCCTTTTTTTTTTTGCTTCTTGTCAATAAGGAAATAGGATTGGGTTTTCTCTTCTCTCCTTTTTTTTTTTTTTTTTGGGTTTTGGTCTCCCTTTTTAAAGGTCCTCTCTTCCCTTTCTTTTTCAATTGGGTTGAACGTGGGTAGTTGTCATGGGGTAGTGGGGATATAGGATGGATTGTAGGGACGTGGGTAGTTGTGGAGAAAGTAATGGGAAGTTAGGTTCTATTTTGTCCATGCACCTTGTGTATGGACCACCTTATACACCACAATTTTCTCTCTATTTATTTATTTTTTGTTTATATTATATATATATGTATGTATATATATATATATGTATGTATATATATATGTATAAGTGTGTATATATATATATATATATATATATATATATATATATATATATATATATATATATATATTATGCCTCAACAAATGCCCCACTTTTTTTATCTTGCTACGTCGTACAGGGAAAAAAAGTATTGTTCGTATTTTATATCACAAGGTTTGCCGTGTTCTTTTTCTTTGAGCTTGGATCGTGCTTAGTTTCGCTACTCTCTTTTTTTCTTTTCTTCCTTTTTTTTTTTTTTATTTTTTTTTATTTTTTTATTTTATCACGGTAGATCTAAATCAAGATGCTCAGTTTAACGACATGGTGGTCATTTTACATCAAATGCTCAGTTTAACGACATGGCGGTCAAATTACATCAAATTGCTCAGTTTAACGACATAGCGGTCAAATTATATCAAATTGCTCACAATTTCTGTCTAGGGTTCTCAAAATTTTTTCACCATCGAAATTGTCGTGCAATTTGCCTCGAGAAGCAATCGAAATTGCTGCGCATAACTGACTCTAAGGAAAGTTAGCATTTTATCATAGGCAAAATATATCTGCGGTGATAGGGGACATGTATTAATTTTTGTTTATTTTGCCTCGAGAAGCAATCGAAATTCTTTGCGCGTAACCGACCCTAAGGTGAGTTAGCATTCCGTCATAGACAAAATATCTTGGGCGTATGGCGCCGTAAGGAACATGGATTAATTTTTATTTATTTTGCCTCGAGAAGCAATCGAAATTCTGCGCGTAACCGACCCTAAGGTGAGTTAGCATTCCGTCATAGACAAAATACATCTTGGGCAGTATGGCGCCCGTAAGGAACATGGATTAATTTTTATTTATTTTGCCTCGAGAAGCAATCGAAATTGCTGCGCGTAACCGACCCTAAGGTGAGTTAGCATTCCGTCATAGACAAAATATCTTAGGCAGTATGGCGCCCGTAAGGAACATGGATTAATTTTTATTTATTTTGCCTCGAGAAGCAATCGAAATTGCTGTGCGTAACCGACCCTAAGGTGAGTTAGCATTCCGTCATAGACAAAATATCTCTTGGGTAATCTGGCGCCCATATGGGTTTTCACCAGATACCTTCCCCTAACTTTTGCCTGTGGACCTCGAAAGGTTTTCTCACAGCGGGGATCCCAATTTTGCCTGTGGGGTTATACCACAGCCGGAAATTTTACAAATTTACCCTTGAAGTCTGATGTGGACAATCAAGTCCGTTGGTGGCTTATATTTTACCCATATTATCTAGAACATTAGACAATATGGCATCCACTTTTTTTATTTATTTATTTATTTTTTTTTATACATAATATTTCTTTAAGAAGCGGCCGTTGATAGGTGGCATTGGTCTTTCACCTTTGGCATCAATTAATTGATTAGCGCCGCCTTCATAGACTTTTTCCACCACATACGGGCCTTCCCGAGTTTGGATCAAATTTCCTTCCGGTGTGTTTATTGATTATAATCGGTCTACGAAGAACGAGCACCAGCTCCCCAACATTAAAGGTGCGGTATCGAGTGAGCTTATTATATGCTCTTGCCATCTGGGCTTGATAGAGTTCCAAATTTTGTTGTGCAGTTAGCCTGATTTCATCTAATGCATCTAGCTCATCAAGCCTTAGAAGAGCATTTTCTTCGTTTGTTAATTCATGTTGAACAGCTATCCGCAATGAGGGTAATTCAACCTCCAGTGGTAATACCGCCTCAGTGCCAAACACCAAAGAGTAGGGTGTAGCTTGAGTTGGCGTTCTGTATGTAGTTCGATAGGCCCAAAGAGCTTCTATGATTCGCATGTGCCATTCTTTTTGATTTTTGCCGATAATTTTCTTTAATAGCTTTATCAAAGTCTTATTAAAGGCTTCAGCCAATCCATTAGCCCTTACATTATATATCGAAGAGTACCTCCAATCAATTTTATGTTGAGTAGCAAATCTACTGACTTTGAAACTCTTGAAGGCAGTTCCATTATCAGATATAATCCGCCTTGGAACTCCAAATCGATATAGAATATTTTCTCTAAAGAATTTGACGACATCATTTGCTTTGACTTCTCTTAGCGGGATTGCCTCAACCCATCTAGAAAAATAATCTGTAGCAGCGAGAATAAACTTGTGCCCCCTGGAAGATGGTGGATTGATAGGTCCTATCACATCTGTTCCCCACATATCAAATGGCCATGAAGCGATTGTAGGGTGCAAGGGATTTGGATGTCGATGAATAAAGTCACCGTGGATTCGACATTGATGGCATTTTCTAGCATACATCATACAATCTTGTATCATGGTTGGCCAATAATACCCCAAATGTTTAATTTTAAGGCGCATTTTTGGCCACGATTGGTGCGCACCACAAATGCGAATGAACTTCGTGTATGACTTGTTTAATCTCATCGTGATAAACATTTAAGCCATAATTGATCATAAGATCTGCGATAAAGTTGATCATTAACGAATACATATCGCATTGCTCTTTTCTTAATTTGTGCCTGTCTTGACTTTTCTTCTGGCAGTTTATTATATTTGAGAAAATCGATGAAAGATTCTCTCCAATCATCTTCTGTATCGATGGTTGCAACTTCAGCTTCCTTTGTATCTTCTTCTCGATTTAAGTCAGCCGGAGACAATATTTTTCGATTCCGTATAGTTATTTGGACTTCATCCATAGTAGGATCAGCAAGCTCTTTAGCCAATTTAGCCAAGGCATCGGCTTTTCCATTCATAGCCCTGGACACTTTTTCTATTTTTATACATGGAATTTTCTCTATAAGACATTTCACCTTCGTTTGATATTTGACCAACTCAGGTTTATGTACTTTAAACTCCCCTTCAACTTGGTTGATGATTAATTGGGAGTCTCCATAGATATGCAATTTTTGTATGTTCAACTGGATTGCAATTTCTAAACCAGCAATAAGAGCTTCGTACTCAGCCTCGTTATTTGTGCGAGGCTCAGAAAGGGCTAATGAGTATCTCAAAATGCCTCCTTCAGGTGTTACAAAGATTAACCCTATCCCGGCCTTAATCGGAGGGATATTTGGGAAAATTGGTTGAATTGAGGACGCGCCATCGAAATACATTTTCCAATAGGGTTGATCTTCCATAGTAAACATGATGTGCTCATCGGGCAAATCGCAGATCAAAGGTGAGTCATCTGGAATTGGATGTGCAGCCAGAAAATCAGCAAGTGCTTGACCTTTGATGGCCTTCTGTGGCACATAAGTGATGTCAAATTCAAGGAGTATAACAGCCCATTTCGCCAATCTTCCAGTCAAAACTGGTCTTGTCATTAAGAATTTAAGCGGATCCACCTTCGAAATTAAGTGGATTTTATGTTCCAGCATATAATGTCTTAATTTCTTAACGGCAAATATAAGGGCTAGACAATGCTTTTCGATTGGCGAGTAGGAATTTTCTCACACTAACATCCTGTGAGATAGTATAAAGCATTTTCCTTTCCTTCTTCATTGTTTTGAGCAAGAAGTGCACCCGGCGATCCTTCAAGTCTTCAGTATATAAAATTAATGGCACCGTGAATGGGGGCGACAAGCAGCAGGGACTTAATAAATATCTCTTAATATCGTCAAATGCTATTTGACAATCATCATCCCATATGAAAGGCGCATCCTTTTTCACCAATTTAGAAAATGGTTTAATTCTGCCAGATAGATTTGATAAAAATCTTCTAATATATGCCAATCTTCCTTGAAAGGATCGCATTTGCTTCAAATTCTTCGGGGGTGGCAATTCCATGATGGCCTTAATTTTTGCAGGGTCTATTTCGATTCCTCTATGTCTAACAATAAACCCCAAGAATTTGCCCGAATAAACTCCAAATGCACATTTGAGAGGGTTCATTTTCAGATTATATTTTCTTAACCTGATGAAAACTGTTCTTAAGTCTTCAAAATGATTTGCTTTGTTTACAGTTTTGACAACCAAATCATCAACATAGCACTCAACAGTTTTGTGGAGCAAGTCATCAAAAATTACCGTCATAGCCCTTTGATAAGTGGCTCCTGCATTTTTTAGACCAAAGGGCATAACCTTGTAACAGTATATGCCAATTGGAGTTCTAAAAGCAGTATGTTTTTCGTCCTCAGGTGCCATCTTTATCTGGTTATATCCAGAGGAACCATCCATGAAAGAGAACATATCGTAACTTGAAGTGTTGTCAATCATTAGTTCGATGGCGGCGGTGGAAAATCGTCCTTTGGGCATGCTTTATTTACATCTCGAAAGTCGACGCACGTGCGAATTTGACCATTTTTTCTTTCTTTGGGACTATGCTTGCGATCCAATCCGCGTCTTTTTCTTCTCTGATGAACCCTGCTTCAATCAGCTTTTTAGTTTCTGCTATGATCTTCTTCTAAGTCAACTCTTGTCCTCCTTGAAGCTTGTTTAAGCGGAGCCACATCGGGCTAAGAGCAAGTTTATGAACGACCACATTCGGATCTAGAGGGCATTTCTTTATATGTCCAAGCAAAGCAGTCTTTATATTCTATCAACAATGCTTTTAACATATCTTGATCTTTTTCTGAAAGCAGTGCACTGATATAAGTGGGTCTTCGATCTTCTTCGGTTTCCAAATTTATTTCTAAAAGCTCATCAACGGTGGCTTGCCCCCCATCCTCAAGCTCTTGTGGAGCATCTTTTAAATCCAGAAGCTCTGTTTTTATTGGCTCGATGTCCTCATCTTGCTCCATATCCTTTATTGTAATCATAGTGCAAGTATGTCGTATGACAGATGAATCATTATGGGTTATCTCTGTAATCGGAGGCATGAGATTGAGTTGAGCCGTTTCAGAAGCTGTTATTCCAACGATCTCTTTGTAAGACACCTGAGCAGGTTGATGATATCCTAGCCCTCTTGTATGTACTGTTCGCCCATTTGGAAGCACAACTCTTTTTTGCGGTGGATTCCACATTCTCTGAAAAAATTTTCGATTAGCCCGTGTCCTTCTTATAGGAAATCCTGAGCTATTCATCATTTTCTTGAGATTTTTCGAAAAGTATGCTGGTATGTTGACGTCCTCATATATTTCCTCATCAGAGTTGTCGAGCTTGATAAGATCAGAGGGTTTATAATCATCTGACTTATAAAAGAGGATCCCTTTCTTTATTTTTTCTTTTCCCCTAACTTTCTCAACTCGAGGAGGTACAAAGAAAGTTTTTAGATCATTCACTTCTATCAGCTCACTCATATGAAGAGATTTTATATGTCCATCTGGAACTCTAGTAATAGTTAAGGAATCCTCAATCAATTCAGGAGTTCTTATGAACATATTTGATTCGGATGTCAAGAAAATCTCTTCATCTTCTGATGAGTCTTCTCCCCAGGGCATGTTTAATTTGGAAGAAAATGTTTCCAACATTTTTCTTAATTGTTCTTCATCATCGGAATCTTCTGAATCACTTCCGAAGTGTGGAATCGTATTTTCTTTATTATCCTCAATTTTTATCTTTCCCTTTGAGGATTTTTTATCACTCTGAACTTTATCCTCTTCAAGTTCGCGAGATAATTTTATATCTTTTTCAGATTCCGCAAAATATCTTGCATCTTCATATCGTATCTCGTGCACTCCAAATGGACGTATATCACCATCAACTCTGAATTCTTCTCCATCCTTGATATATTTCAAACATTGATGAAGAGTAGAGGGGACAACATTATACTCGTGCAACCAAGGCCGTCCCAATAATGCTTTGTACGAAGTATCGCATTTATGACATAGAACTTTACATCATCCGCAATGCTCCAAATTTGATAGGAAGAATGATCGAGAGAGCTTTTTAGCTATGTTGATTAAAGCCTTGAATCAAAATTCTTTCTGAGGATAAATGATCGACATTCAGAGCTAGGCTTTTCAAAGTTCTTAGAGTCAAAATGTTGATTGAGGATCCGGGATCGATTAAAATACGATTAATCTGCTCTCCATCACTTGTCCCAGTCACATATAATGGCTCTGTTGTGATGAGCGGTGCCCAACAAAGATGTCCTCAGTCGGTGAAAATGACATTAGCGATATGTCTGGAGTATAACGCCTCTTTCATATTCACCTCAGCAAAATGAGCATAAAAGGGCTCAGGATTTTGTAAAGCATAAATGAGTATGTCCCGAAGTTCTCTCGACATCATCAGGGCATCATATACACTCAACAAAGCAGGCACTTTTCTTAGATGAGAAAGTATGTTATACTCAATCTTCGATAATCTCCCTTGATTTGATGAAGTCGGTGCCTCTTGATTTATCTGAATTTCTTTATCCTTACTATTTTGTGGCTGCCCTTGCCTTTCAGGTAATACTTTTCCAGACTTCAGTGTAATCTGGAGAGAATCCTCAGCTTCTTTATTTTCCTTGGTATTAGAGTCGACACCACTGGTAATAGTTTGGCACGTTTCGACTCTAGTCTTTTCAAGAGTATTCAATTTATTGAGTATCTCTTTTAATTGTTCTTTCATACTTTTTATTGCCATGGCAACACAGTCTATGTTTGTTGCTAGAGTGCGTACATCAATTTGCACTCTCCTCAAATCATTGTCTGTCTCAAGAAGGCGATACTCCATTCTCCTTGCGCCGCAATCCCTGCTTGGAGTATTATATGCTAGCCACGCAGTATCATCATCTTCATGTGTACCAGCAGATTGCCTGATCCTATTCACTTGATTTATAGAGTCTTCAGATTGTTCTTCGGAGATCGTTATTACCCGACATGACTCTTTGAGTTGTAACCGAAATTTCACGCATACATCATAAGCATGATCTCTCGCTCCACACCAAAAACAGCGTAATTTCATATCATCGAAAGCATCATAACATACTTTTCTGAATTCTTCTCGAGTCATGGGTTGTTGTTTCTCAAATCGCGGCAGATGTTTCTTCCATCGTTGTTTTTTGGATTCGGGAGCTGTCGGTTGATTGATCTTTGGCTTCACCTTGTCTATAGGTAGATTCTGCACCTTTTTCCACTGGCGGCAATTTTCTAGAGTGTGCCCCCACGTATTATGATAGGAACAGAACTCTGTCGAGATGATTTTCTTTTTTCCTTCCTTGATTAGAGTTTCATTATTTTGGTGAACCTCTGACTGCTGGTTTGAGGTTGGATTCTTCTTCTTTTTCAGTGAAGATGAACCTGCATTTCCTCTCGTCGACATTCTTTTAAGCTCTTGAGCAATTATGTGTGCTTCATAGAAACTTGCATCGTACTCGGCTTTTGTCAACTTTGATGGCTCCGGATCAGTTTGCGTAGTTATGACTCGGCACGTCTCGACCCGACATCTTTTTGATGCTTCAGTAGCATCCGTTTTAAGCATATCTATTATGGTTCTCATTTGAATATCTATGCCTTTTATATCGCCAGCCATGCTGTTCACATTCATCTTTATAAGGCTAACTTCATTGTGGAGCCTCCTCATTTC
The DNA here is from genome assembly GCA_025177825.1 of Aechmea fasciata. Taxonomy (NCBI): domain Eukaryota; kingdom Viridiplantae; phylum Streptophyta; class Magnoliopsida; order Poales; family Bromeliaceae; genus Aechmea; species Aechmea fasciata. The sequence goes on along the minus strand of CM045929.1, from coordinate 15,308,013 downwards.
TCCCTCCATTCTGATTAAGCGACACTCCATTCTATACAACTTCTTCATTGGATCATGATGAGTTGAAGTGTCGTATAATTCCAAAGGATCAACATAAGTATCATCGTTTGGAGTGGATGTCTGTTGATTTGCCTCCAGGGTCGGCTCAGAGCTTTCTGACACGTCATCAGCTATTGTAATGACACGACATGATTCCCGTGTGTAAGGAATAGTCTTGTGCTTATGTCTCTCTGGATTGTCAAAGTTGTGCTTCGGCATTTTGCCCAATATTAGCCTTTTGAGAAAAGCGATTTTTTGGTCTTCTTGTATATTGAAAAGTGCGAGTTTTCTAAGTTATGTCCTTTCACTTGATGAAAAGGACAATACATGGGTGTAATTTTGCTGTTAGAAGACTGAGAATTAACTCCTTCTGTTGGCACCATTCTCGGGCATTCCCCTCTGGTTTCTATAAGAGGGGCTTTTCCTTTATCTTTTTGAGAAGTTTCGGGTGAATGCTGATTTGAAGATCGAGTTATAGGCTTTGGTAACAGCTCGACCTTCCGTTCTCTGTCATTTTGCGACTGAGACTGTTGAGGAAGGGGAGTAATCTTCATCAACTGCTCTACTCTAGCCTCAATCCCGATCATCATAGAGAACATCACATTCAGTTGTGTTGTCATGTCCAATATTTTATCATTCACCTTGTGAAAGTTGCGTGTCATTTCTTTTATCTCTGCTAATTGGTCATGAACTTCCCGAGGTTCCTTTCTTGAGGCATAAAATATATATCTATATATATATATATATATACATATATATATATATACATATATACATATATATATATATATACATATATACATATATATATATATACATATATACATATATATATATATATATACATATATATATACCTATATATATACACACATATATATATATATATATTATATATATAAAAATAAACAAATAGAGGAAAATGCGTGGTGCATAAGATGGGTCCATGCACTAGGTGCATGGACAAAATGGAACCTAATTTCCCATATCCCAATGCACGATCTCCACCAACTCCCCACGCGCCCACGATCTTTCTAACTCCCCATATTCCGCATGATCGGCATCCACTCCTCCCCAACTTCCCACATCCCATCGTGCGCGATAAAAAGAGGGAAGAGAGGAACCGAATAAGAATCCCTAAAAAAATTCCATTGAGAAAACACGGCCTTTGAATCTCTAAGCAAGAAACAAACCAATCCCTATTTTCCCATTCACGAGAAAAAAGAAAACTAAGGTAATTGATCCCCTTTTTCTCTCTCGTCCACAAAAAAAAAAAAAGAAAAAAAAGAAAGCAAAAGCTCTTTCTCTCTCTCTCTCTCTCTCTCGAAAAAAAGAAGAAGAGAGAGAGAGCAACAAGTTGCTCTCTTTCTCTTTTTCTCTCTCTCTCTCTGTTGGTGATCCACTGACCGACCGCCGCCGACCGCGCTTTGACTCCGTCGCCCGCAAACTTCCGGTGCGCCTCGGCCTCGTCTCGACTCTTCGAGCCGCGCGCCACCACCTCGACGCACAGCCGGACTCGGATCTGTCGGCGCGCCGGACTCGACCGCCGCGCGCCCTCGACTCTCGCCGCGCCTCGTGCGCCGCGCCGCACCCCATGCCTCGGCCCGCCCCGAGCTCCTCGCGGGAGCCGCGGGCCATCTCCGCGCCTCGGCCCGAGCCACTGCGGCCATCCTTCAAGCCGCGAGCGCCATCCTTCGAGCCGCGGCCATCCCTTGCGGACTCGGATCCGCCTAACGAGGCCCATGCCGCCGTCGCCTTGATGGCCAGGGCCTCGGCCCGCGCCGAGCTCCTCGGCCGGATGCGCCGCGACGCGCCTTGCCTCGGCCGCTCGCCTTCCTCATCTCGTCCGCGCCCGGCCGCACTTGAAGCTTGTTGCGCCGGCGTTGAAGCCGCGCCCCTAAAGCTTGGTGCGCCGTCGTCGAGCCCGCGCCTCCGTCTCGCCGCGCCCGGCCGCCCTCGAAGCTTGGTGCGCCGCCGTCGAGCCCGCGCCTCCGTCGATCCCGCGCCCGGCCGCCCATGTCGCCGGCGCACCCCGACGACCTCGAGGCCCCATTGCGCTAACCGCCGCCGCCCCCCCCGACCTCGAGGCCCATCTCCATCGCCGTCGACGAGCCGCTCGTCATCACCGTCGAGGACCATCATCGCGGCTAACACCGACGAGGCGCGACTCCGCTGCCGCATCCTTTCCGGCGCGACGTCCACCATCGACGCACCCTTTGCGGTCGAGCTCGGTTTCACAATGCTGCCGTCGAGCTCGGCCGAGATGAAGCTTCGACGTCCACCGCCGCACACCCGTAGCGCGGCCTTTTCCGCCGCCGCCGCGCCACGCCTCGACGAGCCGCCGCCGCGCACGGCCCCCGACCTTCGTCGCCGCCCGACTCCGTGCGGCGCGCGCCTTGATGCGCCGCCGCCACGCCGCGCCCTCGGCCACCCACGTCGGCGGCGGCACTCCTCGACTCCAGCCGCCCCACGTCGTGCCCTCGGCCACCCATGTCAACGCGGCGCATGAGTACGCCGACCGATCCGCACCATCACCATCGCACCGCTCCTCCTTTATCGCGACAGAGTTGTCGCGAAGGTCGACGGTGCTGCACCTCGTCGCGGAGCTCCGGCTGCGAAGCCCCGGCCCATTGCGGCTTTGTCGCGGCTTCATCATCGCGAACCGCGGCCCCGTCGCCGCACCTGTCGTCGCGGCCTCGTCGTCGCAACCGCGGCCCCGTCGCCGCACCTCTGTCGTGGCTCGTCGTCGCGATCGCGGCCCCGTCGCCGCACCGCCATCGCCTTCGGCGGCTGCTCGACGAGGGCGTGGTGCTCTGCCACCCGCCCGGTCTTCTCCGACGAACCGTGCCGCGCGCCGCCGTCATCGACGATGCTCGACGAGGCGTGGTGCTCGCCACCCGCCCGGTCTTCTCGACGAGCCGCTCGAAACCGCTTCGGCGCGGCTCTGCTCGACTCCGACGGGAAGCGTGGTGCTCCGCCACCCGCTTCGGCTTGGTTCTGCTTCGACGCCGACAGGAAGCGTGGTGCTCCGCCACCCGCCTCTGCTCTACACTGGCGACCAAGATGTGCCCGCCACCTGCTCGACGGAATGCCCAAGAGAGACGTCGACGGCGAGGTTAAAAGAGAAGGAGCGGTGCTCCTCTCTAAAAACCATGCTGTCAATGTGTACGCCACCTGCTCGACGGAATGCCCAAGAGAGACGTCGACGACGAGGTTAAAAGAGAAGGAGCGGTGCTCCTCTCTAAAAGCCATGCTGTCAATGTGTACGCCACCTGTTCGATGAAATGCCCGAGTTGGAGTTAACGGCGACGACGAAGACGACGAAGACGAACTCCGTCTGATGCTTAGCCATCGACGGAGCCTTGGCGACGGCCGACGCGACGAAGATGACGAAGGCGAACTCCGTCGATGCTTAGCCATCGACGGAGCCTTGGACGGCGAGCCGACGGCAGCGAAGACGACGAAGGTGAACTCCGTCGATGCTTAGCCATCGACGAGCTAATGGCAGGCCGCTCGACGGAATGCCCAGCAAACCGCTCGACGGAATGCTAGTCAAAACCATTCGACGGAATGCTTGCTATGTGCTCGACGAAATGTCTCAAACCGCTCGACGGAACGCTCTAACTATTCGATGAAATGACTCGAACAATCGTCGATGGCGGAATTAAAGAAGGCGGCACTACTTTGCAAAGTATCATCAAAGAGAGAAATTCACTCAAAGAGAGAGAGAGATGGGACTTTGCTTGATTAAATTGAAATCAAATTAAAATTTCATAATATTAAGTGCTAAGCATTTGATTTTGAATTTAAAATTTTGATTAAATCCCACACTCAGGTTTAAATCTAATGGGCCCTAATTAAGCCCGAATTTGGAACCGAATACCCAATATCACATATCATTAACCTATAACCCATATATCTAATAACCCATATATCCAATACCCATTTAACCCGTTAACCCATTTAACCAAAACCCATTATACCCATAAACCTATTATCTAAACCCATTACCCAAACCCATTTTCACATACCCAAATCCATTTATATGGACTTATATCATATGGGCCTGAATTAAGCCCATAAACCAAACCCATACACTAAGTCCATGAACCATGAACCATAAACCTGTACACCCGGTCCATGAATCATGAACCATAAACCTGTACACCCGGTCCATGAATCATGAACCATAAACCTGTACACCCGGTCCATGAACCATGAACCATAAACCTGTACACCCGGTCCATGAATCATGAACCATAAATCTGTACACCCGGTCCATGAACCATGAACCATAAATCTGTACACCCGGTCCATGAACCATGAACCATAAACCTGTACACCCGGTCCATGAACCATGAACCATAAACCTGTACACCAGGTCCATGAACCATGAACCGTAAACCTGTACACTAGGTCCACAAACTATGAACCAAAATTATGGACCAATCCATACACCGAGTCCACAAACTATGGACCAAACCATACACCAAACTTCATGAACCATAAACCTATGAACCCATGTTCATAATCCATAAACCCATGAACCTATGTTCATGAACCATAATCCAATGTACCTATGTTCATGAACCATAAACCTATGAACATAAGTCCATGAACCAAGTCCTTTGAACCTAAATTCATGAACCAAATCAAGTTCATGAACCAAATCTCACATACCCAATACCATAAACCTTATGTACCAAGTCTAATATCGACCGAAACGTCGTTAAACTAAACCCAACTTCGACCGAGACGTCGTTAAACTAAACCCAAATTCAACTTCGACCGAAACGTCGCTAAACTAAACCTAAACCCAATTTCGACCGAAATGTCGTTAAACTAAAACCAAATCTCAACTGACCGAAACGTCGTTAAACTAAACCCAACCCATTTTCCACAAATCATCTGATCCTCTAGCATATAAACCTAGAGCCAAATCACAATCATATTCGATCAAATTCTAATTATATGTTTAGAATTGATCAAACCATTTAATCAAATTAAACTTGTTGGACTTTAATACATATACTTGGAGTCTAATTTAAATTCGACTAATCCTAATACATATAATTAGGATTTAGTTGAATCAAAATCAACTGTGATTAAGCTCTAATACATAAACTTAGAGCCTAATTATATCAGACTCTAAAAATATAAAATTAGAGTCTAATTCAAATATTTGAGCTAGTCCTAACACATATATTTGGGACTAAAGCTCAAATCAAACTCTATTGGACTTTATCATATACAGTTAAAGTTCAATAAACCAAATCAAACTCTAATACATATAATTAGAGTTTAATTTGAATCAGATTCGATTAAATCCCAATACATATACAGGGAATTTAATCAATCTTTCATCTTAGGGTGAACCATGTTGAGCTCCAAAACATATAGAGTCCAACAAAATTAATTTGACCATCTTAGAACATATAACTAAGATGAAATTAAACATTTTCTTTTATGCTCTGCTCATGTACACTAAGGGTATGCCCTTGGTTAAAGCCATGTAATTGAGCAATAAATTATAAATTTTCTTTTTGTCCAATTCCAGTTCATCTTCAGCATTTCAGAGGTCTCTTAATCGAAGGTACCCTAATATTTTATGGGGGTAATTAACAATAGACGCTTGCGTTTATTGGAAGCCATGGATCCGCAATACCTGATAACTATACATATTTAAATATTAATCTGAATCATGAATACTACCCCACGGGAAATTCAAGATAAATTTCACCGTGCGAGGTACGTCATTCGTGGTGGCAAGTGCTTGACCTTTGATGGCCTTCTGTGGCACATAAGTGATGTCAAATTCAAGGAGTATAACAGCCCATTTCGCCAATCTTCCAGTCAAAACTGGTCTTGTCATTAAGAATTTAAGCGGATCCACCTTCGAAATTAAGTGGATTTTGTGTTCCAACATATAATGTCTTAATTTCTTAACGGCAAATATAAGGGCTAGACAATGCTTTTCGATTGGCGAGTAGGAATTTTCTGCCCCCACTAACATCCTGCTGAGATAGTATAAAGCATTTTCCTTTCCTTCTTCATTGTTTTGAGCAAGAAGTGCACCCAGCGATCCTTCAAGTGCTGCCGTATATAAAATTAATGGCCTGCCGTGAATGGGGGCAGCAAGCACTGGGGGACTTAATAAATATCTCTTAATATCGTCAAATGCTATTTGACAATCATCATCCCATATGAAAGGCGCATCCTTTTTCACCAATTTAGAAAATGGTTTAATTCTGCCAGATAGATTTGATAAAAATCTTCTAATATATGCCAATCTTCCTTGAAAGGATCGCATTTGCTTCAAATTCTTCGGGGGTGGCAATTCCATGATGGCCTTAATTTTTGCAGGGTCTATTTCGATTCCTCTATGTCTAACAATAAACCCCAAGAATTTGCCGAATAAACTCCAAATGCACATTTGAGAGGGTTCATTTTTGATTATATTTTCTTAACACGATGAAAACTGTGCTTAAGTCTTCAAAATGATTTGCGCTGTGTACAGTTTTGACAACCAAATCATCAACATAGCACCCAACAGGTTTGTGGAGCAAGTCATCAAAAATTACCGTCATAGCCCTTTGATAAGTGGCTCCTGCATTTTTTAGACCAAAGGGCATAACCTTGTAACAGTATATGCCAATTGGAGTTCTAAAAGCAGTATGTTTTTCGTCCTCAGGTGCCATCTTTATCTGGTTATATCCAGAGGAACCATCCATGAAAGAGAACATATCGTAACTTGAAGTGTTATCGATCATTAGTTCAGTAACTGGCAGTGGAAAATCGTCCTTTGGGCATGCTTTATTTACATCTCGAAAGTCGACGCACAGGCGAATTTGACCATTTTTCTTCTTTACTGGGACTATGCTTGCGATCCAATCAGCGTATTTTTCTTCTCTGATGAACCCTGCTTCAATAAGCTTTTTAGTTTCTGCTATGATCTGTTCTTCTAAGTCAACTCTTGTCCTCCTTGAAGCTTGTTTAACTGGAGCCACATCTGGGCTAAGAGCAAGTTTATGAACAGCCACATTCGGATCTAGACCGGGCATTTCTTTATATGTCCAAGCAAAGCAGTCTTTATATTCTATCAACAATGCTTTTAACATATCTTGATCTTTTTCTGAAAGCAGTGCACTGATATAAGTGGGTCTTCGATCTTCTTCGGTTTCCAAATTTATTTCTAAAAGCTCATCAACGGTGGCTTGCCCCCCATCCTCAAGCTCTTGTGGAGCATCTTTTAAATCCAGAAGCTCTGTTTTTATTGGCTCGATGTCCTCATCTTGCTCCATATCCTTTATTGTAATCATAGTGCAAGTATGTCGTATGACAGATGAATCATTATGGGTTATCTCTGTAATCGGAGGCATGAGATTGAGTTGAGCCGTTTCAGAAGCTGTTATTCCAACGATCTCTTTGTAAGACACCTGAGCAGGTTGATGATATCCTAGCCCTCTTGTGTGTACTGTTCGCCCATTTGGAAGCACAACTCTTTTTTGCGGTGGATTCCACATTCTCTGAAAAAATTTTCGATTAGCCCGTGTCCTTCTTATAGGAAATCCTGAGCTATTCATCATTTTCTTGAGATTTTTCGAAAAGTATGCTGGTATGTTGACGTCCTCATATATTTCCTCATCAGAGTTGTCGAGCTTGATAAGATCAGAGGGTTTATAATCATCTGACTTATAAAAGAGGATCCCTTTCTTTATTTTTTCTTTTCCCCTGACTTTCTCAACTCGAGGAGGTACAAAGAAAGTTTTTAGATCATTCACTTCTATCAGCTCACTCATATGAAGAGATTTTATATGTCCATCTGGAACTCTAGTAATAGTTAAGGAATCCTCAATCAATTCAGGAGTTCTTATGAACATATTTGATTCGGATGTCAAGAAAATCTCTTCATCCTCGATGAGTCTTCTCCCCAGGGCATGTTTAACTTGGAAGAAAATGTTTCCAACATTTTTCTTAATTGTTCTTCATCATCGGAATCTTCTGAATCACTTCCGTAGTGTGGAATCGTATTTTCTTTTTTATCCTCAATTTTTATCTTTCCCTTTGAGGATTTTTTATCTCCCTGAACTTTATCCTCTTCAAGTTCGCGAGACAGTTTTATATCTTTTTCAGATTCTGCACAATATCTTGCATCTTCATATCGTATCTCGTCCACTCCAAATGGACGTATATCACCATCAACTCTGAATTCTTCTCCATCCTTGATATATTTCAAACATTGATGAAGAGTAGAGGGGACAACATTATACTCGTGCAACCAAGGCCGTCCCAATAATGCTTTGTACGAAGTATCTGCATTTATGACATAGAACTTTACATCAGTCCGCAATGCTCCAAATTTGATAGGAAGAATGATCGACCCGAGAGCTTTTTAGCTATGTTGATTAAAGCCTTGAATCAAAATTCTTTCTGAGGATAAATGATCGACATTCAGAGCTAGGCTTTTCAAAGTTCTTAGAGTCAAAATGTTGATTGAGGATCCGGGATCGATTAAAATACGATTAATCTTCTCTCCATCACTTGTCCCAGTCACATATAATGGCCTGTTGTGATGAGCAGTGCCCAACAGCATGTCCTCATCGGTGAAAATGACATTGGCGATATGTCTGGAGTATAACGCCTCTTTCATATTCACCTCAGCAAAATGAGCATAAAAGGGCTCAGGATTTTGTAAAGCATAAATGAGTATGTCCCGAAGTTCTCTCGACATCATCAGGGCATCATATACACTCAACAAAGCAGGCACTTTTCTTAGATGAGAAAGTATGTTATACTCAATCTTCGATAATCTCCCTTGATTTGATGAAGTCGGTGCCTCTTGATTTATCTGAATTTTTTTATCCTTACTATTTTGTGGCTGCCCTTGCCTTTCAGGTAATACTTTTCCAGACTTCAGTGTAATCTGGAGAGAATCCTCAGCTTCTTTATTTTCCTTGGTATTAGAGTCGACACCACTGGTAATAGTTTGGCACGTTTCGACTCTAGTCTTTTCAAGAGTATTCAATTTATTGAGTATCTCTTTTAATTGTTCTTTCATACTTTTTATTGCCATGGCAACACAGTCTATGTTTGTTGCTAGAGTGCGTACATCAATTTGCACTCTCCTCAAATCATTGTCTGTCTCAAGAAGGCGATACTCCATTCTCCTTTGCGCCGCAATCCTGCTTGGAGTATTATTATATGCTAGCCACGCAGTATCATCATCATCTTCATGTGTACCAGCAGATTGCCTGATCCTATTCACTTGATTTATAGAGTCTTCAGATTGTTCTTCGGAGATCGTTATTACCCGACATGACTCTTTGAGTTGTAACCGAAATTTCACGCATACATCATAAGCATGATCTCTCGCTCCACACCAAAAACAGCGTAATTTCATATCATCGAAAGCATCATAACATACTTTTCTGAATTCTTCTCGAGTCATGGGTTGTTGTTTCTCAAATCGCGGCAGATGTTTCTTCCATCGTTGTTTTTTGGATTCGGGAGCTGTCGGTTGATTGATCTTTGGCTTCACCTTGTCTATAGGTAGATTCTGCACCTTTTTCCACTGGCGGCAATTTTCTAGAGTGTGCCCCCACGTATTATGATAGGAACAGAACTCTGTCGAGATGATTTTCTTTTTTCCTTCCTTGATTAGAGTTTCATTATTCTGGTGAACCTCTGACTGCTGGTTTGAGGTTGGATTCTTCTTCTTTTTCAGTGAAGATGAACCTGCATTTCCTCTCGCCGACATTCTTTTAAGCTCTTGAGCAATTATGTGTGCTTCATAGAAACTTGCATCGTACTCGGCTTTTGTCAACTTTGATGGCTCCGGATCACTTTGCGTAGTTATGACTCGGCACGTCTCGACCCGACATCTTTTTGATGCTTCAGTAGCATCCGTTTTAAGCATATCTATTATGGTTCTCATTTGAATATCTATGCCTTTTATATCGCTAGCCATGCTGTTCACATTCATCTTTATAAGGCTAACTTCATTGTGGAGCCTCCTCATTTCTCCCTCCATTCTGATTAAGCGACACTCCATTCTATACAACTTCTTCATTGGATCATGATGAGTTGAAGTGTCGTATAATTCCAAAGGATCAACATAAGTATCATCGTTTGGAGTGGATGTCTGTTGATTTGCCTCCAGGGTCGGCTCAGAGCTTTCTGACACGTCATCAGCTATTGTAATGACACGACATGATTCCCGTGTGTAAGGAATAGTCTTGTGCTTATGTCTCTCCTGGATTGTCAAAGTTGTGCTTCTGGCATTTTGCCCAATATTAGCCTTTTGAGAAAACTGATTTTTTGGTCTTCTTGTATATTGAAAAGTGCGACAGTTTTCTAAGTTATGTCCTTTCACTTGATGAAAAGGACAATACATGGGTGTAATTTTGCTGTTAGAAGACTGAGAATTAACTCCTTCTGTTGGCACCATTCTCGAGCATTCCCTCGGTTTCTATAAGAGGGCTTTTCCTTTATCTTTTGAGAAGTTTCGGGTGAATGCGATTTGAAGATCGAGTTATAGGCTTTGGTAACGGCTCGACCTTCCGTTCTCTGTCATTTTGCGGCGAGGCGTTGAGGAAGGGAGTAATCTTCATCAATCTGCTCTACTCTAGCCTCAATCCGATCATCATAGAGAACATCACATTCAGTTGTGTTGTCATGTCCAATATTTTATCATTCACCTTGTGAAAGTTGCAGCGTGTCATTTCTTTTATCTCTGCTAATTGGTCATGAACTTCCCTGAGGTTCCTTTCTGTTGAGGCATAAAATATATATCTATATATATATATATGTATATATATATATATATATATACACATATACATATATATATATATACATATATACATATATATATATATACATATATATATACCTATATATATACACACATATATATATATATATTATATATATAAAAATAAACAAATAGAGGAAAATGCGTGGTGCATAAGATGGGTCCATGCACTAGGTGCATGGACAAAATGGAACCTAATTTCCCATATCCCAATGCACGATCTCCACCAACTCCCCACGCGCCCACGATCTTTCTAACTCCCCGTATTCCGCATGATCGGCATCCACTCCTCCCCAACTTCCCACATCCCATCGTGCGCGATAAAAAGAGGGAAGAGAGGAACCGAATAAGAATCCCTAAAAAAATTCCATTGAGAAAACACGGCCTTTGAATCTCTAAGCAAGAAACAAACCAATCCCTATTTTCCCGTTCACGAGAAAAAGAAAACTAAGGTAATTGATCCCCTTTTTCTCTCTCGTCCACAAAAAAAAAAGAAGAAAAAAAGAAAGCAAAAGCTCTTTCTCTCTCTCTCTCTCTCTCTCGAAAAAAAGAAGAGAGAGAGAGCAACAAGTTGCTCTCTTTCTCTTTTCTCTCTCTCTCTCTCTCTGTTGGTGATCCCCGAACCGGACCCCCGCGCCGACCGCGCTTTGACTCCGTCGCTCGCAAACTTCGGAGTGCCGCCTCGGCCTCGTCTCGACTCCTCGAGCCGCGCGCCACCACCTCGGCGCGGCTGCCGGACTCGGATCTGCGGCGCGCCGGGACTCGACTTCGCCGCGCGCCCTCGACTCCTCGCCGCGCCTCGTGCGCCGCGCCGCACCCCGTGCCTCGGCCGCCCCGAGCTCCTCGCCGGCCGAAGCCGCGGGCCATCTCCGCGCCTCGGCCGAGCCACTGCGGCCATCCTTCAAGCCGCGAGCGCCATCCTTCGAGCCGCGGCCATCCCTTGCCGGACTCGATCCGCCTAACGAGGCCCATGCCGCCGTCGCCTTGATGGCCGAGCCTCGGCGCGCCGAGCTCCTCGCCGGATCCGCCGCGACGCGCCTTGCCTCGGCCGCTCGCCTTCCTCGTCTCGTCCGCGCCCGGCCGCACTTGAAGCTTGTTGCGCCGCCTTGAAGCCGCCCCTCGGTGCGCCGTCGTCGAGCCCGCGCCTCCGTCTCGCCGCGCCCGCCGCCTCGAAGCTTGGTGCGCCGCCGTCGAGCCCGCGCCTCCGTCGATCCCGCGCCCCGCCGCCCATGTCGCCGCCGCACCCCGACGACCTCGAGGCCCCATTGCGCTAACCGCCGCCGCCTCGAGGCCCATCTCCATCGCCGTCGACGAGCCGCTCGTCATCCGTCGAGGACCATCATCGCGGCTAACACCGACGAGGCGCGACTCCCGTTGCGCGGATCCTTTCCGCGCGACGTCCACCATCGACGCACCGTCGAGCTCGGTTTCACAATGCTGCGTCGAGCTCGGCCGAGATGAAGCTTCGACGTCCACCGCCGCACACCCGTAGCGGCTCCTTTTCCGCCGCCGCGCCACGCCTCGACGAGCCGCCGCCGCGCGCCCCGGCCCCGCCGTCGCCGCCGACTCCGCCGTGCGGCGCGCGCCTTGATGCGCCGCCGCCACGCCGCGCCCTCGGCCACCCACGTCGGCGGCGGCACTCCTCGACTCCAGCCGCTTCGCCCACGTCGTGCCCTCGGCCACCCGTGTCAACGGCGGCGCATAGTACGCCGACCCGATCCGCACCATCACCATCGCACCTCCTTTATCGCGCGCGGTTGTCGCGAAGGTCGACGGTGCACCGCACCTCGTCGCGGAGCTCCGGCTGCGAAGCTCCGGCTGCGAAGCCCCGGCCCGTGCGGCTTTGTCGCGGCTTCGTCATCGCGAGCAGCGGCCCCGTCGCTGCACCTCTGTCGCGGCCTCGTCGTCGCGAACCGCGGCCCCGTCGCCGCACCTCTGTCGTGGCTCGCGTCGTCGCGAGCCGCGGCCCCGTCGCCGCACCGCCATCGCCTTCGGCGGCTGCTCACGAGGGCGTGGTGCTCTGCCACCCGCCCCCGGTCTTCTCCGACGAACCGTGCCCGCGCGCCGCCGTCATCGACGATGCTCCGACAGGGGCGTGGTGCTCTGCCACCCGCCCCGGTCTTCTCCGACGAGCCGCTCGAAACCGCTTCGGCGCGGCTCTACTCCGACTCCGACAGGAAGCGTGGTGCTCCGCCACCCGCTTCGGCTTGGTTCTGCTTCGACGCCGACAGGAAGCGTGGTGCTCCGCCACCCGCCTCTGCTCTACACTGGCGACCAAGATGTGCCCGCCACCTGCTCGACGGAATGCCCAAGAGAGACGTCGACGGCGAGGTTAAAGAGAAGGAGCGGTGCTCACTCTCTAAAAACCATCTTTGTCAATGTGTACGCCACGCTCGACGGAATGCCCAAGAGAGACGTCGACGACGAGGTTAAAAGAGAAGGAGCGGTGCTCCTCTCTAAAAACCATGCTGTCAATGTGTACGCCACCTGTTCGATGAAATGCCCGAGTTGGAGTTAACGGCGACGACGAAGACGACGAAGGCGAACTCCGTCTGATGCTTAGCCATCGACGGAGCCTTGACGGCGAGCCGACGGCGACGAAGATGACGAAGGCGAACTCCGTCTGATGCTTAGCCATCGACGGAGCCTTGACGGCGAGCCGACGACGACGAAGACGACGAAGGTGAACTCCGTCTGATGCTTAGCCATCGACGGAGCTAATGACGGAACCGCTCGACGGAATGCCCAGCAAACCGCTCGACGGAATGCTAGTCAAAACCATTCGACGGAATGCTTGCTATGTGCTCGACGAAATGTCTCAAACCGCTCGACGGAACGCTCTAACTATTCGATGAAATGACTCGAACAATCGTCGATGGCGGAATTAAAGAAGGCGGCACTACTTTGCAAAGTATCATCAAAGAGAGAAATTCACTCAAAGAGAGAGAAAGATGGGACTTTGCTTGATTAAATTGAAATCAAATTAAAATTTCATAATATTAAGTGCTAAGCATTTGATTTTGAATTTAAAATTTTGATTAAATCCCACACTCAGGTTTAAATCTAATGGGCCCTAATTAAGCCCGAATTTGGAACCGAATACCCAATATCACATATCATTAACCTATAACCCATATATCTAATAACCCATATATCCAATACCCATTTAACCCGTTAACCCATTTAACCAAAACCCATTATACCCATAAACCTATTATCTAAACCCATTACCCAAACCCATTTTCACATACCCAAATCCATTTATATGGACTTATATCATATGGGCCTGAATTAAGCCCATAAACCAAACCCATACACTAAGTCCATGAACCATGAACCATAAACCTGTACACCCGGTCCATGAATCATGAACCATAAACACAGACACCCGGTCCATGAATCATGAACCATAAACATACACCCGGTCCATGAACCATGAACCATAAACTGTACACCCGGTCCATGAATCATGAACCATAAATCTGTACCCATGAATCATGAACCATAAATCTGTACACCCGGTCCATGAACCATGAACCATAAACACATACACCCGGTCCATGAACCATGAACCATAAACACAGTACACGAGGTCCATGAACCATGAGCAGTAAACAGTACACTAGGTCCACAAACTATGAACCAAAATTATGGACCAATCCATACACCGAGTCCACAAACTATGGACCAAACCATACACCAAACTTCATGAACCATAAACCTATGAACCCATGTTCATAATCCATAAACCCATGAACCTATGTTCATGAACCATAATCCAATGTACCTATGTTCATGAACCATAAACCTATGAACATAAGTCCATGAACCAAGTCCTTTGAACCTAAATTCATGAACCAAATCAAGTTCATGAACCAAATCTCACATACCCAATACCATAAACCTTATGTACCAAGTCTAATATCGACCGAAACGTCGTTAAACTAAACCCAACTTCGACCGAGACGTCGTTAAACTAAACCCAAATTCAACTTCGACCGAAACGTCGTTAAACTAAACCCAACTTCGACCGAGACGTCGTTAAACTAAACCCAAATTCAACTTCGACCGAAACGTCGCTAAACTAAACCTAAACCCAATTTCGACCGAAATGTCGTTAAACTAAAACCAAATCTCAACTGACCGAAACGTCGTTAAACTAAACCCAACCCATTTTCCACAAATCATCTGATCCTCTAGCATATAAACCTAGAGCCAAATCACAATCATATTCGATCAAATTCTAATTATATGTTTAGAATTGATCAAACCATTTAATCAAATTAAACTTGTTGGACTTTAATACATATACTTGGAGTCTAATTTAAATTCGACTAATCCTAATACATATAATTAGGATTTAGTTGAATCAAAATCAACTGTGATTAAGCTCTAATACATAAACTTAGAGCCTAATTATATCAGACTCTAAAAATATAAAATTAGAGTCTAATTCAAATATTTGAGCTAGTCCTAACACATATATTTGGGACTAAAGCTCAAATCAAACTCTATTGGACTTTATCATATACAGTTAAAGTTCAATAAACCAAATCAAACTCTAATACATATAATTAGAGTTTAATTTGAATCATTCGATTAAATCCCAATACATATACGAATTTAATCAATCTTTCATCTTAGGGTGAACCATGTTGAGCTCCAAAACATATAGAGTCCAACAAAATTAATTTGACCATCTTAGAACATATAACTAAGATGAAATTAAACATTTTCTTTTATGCTCTGCTCATGTACACTAAGGGTATGCCCTTGGTTAAAGCCATGTAATTGAGCAATAAATTATAAATTTTCTTTTTGTCCAATTCCAGTTCATCTTCAGCATTTCAGAGGTCTCTTAATCGAAGGTACCCTAACATTTTATGGGGGTAATTAACAATAGACGCTTGCGTTTATTGGAAGCCATGGATCCGCAATACCTGATAACTATACATATTTAAATATTAATCTGAATCATGAATACTACCCCACGGGAAATTCAAGATAAATTTCACCGTGCGAGGTACGTCATTCGTGGTGGCAGACACTTTCTTGTTCCCTAAGGTGGCTAGCAGAAAAGATAATTTCTTCATCATCTCGTCGTGCAGTGATGACTCTGCAAGTCTCTCCCCAAAAAGGCTCTCCTTTTTCTTCGCACTCCTCGACGGGAATTTCTTTCTTATCAGAGTCCTTCTTTTTCTTAGCCTCTTCTATTGCTTTGGAAATAAAATCATGAATCAGAAGAGGCTCTCTTTCAACTTGATTATATTCTTCCATCGAGTCAATGTGTTCCTCGATAGGCCGCTTTTTATGTTGAGGTTCAGCCGGCTTAACAAATTTCTTATTCTTCTTCGCTCGAGTTATTCTGCGCATCGACTTAGCTGAAGTATTAATTTTTTTGGTTGGAGGCATGGGCTTATCCTCAGATTGCACTTCTGGGTTTAAAGGGCCTCGCCACTTTATTCCTGGAACTTCTTTTAAGTATTTCATCATCTTCCGAGTTTTCTTAGATAAGAATATATTCCAAAACTCGGGAGGAAGTTCATTCTCAATTCCTTCTGTATTTTCAGTACCCACACCAATCAAATTGGTCTTTTCGACTGGTGTCTCTAACAATACTGACTGTGAAAGAGTGATTTCGCCAGTTTTGTATTGTTTTTCAACCCAGTCTTTGAAAACCCAACAGTCTTCGATTGGATAGCTAATTAGCCTATGATATAGGCAATATTTTGGATTATCAGTTTTCCCTACATCATCTGGTTTCTTTGGCTCGGGCAGTTGAAGACCATTTTTAACAGCATCGTAAAAAATTTTCTTCACTTTCTCCCGCTTGAAAGGGTATACTTTGTTTCTTCGCTCCTCTAAAGAAAACCCTTTTGGATTATTACCCCCAAACATAGGTTTTACAGGGGTCTGTTCGACTGCAGAGGTAATTGCATTCTTACCTTTCTCTATCATGTTCGTGCGGGCTGGTCTAGCTTGTGCCGGTCTAGCCTGTACCATTTTCGTCTCGACTCTTTTGTTATCATCCCTTTTTGTCTTTTGTGCATTTACTAAGACTTGGGGATCAGGTCTCTCCAATCTATAGCCATTTAATATTAATTCATGAAAAGTGGAACAACTGGATGTGCACAGAAAAGGGGCCATCCAGTTATCAATATTGCCCATGACAAGACCAACGGCTTGAGGCTGGTCTAGAGGTTGTTCACACCTTATACTTAAATTCCGCCACCTTGTGATGTAATCTAGCATTGTTTCATCTCTTCTTCGTTTGGCAGCTACTAGATCAGCGATAGTAATCTTATCGCTAACGGTGGCAAATTTTGCTCTGAAAGCTTCTTCCATGTCGGCCCAAGTTTTAATGGACTCATCCTCGAGGGAGTAGTACCATTCAAAAGCTATACCAGAGAAGCTTTGTGGAAATTGTCGCAAGAGTAGAGGCCCATTACTCCCGGTATTTCCACACATGGCTTTAAAATGTGCTAGATGTTGATCAGGATTACCAACACCATAGAACATTTTGAACTTAGGGACTTGATACCCGTCTGGAAAAGGTATATTGTCATATTTCGATAGATAAGGGTGTCCTTTCCCTTTACGCCGGATTTGCCCCCGCTACCGTCTCTTTAACTTGAGAAGTGATCAGATCATGAATCTCTTCTTTAGTCAAAGAGGTAGTAGTCTCTTTAGGAACAATTGTTTTAGCCTGTTCATCAATGACTTGGGGTATATGTGCTTCCGTGCGAGCTAGAGTCTTGGTTTGATGCCGTTGATCTTCCATTTGCTTCACGATCAACATCATATCCATGACCTCTTCCATCTTCTTATAGAGATTTATGATGTCTCTATCTTTTTCATCAACTTTTTTTCCTCAAGGATGCAATCATAGCATCCTTTGGATCCCTCGGGAAGAACACAACCTCTTCTTCCTCTCGTGGATCAGATAAATTATCAGGTAGATCATCTTTATTTATGATATTTTGCGAAGAGCTTGCTTCCTTAGCTCTTGCTCTCTCTTCTGCTGCTTTTCTTGCGGCAGCTCTCGTAAGCATTTGCTGGATAGTTTCTTCTTCATCAACAGCTTCAGTTGCGGGCGTATGCCCTATAACTCTCACAGTATGAATCTCCAAATTTTTAGATTTTTCTTCTTTGATTTGAGTGATAGTTTTGGGCTTCCATTACGGTGTTGACTTGCGCTGCCATTGCGGCTTCTCGATTTTTTTCTCTATGTTCATCCTCCCCTTTGCAGCCTTAAAGGCTTTATATATCCGCTTGGATACAGAGTTCTCGCTATTGCTTCTCAAGCGAGGACTTGCAACATAAGGCTTTAAATGGGCCATTTCTGACTACGGGCGCGAACGGCGTAGTGAGGTGAGTTCTTTCTCACAAATCTCGAGAGGTGCGTAGCGGTTGTGGACCAAAACGTCAGGTCCGGCGACAACCTTAGTAACTTGGGTTTGTCGAGAATTCTTTTCTTGCCGTTTCAAAGTACGGCGAAGATTTCTCTTAAATGCCTTTGTCACAGGCGATAGAGTATCTTTGGGAAACGTCAACCTACTGAAGACTGACGCTTTAGATGCCATATCAGGTGGCGATGTTTTCTCATTTCTGTTTAGGAACACCAACCTACCTGCAACTCCATTTTCTTTGAAGTGCTAAGGGAAGTTATCCTTTCCTTCACGGGGACACGAGGAAAGTTGGGGATCATCCTCTCCTTCACGGGGACGCGAGGAAAGTTGGGGATCATCCTCTCCTTCACGGGGACTCGAGGAAAGTTGGAGGTCATCCTCTCCTTCACTGGAACGCGAGGAGGTTGGGGATGATGACGTTCGGGCGCCTCCCACGAGAAGGAAGGCGGGGAACCACGGCATTGCTCTTGCGGGGAACGGAGCGTTGTCGTTGTTGGTCTTTGGTGATAGCATTGAAGGGGGCCATAGCGCGGCCCTAGCCTCCTCAAGGATGGTGCCGAAGCGGATTGCGGCTCCGGCGGCTCAATGGTGAGGACGGATCTTTGGTAGGTAAAACGACCGGCGTTGATCGGCATCGAACCGATGCGGCGATGTTCTTTGGTGCCATTTCTTCTGCAAGGAAATAATGAATATAGGTTAAATATCTATCGTCCAATTCTATTAGCATATCATCGGTCTCAAAGATGGAAGGAGAAGCCAAGTCCCACCGGGCGTGCCATTTTGTCTGCCACCACGAATGACGTACCTCGCACGGTGAAATTTATCTTGAATTTTCCGTGGGGTAGTATTCATGATTCAGATTAATATTTGTATATATATGGTTATCAGGTATTGCGGATCCATGGCTTCCAATAAACGCAAGCGTCTAGTGTTAATTACCCCTATAAACGTTAGGGTACCTTCGATTAAGAGACCTTTGAAATGCTGAGGATGAACTGGAATTGGACAAAAAGGAAATTTATAATTTATTGCTCAATTATATGGCTTTAACCAAGGGCATACCCTCAGTGTACATGAACAGAGCATAAAAGAAAATGTTTAATTTCATCTTAGTTATATGTTCTAAGATGGTCAAATTAATTTTGTTGGACTCTATATGTTTTGGAGCTCAACATTCACCCTAAGATGAAAGATTGATTAAATTTCCGTATATGTATTGGGATTTAATCGAATCATTCAAATTAAACTCTAATTATATGTATTAGAGTTTGATTTGGTTTATTGAACTTTGTATATGATAAAGTCCAATAGAGTTTGATTTGAGTTTTAATCCCAAATGTATGTATTAGGACTAGCTCAAATATTTGAATTAGACTCTAATTTTATATTTTTAGAGTCTAATATAATTAGGCTCTAAGTTTATGTATTAGAGCTTAATCACATTTGATTTTGATTCATCTTAAGATGAAATATTAACTAAATCCTAATTATATGTATTAGGATTAGTCAAATTTAAATTAAACTCCAAGTATATGTATTGGAATCTAATTTAACTTCGTTTGTTTGAACTCCGAGCAAATGTATTAAAGTCCAACAAGTTTATTTTGATTACATGGTTTGATCAATTCTAAACATATAATTAGAATTTGATCGAATATGGTTGTGATTTGGCTCTAGTTTTATATGCTAGAGGATCAGATGATTTGTGAAAAATGGGTTGGGTTTAGTTTAACGCGTTTGGTCAGTTGAGATTTGGGTTTAGTTTAACGACATTTGGTCGAAATTGGGTTTAGTTTAACGATGTTTTGGTCGAAATTGGATTTGGATTTAGTTTAGCGACATTTCGGTCAGGTTGGGTTTTAGGTTTTATTTGTAGACTTTGGGATTTGGGTTTAGTTTTGCGACGTTTCGGTCGATTGAGTTTTAGACTTGGATTTAGTTTAACGACGTTTCGGTCGATATTGGGTTTAGTTTAACGACATTTCAGTCGGAGTTGAATTTGGGTTTAGTTTAACGACGTCTCGGTCGAAATTGGATTTGGATTTTATTTGTAGACTTTGGGATTTGGGTTTAGTTTAATAACGTTTCGGTCGAAATTGGGTTTAGTTTAACGACGTTTCGGTCGAGGTTAGGATTTAGGTTTAGTTTAACGACGTTTTGGTCGAAATTGGGATTGGGTTTAGTTTAGGGTATTGGATATGTGAGATTTGGTTCATGAACTTGATTTGGTTCATGGACTTATGTTCATAGGTTTGTGGTTCATGAACATAGGTATATTGGATTATGGTTTATGAACATAGGTTCATAAGTTTATGGTTCATGAACATAGGTACATGAGTTTATGGTTCATGAACATAGGTTCATAAGTTTATGATGCATGAACATAGGTTCATAGGTTTATGATTCATGAACATAGGTTCATAGGTTTATGGTTTATGAAGTTTGGTGTATGGTTTTGGTTCATAGTTCGTGGACTTGGTGTATGAATTTGTGGTTCATGATTCATAGACTTGGTGTATGGGTTTATGGTTCATGATTCATGGGCCGGGTGTCTGAGTTTATGGTTCATGGTTCATGGACCGGGTGTACTGAGTTTATGGTTCATGGTTCATGGACACAGTGTCTGAGTTTATGGTTCATGGTTCATGGACCGGGTGTCTGAGTTTATGGTTCATGGTTCATGGACTGGGTGTATGGGTTTATGGTTCATGATTCATGGACCGGGTGTACAGGTTTATGCTTCATGGTTCATGGACCGGGTGTACAGGTTTGTTTTGATGGGTTTAATTTCGAAGTGCGCTTTGGGCTTGGGCCTCTTTGGGTAAATGGGTATTGGATTAAATGGATTTTCGGGTTAAATGGGTATTGGGTCAATGGGTTTATGGGTTAATGATTAAATGGATATATGGGTTATTGGGTTAAATGGGTATTGGGTTAAATGGGTTAGTGGGTTTAAGTAAATGGGTTAATGGGTTTATAGGTTTATGGGTTGATGTTAATGGGTATAGTATGGGTTAATGATATGGGTTATGGGGTTTATGAAATTGGTTAAATGGGTATTGAAATCCGAAAGTGAGTTCGGGTCTAATTCAAGCCCTTGTGAGTTAATTCAAATGAGATTTTGAAATAATCGAAATTGAGAATTTTGATTCAAAACCAAGTGCATTCGATCTTATTCAATTTAACTTGCATCGAATGTAATGATACTTTAATTTGGTTTAATTTGACCGAGTCAAAAATTCAACATTCGATTTAAATGGATTATAGCCATCTCTCTCTTTGATTTGAGAATTCTCTCTCTTTTTGGTAATATTTTTGCAAAAAGCACCGTCGATGTTCATATCGGCATTCCGTCAAACATATGGCGGTTGAATTAGCACGTCGGCAGAAGCATTCGTCGAATGATTGGTGTGTAAATGAGAGCATCGCTCTCTTTAGGATG